>OW679199.1:135860627-136030084 GCA_940337035.1 Agriotes lineatus
AATTGTATAGGTACTTGTAAAAGTATACTCTTAACTATTAACAATAGCTCACAGCCACAAAAAAAAACGTTTGCAAGAACAATCAGAGACATTAATATTACTAAATAGTTTGGTTAGGAAAACATTTTTATCAGCCAATAAAAAGCGAAAAATCAAACAAAACCGAGTAGCTTTATTTGTTGAGAATAACGTTTCATTTGCATATTAGCAAACTTCTTCAGATTACAGTTGATACAATTAATGTAGATACATTATAAACTTCCTAAAATGAGAGAAAACGGGTTAGAATACCAAGCAATGTTTTTGATAAAAAATCTTACCTTGGATTGTTTGAAAAGTTAATAATATAATAAAAACACTAAACAATACATAACAAAAATTATTATGAGGGGAGGAATTAAACACTCCCCTTCTAAATGTTTAAAATAGAGCTTTTTTGGCTAATTCAAAATTCTGAAAATTTTTAATAGCTGTCACCACAGATTAATATATAAGTCTGATGTGAAGTTAGATGGGAAATCCCGTTGAATCAAAAAGTTAAATATGAAAATATTTCCAAAAGTGGGCCAAAATAAAATTTGATAAATAATAATGAAAAAGACATTAAAGAATTAATATAAAAATATCAAAGCAAAAATCCTTTAATAAATTAATTTGATAAAAATAATTTAAGAGAAAAGCATAAAAAGAATTGAAAACGCACAAAATTTCTAGAGCTTCCCTCTGTAATATTTTAACCAATCACCAGAATAAAAATAACAAAAAATTCTTAAACTCAAATAAAAACATACAAAATGATATCTTTCTCCAGAAATTAAATACCACTAAAAAGTTCTTGAAACAAATGAAAACATTATTGTTACTAAAGCAGATAAAACACAAACCACAGTTATAATAAACAAAACAGATTATAATAATAAAATGTTGAACCTATTAATGACAAAAATACATATAGCAAAGTTGATAAGGATCCAACAAATAAAATTCAATAACTTTAACAACAAAATTTTAAAAATTGGAATGACAACAAATACATAAGTGATAATACCTATAAAAAACTAATAACACATGATGGACTCATACCAAAAATTTATGGCTTACCTAAATTACACAAAAAAGACTTTCCTTTACGACCTATTGTCGCATCTTATATGAGCCCATTATATAAACTTTCAAAACATTTATCGAATATATTATTAATATCACTCAAAAAAACCACATAGTGTAAAAGATTCTTGGACTTTTAAAAAATTTATTGATAATGTTTCACTTACTAAAATCAAGTTTTATTCTCTTTGGATGTTGTCTCACTTTATACTAATATTCCTATAAATTTAGCCATTGATACTATTGAACAATATTGGTCTCAATAGAAAAATATACAAATATTCCTAAACTAGAATTTATTAAAGCTGTTGAATACATATTGAATTCTACTTTTTTCTCTTTCAATAATCAAATATATAAACAGAATTTTGGTGTTGCTATGGGACAACCCTTTCAAGCACAATAGCCGATTTAGTTATGCAAAGAATTTAATCTGAAATTTTAAATAATTTGAGTGATATTGGTTTTTATAAACGGTATGTCGATGATATTATAATTGGTACTAATATAAACAACGTAAAAAAATTGTTTCAAACTTTTAATGACTATCATCCAAGACTACAATTCACAATTGAATATGAACAGAATAAATCTATAAATTTTTCTGATTTAACACTTTTATAGAACAGATTCTGGTATAATTGAAACTAACTGGTTTAGAAAAGACATTAAACTGACAGATATTTACATTTTGCTTCTCAAACAAACAATTAAATACAAAATTAGTGTTATTAACAGTCTATAGATCGTGCAATTTTACTTTCTTCCGAAAAATAACCATAATGAAAATATAACAAAAATTAAAAATATATTAATAAATAACGGTTACCCCATAGACTTCATAAATTCAAAAATTAAAATTAGAATTAATAAACTAAAATTCAAAAACACAAATAACAAAAATGATTCTTTTGACTTATACCCTAATTGTTTAGGAAAAACTTTTAATAACGATCAATATATAGAAAATTCATATTACATATCACTTCCTTACATACCTAAATTGTCACAACAATTAAGTAAACTTTTGAAAACTTATAATTTTAATGTTTCTTTCAAAAATAATAATACTATTGGTAAACTTTTCTTTAATAATTTAAAAGATAAACCTGAAATTCAATCAGAATCTAATATTGTCTATCAAATCAATTGTAGTGATTGTGATGCCAGTTATATTGGTCAAACCAAACAGTACCTCAAAAAAAGGATTTCACAACATGCAACTTCAATAAAAAAGAAAACTTTAACTCCAAATAAACCCAATACTGCCTTATCAGACCACGCTGTTGATAATTACCACAATTTCAATTTTAACTCCCCAAAAATATTACAAAGGGAATCAAACCTTAGTAAACGAATTTTTTATGAAATGATTGCAATAAAACAAAATTCTAACTCAATTAACTATAAAACTGACATTGAAAACCTACACTCAATTTATTTTAATCTTATCTAAATAATTATATTATCTTTCCAGACTGATAATTTCATTAAACTTGTTTTTGTCACTTTTTTCTGTTTACTATAACATATATAATTAACATGATCATTTTAAAAAATAGAAATTTTGTGCGTTTTCAATTCTTTTTATGCTTTTCTCTTAAATTATTTTTATCAAATTAATTTATTAAAGGATTTTTGCTTTGATATTTTTATATTAATTCTTTAATGTCTTTTTCATTATTATTTATCAAATTTTATTTTGGCCCACTTTTGGAAATATTTTCATATTTAACTTTTTGATTCAACGGGATTTCCCATCTAACTTCACATCAGACTTATATATTAATCTGTGGTGACAGCTATTAAAAATTTTCAGAATTTTGAATTAGCCAAAAAATGCTCTATTTAAACATTTAGAAGGGGAGTGTTTAATTCCTCCCCTCATAATAATTTTTGTTATGTATTGTTTAGTGTTTTTATTATATTATTAACTTTTCAAACAATCCAAGGTAAGATTTTTTATCAAAACATTGCTTGGTATTCTAACCCGTTTTCTCTCATTTTAGGAAATTTATAATGTATCTACATTAATTGTATCAACTGTAATCTGAAGAAGTTTGCTAATATGCAAATGAAACGTTATTCTCAACAAATAAAGCTACTCGGTTTTGTTTGATTTTTCGCTTTTTATTGGCTGATAAAAATGTTTTCCTAACCAAACTATTAAATATAGTGTTAGCCTTGATTTGAACAACAAAATGTAATCAGAGCAGGCTTGGAAATAATGTAAAATAGAAGATCGAAGACAAACAATTAGGGAGAGGAAAGCAAGCTGTTAATTTGGCTTCTCCAATAAATAATTATTAATACGTGAATAAATACCCTTTTCCCAATTCACTGTATTTGAAATTAATTCTATATCCTTTGGGTATGCTGTAGTAAGTTGTGTTAATTCGTAGCACCTCTGCAGAGGTTTAGAAAAAAGTGTTTCGTTGCTGCATCGAGTGGTAGCTGCTTTTTCCGAGATTCTGTACGAGGTTCGAGCAGTGTAACTGGAGCCCTGTGAACTAGAGGCAGGCAGCAATCTTCGTGGGAAGCAGTTGGAGCCCTAGATGTGAGATAACGGCTGAATTGGAGGCGTTTTCGTTCTGCAAGGGATGAGCTGCTTGTATCTGCAGGTCAACCGAGAAAGAAGGAGCCAGGCATCGTGGGACTTGCTCAAGGCTCGATTTAAGCCCTAGTTTTCATTGGAAGAGCAAAAAAGGCGTGGAAAATTTATTCCTAAAAGATTGAATTTAGTGATTTCCAAGTGGCGTCGGTTTTTTGTGCACTTCCGGCAGACGCGTCATTTGAGTGTCTTTTACTTGTTAGGTGTATTCACTTACTGCTATTGCTATCAGCTAGGATTCGATTTAATTACGTAATCACCGATAATTGTCGAGGAATAGCCAATTTGTTTTGTGAAATTGTGCGTTGGATCGCCATATTTTAATTTGGTTCCCATGAGTTTAAATATCCAGTATGGGACCGCTACCCAGTAGTTAAATGAGCATGGTTCAAAGCGTTTACAATTAAATTATTAAAAAATACCAAGAGGTTTAAGTTAACAGTAATTTTTACTAAAATCAAGATAATACTTGCTAGGATTAGAACCCAACTCGTTGAGATGATAGAATCATTTATTTAAATCTAATAATAATATCATATCCACCCTATGAAAATATAAACTCTTTTATTAATAACAACAACCACAAAAATATATTAAAATGGAAAAGCATTTAAAATTCAAACAGGCTTCTTCTAAATAAAATGAAAACTGTAGACCCGAAAGCGCATAAAGGGGAAACACTTAATACCAAAGTTAAAAATAAAGTGGCTTGTAGAACTTAAAAGTTATATGTAGGGGAAGTTTTCCAATTTTCTTTACCTTAGATATTAAGCACATAAACACATTTATGCGCTGACGACCAACATCTAGCGAAGCGGCATTAATTGCTCAAAAATTTCTATTCTGCCCTTAGATCATGTTTAATAATTATTTATGCATCACGAGCGTACAACAGGCAAGACACTGATTATATAAAACGTTGTGAAATGGAAGCAGGGCAATTGCTACAATTATTTTAGCTAAATAGCACTTTTGAACTACATATCATCATCCTCATCATCATTCATCAGCCGGTCGCACTGCTGGACGTAGGCCGCATCTAGATTGTTTCACTGTGTTCTTTTTTGTGCTTTGTTTATTCAAGGTCTTCTAACTAGAAATGGTTTTCATAAATACGTGTTTATAAATAATAACTAAAATGGCGTCAGCGGGCGACAATGTTCATTTAACAGGCGAAAAAGGCTTCTTTACGCCTGAAAATGAGGTCTATGGAATGCATATTATTGATTGATCATATACAGGGTGATTCGGGAGGAAGTGGCAATATTTTGAAGACATATCGAGGAAGTCAAAATAAGCAAAATAAACTCATATGTTCAAGTCCGATTTTCATTTGTTTCGGAGATATTTTGATTAATTGTATAATTTAAAAAGCAAGTCCAACAGCGATTCCGTGTTCTCTTTCAGAAACAATACTTGCACTTGGAAATGTCCCAGTTTCGCCGGCATGTGTAAAAACAGTTTGAAATACTCGCTTGTTAGGAATTCTTCGATTCGGATAACGACGTCGATACTCCTCCACTGCACGAACATTACTACCATTACAGAACCCATAAACAAATATCATATCGGCATATTCTTTATGATTAAATTTGTGGGGCATTATTACAACTTCATAAAACTAATGTTGAACAACTGTCACTTTGAGATTTGACATTTTAAGAAAAAGTCAATTATCCCTGAAACAAATGAAAATCGGACTGAAACATATGAGCTTATTTTGCTTAGTTTGGCTTCCTCGACATGTCCTCAAAATATTGCCACTTCCTCCCGAATCACCCTGTATAGAAGCTATTTTAAACATGAAAATTCCTTTCGGCGCCATTTAATTTTGACTAAATTTGGAATCGAAGCCTCTTATTATTAAGACTATGTGCGTTCAGTGGAATGGGTTATTGATTTTTTTTTTGTAAGTTAGTGTATAAGCATAGCGTTTTTGTTTATGCATAGTGTTTATATTTACTTTGTTCTCTTGCGATTTCAAGGTCTTATTGACAGAAGAAGAACAACCCAAGGGTGGTTTTCTGGACTAACCCCTTGATATTTTACTGAAGAATAAAAACCTTTATTATTATTACTAATCATGCTGTTAATAGTGAAAGTAAAGATGAAGTATTCTGAAGCGATCCTGCAAACTGAAATAAATTTAAACATTAAAGTTACCGCCGTTTGGAGACAAGTTGATTTCTTTTTCTTTGCTTGTTATATGCAGTTTTAGACGTTGGGGACACTTTGATATACAGTTTTTCTATATTTATTGCTGTCATGTGCTACATGAGGCAATTCTTTTGTTGTTAGTCATGTTCGTTGTCGAAGTGTCTTTGCCGCAACACATCTTTCATATCAATGAATATTTTCTTCTCGTCAACTTTTCCATTTAAGATGAGTTGAAGCAAACTATGTCGACTTCCTCTTACAATATGCTTCTTAAAACGAATTTATTTGTCATGCTTTGCTATTGACATCGTCCTTCTACACATATAGCTACATTTGATAGGCTTCGCTCCGATTAACTGCACTTGCCTCCTGTCCACTTCTTACAGTCATGAAGAAGAACAAGCCAGACGTGATATTTTAAGAACTTGTTATGTGATTATGACATAGGAAACTTCTAAGCTTCATGCAGGCATTTCCTTCAACTTCTATACAGTGTCGTTGGCACATTGTCATTTTTAAGTCCGTTAAAAGAGTTAACTTACTTCTATGGAGTACTTTTAGGGATTTATCGGCATTACGCTCTCATTAAGGAAACATTAGTGGTAAATACAGTGTTACGGTGGCAAACGAAAATGTTAAGTCATAAATTTTGGGTTAATTACTGGTGGGGGCTAGCTGATATTACCAACCTTTTCCTTTAACTACTTATTGTAACTGTCTCGTGTACCTTTAACGTTTTGTTAAATAAATTTATATTCTGTTGGGAGTGCTATTATTTATCACACGTAGAGCAGGTAGGAAAGTACGAGTGGATTTTTTTCCATTCTTGTATTTGCGGAATTTAATTATTTTTAGAGACTTGAAGGAAGCGAGTTTTGATTTATCTATAAGCTGGATGTTTACTGTGGCCTCAATGTATTATCTTCCTCAAATACTGTTTGTTATCGTCTTAGTCATATGGAATAGATCAAACGTATACGATCATCTGCATACGAGCTGCATTCAGGTTCTGAGAAGGCTGAAACTACTCTCACTTCTCAACATAGTCACCCTTACACGTACAAATTTTCCCAACGTCGACGCCATGGTTGTATGGACGCTATGAACATTTCTTTAGGGGTCCGACCACGGAGTATCTTTCAATGTTGAAAAACAAAAAATCGGTGAAATGCAAGATCAGGTGAGTAGGGAGCAAAGGGAATCACTTCAAAGTTTTTATCATGAAGAAATTTCTGAAAAGTGTCCACTAGATGAGCAGAAGCGTTGTCTTGGTCAAGCTTTTTCTTCCAAGCATACACTGTAGAGACCTTTGGAACGCAATAAGTGAAGATTACGCCTTGTGTTCGTCGGTCAGCATTCATAAAACTCACTTGCAGTACACTGACCGCGTTATCAGATCTTCATGAAGAATGTTGTGCACAGATCACATGGAAATGCCGTCTTTAGAGGCAGTGTGCGATACACTCGATTGGTGGTCCTCCATAACCACTTGCTTCACCCGCGCAATCATGTTATCGGACCGACTGGTGTCTGGCCGCGGTTCCTTAGCGTCGTTTTCATCGTTGGGCCTTCTTTGAAGTATCGCATCTACGAATGCACGTTTTTCACGTCCATGGCGCCATTAGCACAGGTTTGTTATTCCACGCAAGTGGGAAAAATGGATGATTATGTGCTGTTCTTCAAACGAGACCGTCACGATTTTAAATAGGTAATTACGGTGTTTCTTCAGCTGTCGCCGCAAGGGTTTGACAAGGCTACCAACTGTCACACTCATTCGCTCGCATATTTTAAAATGTATCGTATGTTACTTTCCTCGCCTAAGACGAAGGAAGTACTATTACAATCATGAAAAATTACCTTCCGAGATTTCTTCAGATCTTCTTGTTTCAGGGTCACTAGATGACGAAAAACAGGTTTTCTCAATTCTGTCTGTCGGTCTGTCAATCTGTCTCTTGGATCTATAGCCCAAAAAATATTTGTTGGAGAAAGACGAAATTTTGCATGCAGGTTAGATGTCTATCTGGCACAAAACCGAGTATACATTCAGTGAAATATATACAGGTTAACTACCTTAAAAGATAAATTCTGTTCATTTTTAGTGCACCTCAGAATATTTTGCACGTAGCACAGGTATCCTTGACGAAAATAGGCATATTTTAGACACAACAGATACAGAGTGAACATCTTAGAAGGATAGAGATAAACAATATTTTGCATGTAGTTTCAAATTTATTTTTGATGAAAAATAGTACATTTGTGATCCAAGTAGAGGGTGAACAACAGCTCCATGGTAAAAATCGTTTCCTTTGATAGTTTACAATTGTTTAGTTTCAAATCTTCCATTTGCGAGGAAAAAATTAGGGCACTTTAAAACTTGAATGCACCTCGTAGTTATTGCTAGCTGCAGCTGCATTATCAAAACTGAAAATCTCAGAGGATCGTTTTTATTACTTTTCCGGTCAATTATTCCACTACTCTTAATCGATCCGATTGATAAAATCCTCTTGATTGATGACTATGCAGCTCTAGTAAGTTGTTCAAATATTTAACTTTACCGCAAAGCTAGAAAAGCCTCATTTGAAGATTGTGTAATTAACGCAGGAACTGAGAGTTACATGGTTTTTTCAATGATCAGTGAAGAAAATGATTGAGAGCTTAAAAAATATCACGCCTTTGTGATCACTGCCTTGGTGATATTGCTGCATACATAAGGAAGTATTATGTGTTAAACAGATACCAGAAGTACTTCTTTATAAAACTGTGAGCAAGATAAAATTCTTTTTTGAAAATCAATCGCCGTTTTTACTGAACGACTGATAGATGATTTTTCATGTGTCCTTTTTCAATTTGGATGTGTTGCGATCCGAAAGTGTCATTAACGTATTAACTTAGAATTTTCCCTGCTGTTATGATAGGTTCGTCAATCTACAACGACATGAGGTACTTCAAGCTGCCTAAGCAGTTTTTAGCAAATATTGCTTTCGGGTTGGCACACTTGTCTTGCGAAAACTTTCCGTACTCAGTTTTAGAGTCGGGTCATTTTCGGGCATCCATTTCAAGCATTCTCGATCTTACTTTCGAAGGTACGTGACATGTTGGGTTCGAAGTTTTTCTTTTAGTCACGCTTTATAAACAGGTTTTGGCCCTCTAAGGAAATAGTCTATTATGGGGCAGATTCGACCTGATTGGTTCAGTGTGTCGGTGCTACCATCTGTTTGCTGCAGAATATGGTAGTTTTTTGGAAGCAAGAAATCTGTACGATCTAAGGTAGAATTCGAGATTTCTGTCCACTTCGTCGAATAGCCTGCCGAATTGATTTTCAGGCCTTTTTTCTGTGTTTCTCTTTTTCTCCTTTTTTTGGTTCTCTATTCGAAACAGCTTTTATTGTGCATCAGTACTCTGATCTATCTGCAAGGATCGTGAGTCTCACCGTGCTGGTAATCGAATTTACTCCGTGGATACGTGAAATTACTTCCTGCTATGTACTGCTTGTTGCTATACTGCCTGTCCAATGAGTGATGAACCCGATGCAGAGCTGAATACCTGCAGTCGGGACTTATCTTGGATTTTCCCACCCGTATCCCAACCATTTAGGCCAGGGTTTCTGTTGTTTTAATCTTCGGCTGGTGGGCAACAGATGGTTTTCGTTAAGACTTTTCATATGATAAATGTATTGTTGATGTTTGACACTCGCCCTAGTTGTTTTCTTTAAGTATTTATAATCTCCTTATAACCCTTCTTACGTCGCAGCCCTACTGCTCCGCTTGGTTCAACGGAGCGCACCACGATAAGTTGTTGAACGTGGCGCTCCTCCTTATTATATTATTATTATTTATAACAATTAGGTGACTTTATGGTGCATTCTTCATGTCCATGAACCCCCTTCGACATCCTGTTTGAGCTGGTTTTTTAGAATACTAAAAGTTACGAAGTTAATAATGGGTATTTTCGTTTCCTGTTACATTTTTATTTTAGCCTTATGTAAAAAATGCACTAAACTTTGGTATAAACCAAAACTAGGATTCATTGAGTTTGACTTTGAGTTTATTGGAGAATTGTCGGATAATAACTATATTTGTTCACATGAATACATATTGGTATAACTGACGAGGTTAAGAGATAAATTCATAGAAACTAAGAGCTTAAGTTTAAGATATGAGACAAATTTGGGTATCTAGGGCAGTGTTTCCCAAACTTATTTAAAGCGCGACCCCTTTTTGTTAAAAAAATTTGTTTGCGACCCCCTACTTCCCCCTACTCATCACTCAAACCAAAACAGCGACAAAAATAGCCTAACTAAATTACAAGTAACTGATTGTCAAATTTTATTTCTCTACGACAGTGTGTACAATTGCCTTTTAGTTGGCAGTTTTAAGTTTGTAAAACGACTGTTTAATAACAGGTTTTTATTAGTTTACGTCGTCAATAGTAACGTAATTAAAAGATTTCATTAGACACGTTGTGAGTAGCAACGTGTTTAAAAATTTTTAAAACACCCAAAATTACGACCGGTTGCTGGTAATTTACATTTAATTTTTTTTTCATATTTACCGTGTTTTCTGGATTCTATATTAGATAAAATATTGTACGATACACATGCGTAAAGCATCTTTAGTCACTCGCGGGGCTTAAAACGCTCGCTCACTCGCGTTTTAACTCTACCCCACCCGTGCCTAAAGAGTAACTTTACGCACTTGTATCGTAAATTACTATTTACCTTACTGTTGAAGTTTAAATTAAATAAATAAAAAATTAAATTCAACATTTATTTTAATTGCGATCTGTCCCACTAGTAACTAGGTAGTAGTTCTCCTGCCAGACTACCATTTACAATAAAAATAAATAATAAAAAATCGACTGCACATTGTAGGTACATCGCGATACTTTTCCACGATATTCGCGAAAGCGCTACTCGCTACTTCGCTACTAGATGGCACTCTGGAACGTTCTCGAATAAGGTTACTAAATCTTATCTTTCGAAGCCTCGGTGTGGCTTTATATAAGCAGCGAAGTGCAATGAGACTTCAGTTCCAAATTGTTAATTTTTATTTACGTTATTAAAATAAAAATACATGATTTAACAAAGCGTTTTTGTCTTATTTTGGAAATTCCCGGCGACCCCCCTAGTACCTCACGGCGACCCCCCAGGGGGTCGCGACCCACACTTTGGGAAACACTGATCTAGGGCATTCAAATATATTTCAACAGGGATTTGTAGATCAAAAGTTAAAATAATCATTGATTTAAGCCATTTTCCGAAAAACTAGTCAATAACTCCATTAAACACAAAAATAACGAATTACATCGCATGACTGCATTTACCAATAGTTTACGGATTGGTGTTATTTCACATATAGGATTTGCAGGAATTGAATTATTAGAAGTCAGAAGCCACAGAAAAGTTTATAATACGTGCTCGGTAATCATTCTAAGATTTTCTTCTTCCAATTCTTTTAGAAATGTGATTACCAAAATTTATTATAGGATGATTACATTATTCTTCAAACTATCATTTTGTAATTATCGTTAATGTTGTCTTAACGAGATTGTTATTAGCTGTAAAGTACTTGAAATTTCAAAGCATTGTCAGCGTGAAGTCTAGTTTGACAGCTAGAAATTGAAATATATCTTATTACTATTATACTGTACAGTCTAGTATAGACGGTAAGTTAAAATTATTAAATCTCCTCTAAATCACCTGATGTGCTTTCAGTACTAGCCTTCGAACTTCTGAAAGAATGGAAATATCTCATTTCAAAAACCAGCACGCAGCCTTGATAGAAATACAATTTTAAATTCAGCCAGGTCTAAGCGGTGATGAACGGATCGCTCGTGGTTAAAAGCTCTTTCGGGAACGAGCTAAGCGCAGAGCGTGCTTCCTGCGCACATCCCGAAAATGTATATGCACTTCATTGCATGCAGAACTGCAGGAGCATACATTTCTCAGCGACGAACAACCTTCGTTTCCTGTCACAGTCTGAGAAATGATCACTTTGTTTGCATACCGGAGTTTAAATCTAATTGAAATTGCTCTAAGAACATAACCTGCTTGATACTTAACTACGTGGTGTTCCCCAGATCTATATTTCGCCCTAATGTAATGAACAAAGCATAATATATTTTCGAAACAGTCACCATCGTACTAGAAGATTGACTACACATTCGAACAGCGAAATAATGATGAATTTATCGGAAAAAACCATTTCTAATGGATATACCGAAGATCTTTGTGAATGAGAACTTTTCAAGCCAGATTTCGGAAATACCGAAATTTTTGGGGAGCATCAAGGTGGTTCAAACCTTGGTGTAGGCATTTTTTTTTAGGATCGCTAGTGAATTTTGGATTTTACTTATTGATTAATTGTAAGTGAACAATCAAATACAGGCAATTATTATATTAATTAAGTTGCTTATTACATAATGTGCCACAAAATAAAAGATTTAAGACAAAATTGGTCTCTAGCTTTTCAAATTGCCAACAGAAGAAATTGTAACAGTAAAAGACAAATAGGTAGACTGGCATAAATATTTCCAGGATTTTCAATTATCTAATTAAAACTACTTCCTGGTCAATGAAAAATCGCGAAAGAAATATATAATCTTAACGACACAAGTAATCAGAATCGACGAGAAGAATATTTATCACCGAGTCCAAAGCATAAAACGAAAAGAGGTACGTAGAAAGTACCAACGCGACAAATAAATTATATAATAATAACAATAATAATAATAATTAATATGTTTTTATTTACAAAAAATCCAGACATTCACACAGTGTAACACAAAAATGCATGTTGTAAATGGGCGAAGTTCAGTTTGGGGAGGAAGCTCCTCAACTGCTCTTACACATAACAAAAAAAAAAGTTAACAAACACAAACGAAACACTCAACAGCAAGTAAAATATTAGCAAGTTTGAACATTTTCAAGCTGATCTAGATCGTACTACAAGGCTGTCAATTCTGTAAGAAAAGTCGAATTTTCTTTTTAAACCTATACGCATTTTCACACCTCAGATCCAAAGGAATTTCATTTAAAAGTTTATACAGGTTATATGTGAATGATTTCTCAAACAAAACAGTTTTATGTGCAGGAGGTGATATTACCTTTATTTCTGAGATTGAGATTATGCACATCCGTCCTGAACTCCACTTTTTTATATAAATAAGATGGCTTTTTAGTCATTAATATTTTATAAAACAGACATATTGATTGATATCTGAATCTATTGATCATATTGAGCCAGTTGGTATCTTTTAATTTGTAGGTTACATGATCGAATCTTCTGATGCCATGAATAAAACGTAAGCATGAGTTTTGCACTTTTTGAATTTTATACTTGTAAGCACTGTGTAGGCAAGGAGTAAATGTTTGGCAGGCACAATTAAAATGCGATAGTACAAGTGAATCGCAAAGAATAGTTTTTACGTTTCTCGGGAAAATGGAACGGTAAGGATATAGTGCTTTTAGATTACTATAGGCATTTTTTATGCAATGATTTCTAAATTGGAACGTGTTATCCAGAAAAATTCCCCGATTTCTGGCGTTGCTTACTACAGGTACAGCAGTACCATTTATTTTAAAATCAACCTGGTTGCCACCCCGTCACAGGCAGGATGACTACCGAAAAGAACAATTTCGACGGATTCACTGTCAGACAGTGACTCGCTGATGTATTGACTAAGGTTTTTAAATCATCACTAATATTTTCTAAAGAGTTGTCGGCTTCGGAAGGAGAGAAACTAAAGTACATCTGCGTATCGTCAGCATACATATGTACGCTACAGTTCTTTATAGAATTTACAAAATTACTAGTATAAATGGTAAACAGCAGTGGACCTAGAATTGAGCCCTGCGGAACTCCCATCAACACTGGCAGAGGATTAGAAACTCTTTGAGTTCTATTATTTAGATAACTATTAAGCAACTGAATAGAAGTTTTTTCAAGACCTATAAAATTTAACATTGAAATTAGTATGTCATGGTTTATAGTGTCGAAAGCTTTTGAATAATCTAGCAATATCAGAACTGTAACCTGTTCTTTATTACTGGCTTGGAGAATATCATCTGTGACCTTCAATAAAGTAGTGGTGCAACTGTGCAAGGGGCAGAAACCAGACTGGTTCTCAGGCAAAATGTTATTCTTATACAAAAAATCCTGCAATTGCCTACGTAACACCTTTTAGAGATAGCGGGTAGTATGCTTATAGGACGTAGATGTTTATATTCCGTAGACGCAGCAATTTTCGGTAAAGGTAACACAACAGACTGCTTCCACTGATCCGGAAAGTGATTTTCTAAGATACAAGTGTTTACAATATGTACTATAAATGTTATAATATATGGACAACATAGTTTTATCATAGTTATACTAATTCCATCACTTCTAGTCGCGGTGGAAGAAATTTCGTTTATATATTTTAAGATTAGTTCAGCATCTATCAAAGCGAATTGAAATGAAGGAATGGTATCAAATTTATAATTGTTATTATAAAAATGCAGAAGCTCAGGTGAGGGTCTGTTGGTAGTTGGTATACAATCTATCTCGTAATTGTTCAAAGCAGATGGATCACTCAACTCAGAAGGAACTTCGGTATTTGAATTCGTATTTATGTTAAAGTACCGAAGCTCAATCTACATACGTTTTCTGTCTTTAGTATTTAACCTGTGTGCAAGATAAGCTTTTTTCTCAGCACGCATTGCATTAGTAGCACAATTTCTTAAGGTCCTATAATAATTCCAGTCTGTCATTAACCTAGATTTTTTAAATGTGTGCTTTGCCTTCCTCAAAGACATCAGATGCCTAAATATTATCAGTTAACCACGGAGCTGTGGGCTTAGAAATTTTCACATATTTTAAAGGAGCATGTTTACTGAATAGATCTACTACTATAATATTATTTAAGAGTAGTATTTTATCTTCCAAGTTCCTGACGTAATACATATCTTTGAGGACACTATGTTCCATATCAAGAATAAAATCTGGTTTATTAAACTTTGCGAAATCTCTTATTTCACGTATAAAAGGAGTACAAGGTATTTTTTTAACTTTAAGTGTGCACTCTACCATTTCATGGTCCGAAATGTCAGAACTGAGAACATTCACGTTATGTATTAGATCAGGATTAGTAAGGATTGGTAACGATAATATGATCAATAAAAGTACTAGACGTCGCCCTTGTAGGAGTTGAAACCAACCGACTCAATTCATATATCTCTAAAAATTGTTGTAATTGATAGTTCAACTGTTGTTTTGTTTCAGCAAGTCAATGTTAGTGTCACCTAATATAATGACATTTTCTGTTATTGGCAAACAATTAGCAAGAGCAATTTCAAGTTTATCTAAAAATAAATCAAATTCATATGTCGGCGACCTGTAAATTACACAAACTGCAAAAATTAAGGAAATTATTTTAATCGTTATGCAGAGTTGCTCAATATCAATTTCAGTTTTGAGTTTTTTAAACTGCAAACATTTCTTTATATGCATACCCACACCTCCGCCCTGGCTTGTACGATCGCGGCGTATAAAACTGTAACCCTCAATTGTAACAGCACTAATTATAGTGCAATCTGTAAGCCACGTTTCAGAAACAGCCAATATTTCGGCAAATTCAACGAGTTTTGGCTGTAACGAACGAACATTTAAGTGTGCAATTTTTAGTTTACTGGTCTTCATGCCTTGGTTGTATCTAAACAACCTAAAACAAACTTGTGTAAATAAGAAAATAAATTCGAGACTGCTATATTAGACTTTCGTGAAATGGAGTCGAAGAGGTTCCATTATCTCAGTGGATTGTTTTCTACAAGTACTCACAAGTGAATGTAATAAAAGAAACAGAAATATATTTGCAGTTTAGAAGATTTGGTTGTAGAAGAATAACATCAAAAACTGAAGATAGAAATCGTTATCATGGATTTAGGGGAAACCAGGCCAAAGTCTTCCTAATCTTTGAACATTTAACAAGAGTTCTCAGAGATGAAGAATTGTCAGCAATAACTGAGTTGCAAAGTTGTTTCAAGGCAAGAAGACGACTGGTATGTTGATAAAGGTCTACAAATATTTATCTATACGTTCGTAAATACCTTGTTAAAAATATAATTTAAAATATTAAAAATTCCGGCTGCTCTTAAACGTGACAAGGTTGATAAAGGCAAAAGATGTATCTTTCTATAACTCCTTTAAAGCTACCTACCATAATGTTTTGAGAAGGTAGTGTAGATAACATAATTTATATTAATAGTAATTATGGCGTTGCAAACAAATGAATTTCGAGAAGAATGTTTCAGAAATCAAATTTGTCACTGATTGCATAAGAATATACACATTAGGTGCAGTTGTTGTGGACGCAGGAAAAAATTATTGAACCTGTAGTTTTATTATACATCGTACAGGTTTGTTTGCAGACTACCCGTTGAAATCTCCCAGCTACTATTAGACTTTCTGAAGTTACTTAGAAATGTACTATCTGATTTGCTAAAGATCACATTTGAAATTAAACGCAAGTGGTGCTCTATAGCTATTAAATTCTGGTATTAATTATGAAAGTGTAATTGGTGCACTCAATTGTTTATATTCGTACTGAAAATTACCAAGACGGTATCACGAGGAATTTATTATTATACCCCAGCTCTTTAATTTCATTCAATAATAAATGTGTATTTAGCTCAATCCTGCAATATTTTTTTGAAATTTAAAATAAACCGGTAAAAACATTTTATGAAGATGTCTTTACAACGGATGAGCCTTTCGTTAATGAAAGTGGGAAATTATAAAAGAAACCAGTGAGAAAAGTATCCTTAGAAATCAATATTTGTGATTCCAGGCTTGGCACGATTCCTCCCTGATAAAAGTAGAAGATTTTTATGTTTGTCACTATACCTGTATTTTCTGCAGGCGTTAGCATAACAAAGTATTTCTTTAATAAACAAAAAACAAATGTAAATACACTTGAATACTTCTTTCAGCATTTGCTCAATAACAAAAACCTCTCACATTCTTAGCAAAAATTACTGGTAAAATAATGACGTTAAGAAAACAGAAATCGATATTCACTATTGAAGACTTGGCTTGGCTTCATTTACTATTTCCAGTAAACGGGAGTTGTAACGGGAAATTGAAGATGTATGTTATTTATTGTTTGTTAGTCGCGTCAATGAATACATAAAACAGACAATCTTCGGAAGTCCTCAGGAACAGCTCCGATTTTGATGATTTTTTTTAATTTTGTTTTTTTAGATTATTTGAAATCAGAAACCTTTTGAAGCGGGGACGAAATGATTTATATTGTTTAAACAATATGTATGATAATTATGTAGAAATTTTTTTTTATACCATATCCATTGAAAATGAGGAGAAAAGTGATATTTATGATATGTTTTCAGATTACTATTGAAAATAATTGTTATATATTAATATACAGTGTGTCCCAAAAAGTTTTATACAAATGGAGAAAAAGTTTATCTTACATTTCACAAAACAAAAATTCTTGATAAAAAGCTCTGCATGACTTGTAGATCCATAATCAGGTACAAAATTTTTAAAACATTGGCTGATATCAAAATCAAAATTATGATTTGGAATGAGAGTAAAATACGTTCAAACTGTAGGGGAGAGCAAAATGTTCATTGAAATTGTTATTAAGTAGCAAAACATTATTAGATTAGTGATTTTCCCAGATAAAAATTATAAGGTTATTTCAATAAATACGTCAGCAATTGTTAGATTAATGCGCAGTACGAAACATCGTAAGATACCGTTCATAATAAGCGCCTGATTTTGTGTTACTCGTCCTTATTAAACACGTTCTGGATAGAGTGCTTTGGAATATCTAATAACTGCCAACAAATGTCAAATGCTACTTAATAACAATTTCAATGAACATTTTGCTCTCCACTACAGTTAGAACTTATTTTATTCTCATTCCAAATCATAATTTTGATTTTCCCTGTATATCAGCCAATGTTTTAAAAATTTTTTACTTGATTGCGGATCTACAAGTCATGCAGAGCTTTTTATCAAGAATATTTTTTTGTGAAATGTAAGATAAACTTTTTCTCCATTTGTATAAAACTTTTTGGGACACACTGGATAACAATTGTTTTCAATAGTAATATGACAACATATCATAAATATCTCTTTTTTCCTCATTTTCAATGGATATGGTATAAAAAAATGTTTCTACATAATTATCATACACATTGTTTAAACAATATAAATCATTTCGTGCCCGCTCCAAAAGGTTTCTGATTTCAAATAATATAAAAAAACCAAATTTAAAAAAAATCATCAAAATCGGAGCTGTTTCTGAGGACTTCCGAAAAAAGGCTTTATTGACGCGACTATGTAATTAGATTCTAATAATTAGTCTTTCAAATTTATGTGGACGCCGTAATTAGATTAATTGCCTGCTGATGTATTTGCGCTGTACCGAGACGGAACGCCAGGGATGCAGAGAGTGTGTGTGCTTAAAACTGTCATAGGCCCAAATGCACACCGGGTGAGGTGCAGGGTGTGCCGGGTAAGCCGACAAATAAGAGTTCCTCAAGTCAGGAATACCTGCTGAGGATAGATTCACATTATTACACAACTGGAATTCAACGATCATTACCTAAGGTGCGTGATTTTTACCAGATTCTGTTATTCACAAGCAGCTATTTTCTATTATTCTATTATTCTGTGGGTCTATTAAAAAAACTGCGAAACAGACTGTCAGCATAAAGGCATGGCAGAAAAATCCGCCCGCTCCGTTGTTTAGTACTTTATTACATTATTAGTTATTATTGTTCTTTTACAGGAAATAGATATATCTATTGTTCATTTACGTAAACAATTTTTGGCTTTTAATTTTATTACATTTTGAAGTTAGAAGGCTTACAGTCGAGTTTAGGGTACTCTTTTAAGTCCATTGAAACAACATTTTCCCCTAGAGATATGATGTCTATTGAGCTATTTGGCAATAAAATAGGACAAAATTAATAAAAATGTAGCAAACACAAAAATTGCAGCGTTGCAATTTGTTGCTCAAACGTAGTAGCTAAAGTCGCCGCTTACAGGGTGTAAAAGATATGTTTATCATTAAAAAAGAGAGCAACATTTTAATATTGCAGTCTGTTTTAATTTTATATCGATTCATTTTTCCCGGTTTTCATCAGCTATTTACAGCAACGTCCATAGTATGATGAAAATCTATCAGCTGGGGCAACGCGATGTACGTGTAATAATGATCTTCGAGGGGGCGCAAGCACCTACAGTGCCTTTATCAAGCCACTGTACAAGCACCCACTTTCGAACGCCGCAACGTCAATTGAGTAAAGTTCCAGAACTTCAAATTCAGTCACACACAGGCAGTGGTGAATGGAATCTTGGGTATCAACACCGAATTAGAAGATAATTTAAGGCTATAAATCTCAGTTAGGGTAGCTGTATATATAGAAGCACTGCAAGCACAAATAATACAAGAAGTGACTATCCCTTCCTTTCAAGAACGTTTGCTTCAAGTTGAACACGCTATTAATGGAATGACTGTAATTTAACCAACTTGCGCAGATGGATAATTTTCATAAAATATAAAAAGTTGTTTCACTAGCAGTAGCTGTTCTAAACTGCATTAAACTTTTCCATCTGGAAGCTCTACAAACAGCTAAATTATCGCTTATCCAATAGTTTTGCACTTTTACCCTGCAAGAATTTTTCCTGACTATTCCGAAGTTTCCATGCTACGTTACGAGTGAGAAATGCAAGTACTATAAGAATTTAACTTGTCATCCGGTTGTAGCAGAGATTGTTGTTTACGACTTGGCGGAATTGGTCCATGTCTCTTAATAAGACAGCAGTCCTCAAATAAAGACGCTAACACGGGAAATGCTTTTAATATATTTGTACATTTTCACTACTTTTTAACCAATAATAATTATTATGGGATGGAAAATAACAAAATTGAAAAGATGTACCTGCATTGCTAATAGTTTAATGAATGGCGAATTTTTATTCCTCAATGGTTACCGAAAATTCTTCAAACTGCAATTTTGTAGCCCATTTTATTCGGGATTTTTTAATGAATATTTCAGTGATATCAAATTATAAACAAATTGGTGGCTTGCAAGCTAAATGTGTCGCCTGAAGTTAAAGGGTCATGTGATGAATTGGAGTACATATTATGCATGCAGGGGTTGTGGATGGTATATCTTTTACACGCGTGCTTTTAAAGAATTAACTTTCAGGCATATCATGTGATCTACATTCAGCATGACAAACAATTCAAACATTTAAAATGGCGTAGAAAGCGAGTGTCCGGAATATAAATGAATAAAAATGTATTGGGAAATTATAATTTATAAATTGCGAAAAGCTATTCAACGAAGGTGTGGGAGCTTTTTATACAGTATTTTACCATTTATAAAAAGTTACAGCAAAGGATCATGTAACATATGGAAAAGTCAATTGTTTAATATTATAAAACTGGCTTTGATGAATCTCATTTTTTTCAGTTTACAGATTTAAAACGTATGTCTGTAGTTTCGCTTATGACAAATAGTTTGATTATCTAGCATCATCAGTGACTATAATATTAAACAGTAGAAGTATGAAAACTTCAATACAATACTTTGCTTCTCTACGTTTTTATTACATCAGTTTGTTTGAATTCTTGCAACTATTATTGCACTTTAAGAATTGGTTCAGAGAACGTAGTTGTTGATTGAGAGGGCGAGGTTAGTATGTTTGGTAGTTACTGAAGGGTTAAGGCCTTGTTAAGGAGATGGTGGATAGAGTTGTAGTAGGTTGCGTGAGCAAGAAGGTCAAGCAAAATCCTCTTTTATAACAGTTTTAGCCTACGCTAACGCACATTGAAAACGAACACAGCCCATGTTCAAACTGTATTAAAATTAATGGCATACAAAGTCTGTAGTTATACGATATTTTATATGTTTTTGCAAATTCAGCGTGACGTACTGGACTGGTTTCTTATTGTAGGCGCTGCGTATATATAAAACTATATTTACAATTAGAAATACAGTTAAGATATTACAGTTTGACCAAAAAATATTGATAAAAAAATGTGGCGTTTACATTAAAGTAGGTCACAACAATTACAGATTATAAGTTAAGTCCACTCTGCGAAGGTCCACCCTAGGACTGGTATACTCAGTAGCGGAATACTGCCACCCAGTATGGCTTAACAGCGCCCACACACAAAGAGTCGATGTAGAATTAAATCGCACAATGCACTTGATATCAGGCACGATTAAAACCACTCATGTTCACTGGCTTCCTACACTAAGCCATATCCCGCCCCCACGCTTACGTAGGCGACACGTCCTTACCGGAGAATACCTGAAAATACAAACCAACCAATCACTCCCATTAATCCAAACGTTCTCCAACTATGCTACCATCAATAGACTCCGATCCAGACACCCACCAATTGTGACAGCTAGAAGACTAGAGCAGGGTAACTTCATGCAATTCTGAAAAGAGAATGGGACGAAACCTCGCCAATACACTCCGCGGAGTTCCTGTGTATCTCTGAAAGCCTGCTGGATTCGATTTTCCAGAAGAATATGGTCCAGTATAAATAGGATCAGGGCTTGCCATAGTAGATGTGCAGACTCCCACCAAAAGTGGAAAATAACCCATCTCCACAATGCGACTGCGGTGCAGATAAATATACCATCAGCCTCATCGTGGAAGAGTACCCTCATATAGCATATCAGGGCCAGTTTGCTAATTTCCTGTACGCGACTGACACTGCGATTGATTATGTTTGTTCAATTTATAACAATATATTAACTGAAGCATTAACAAAATCATATTAATAAAATTAAAAAATAATAAAATTACAAATAAAACTATTTTTAACAAAAATAAGAGGAACAAAATTAATAATTTTCTGAGTCTCCTCGGAACGTTTAAAAATGTTTGCCAACCATTTGGTATTGTTCTATCCAAATTTGGGCAAAATTCAAAATTTTTAAATTATAACATTTTATTAATGGACTTAGATTTATTTAATAGTATATTATTATATGAGTGATTATGACAGCCATTATTCACAAAGATGACATTTGAGCCACTAGCCGAAGGCGAATGGCACAAGTCATCTGAGTGAATAATGGCCATAATCGCGAATGTAATACGATATTTTATCTACTCCTATACAATAGGAGTTTTGTGTTCATATTTCCGAATTATGACATTTGTGTCAAGAGCCAACTGTAAAAGTCATTTGATAATAAGAATGGATTTTGTGATTGGCTACAACCTATTGAATAATGAAAATAGAATTTTATGATTGGCTGCAAACTAGTGAATTATGAAAATAGAATTTTATGATTGGTTGCAAACCATGAATTATGAATCATAATTCACGGCCATTATACAATAGCAGTAGATAAACCAAATTATGAAAAGAAATGCCCTTTATAGTGACACAATCCTGAAAAGTTAACAAAAATTACATAACTTTCCCTTCGGAAAAAAAATTAAAAATTGCAACAATATATGCAAATGGTCCAGTTCACTTGTGGAGCAGTATATATAAGATTACTTCACTCAGTCTAAGACTTTCACCGTATATAGCACCTGCAAAAACTACTGAATAAAAATGTGAACAAACCGGTCTACAAACTATCGTGGCATTTTAAAATATTGTATTGACTCACTACATTGCAATACCATTTATATATGTAATGATTTACGTTATGACAATATTTATTATGCTTTAGTAGTTACGCTTGACTTTTCTGATACTATTTAGTTTTTAACCAATTCTCTTTTAAGATAAATTTATGTAGTTCATATGCTCTTTTATAAATTATTAACTATTAGTGTTATTAATTTTTTCTAGGTCCAGCAGAAACAAGCACTCTTAAAAGAACAGGTCGGGTTCATGCATTATAAAGACTGTTGTTAGTCCTGAAAAGTGGTTTTGTTTAATGAAAGCTTACTTCAAAATCATATGACAATTTCTACAATTGTCAATGTCATTTAAAATGATGAAAGTGGAAAATTAATCAAAAATACACATTTGTTACAATACCTGTCATTCAATAAACATGAAAAAAGGTAAGTAGTTCCTTTTTAATTACTTCAATTCACTATTTAAATACTTTACTTTCAGTTCTTTCAATAAATACCTGCAGCTGTCACCTGCCCAAGAAACTCGATTTGCCCCTTCACTGATCAATATGTATTCCGTCTGCTCACAGAAGCTTCCTAGTCTGCGCACAAATCCCTGTATAGATGCAATCAACTACCAGTAACTGCAAACGCCCTCCAGACAAATACGATAGGATACTTATTCCTTCCACCAACAAAGTCCACAAGATTGACCAGCAGTAACTGCAATGTCTCCTTTCCAAATCTCACAAGCTGTCAACAACCCAGTAATATGAATCTCGATGAGCTCCAAGTCACACGACGTCACTCCAATAAGAAGCTCGACGAAGTACAATACTAGTAAATGAAAAACCTTTTATCCAATTCACAAGATGTTCACTCTAATAAGAAACTCGATGCGGCCGACTCCAGTAACTGCAACGCCAGTTATCCAATTCACATGATGTAATTAATTAGCAATAAACTCAGCATGGTACCCAATTCCAGAAATTGCTTTTGTAGATTGTAGTTGTTTAACTTATGATATCCATGCTTCTCCATAACTTCACCATATCTTCTTGTTTTTAAAATCTATTCTTGTTCTCTTCTCGACAATTTTATATTATGTATGTCCGTTTATAGACCAGATAGATATAAAATCATATTATAAAAAGGTTTATTTTCAAATGTTAGCCATTTAGAAATTAGTCTTACATGTTTTTCTAATCAAAATTTATTTGTACCAAAAATAACAATATTCTCCATAATGATATCCTTTATGCATATTTTTAAATTTTAACACTCTATATAATATGCCATTACACTTATTTAACACCAGATATACTGAATTTGCTCATTAGTAAATGTCCTTTCAAATAGAGCATTCAATTCTGCTTTATTTTATAATATTAATGCTTTAATTAATTTAATTTCTAAAGAAATAAGTAATCGAGGACACGAAATAAAATTATAAAAGAGTTTATAGTTGTATATAGTTGATAAAAACATCTACATATTTATGCATACATGGTCGCATTGAAATTGAATGAGCAATAGCATAGAAAGTATATCAGAAATTTGGACAACGCAATTGCTAAAAGTATAGCAATAAGTTTCAATTCGAAAAATAAGGCATACTTTGTTATATAAGCCTCAATTTTAAGACACCATTTGAATTTCAACCCATACATAATTACTTTGCTTTGATCGTTTCATGTCTTCGTAGAAAACCTTCCCCATTTCAATAGTTCTATTTGGTATTTGTTTCTATATGAAGTCCTGTTCTTATTCACACACGACTACACTATCACCACAACCAGCTTCTGGATTTGACTTTCGCCTTTATAAGCCACCTTTATTTCTTTCCTATCTTTCAAAATATTTTCGTACTCATGAAAAATGTCCCAAAAAAAGTTATTTTCTTCATAAACTTCTGACCAAAATCCAACACCAAGAAAGTTTCAGGATATTCGAGGGTTAACTATACAATGTTGAGTTAAAAAATATTTAAAAATGAATAAAAAGAAATTGCGGATATTTAAATTTTTCTTCAGTTTTTCGAATGGCTACTAAAGCGCACTAATAGGGAAGCAGAATTTACAATACACGTACTGGTCACGGATGAATGCTGTTTTACTAGGAATGCTGTTCTCAACTTCCACAGTTCTCACATATGGGCTAATCAAAATTCGCAAGCGATTCGCCAGAGTAGCTTTCAGCAGCGTTTTAGTTTGAATCTGTGGGCAGCTATTTTCAACAACACCTTAATATGACTTTATGAATTACCAGCACGCCATTCTTATTTGCAGTTTTACAAGAAGTTCTGCCAGAGTTCCTCGAAGATGTTCGTTTGGATGTGCGCCGTACCATGTGGTTTATGCATGACGGCTGTCCTTCACATATTAGTCATGCTGTACGAGATTATTTCGACACCATCTTTCCGCAAAGACGGATCGGCTGGGTCGGCCACCAATTTCCAAGAGTATCGAAAAACTGGATTCGTCGGGCGCATATGTGCGTTAAAATGCAGGGTCAACCTTTTTCACAAATTAATGGGTTAATTTCAAAGATAAAAAAATCTTGTCTATTTAAAATAGTAACTTTATCCTTTGAACGTTTGATTTCCTGTCATAGTATTTAAGAACGAAGAAGACGGTGTACGAATCTCTCTTAACATATAATTTCATACAGCATTCTGCCTTACTAGTACTCTTACTAAGCGTGTTTATAAAAACTAATGGATGAAAGGGTTTGTGTTATTATGTTTCAAATTAGTAAGCATTGTGGCGCAAACCACCTTCATGTAGAATCGCTACCTTAAATGAGTAACTATTATTCCGTTCTTAAAACGTTCGAATTAAATTAGATCCAATTATAAAGTGAAAGGACTACACTGATGCCCTCGCATTATGCCAAACAGACAGATTGGATTTGGGACACAAAGCTGAGTCTGATAGAATCCTAACTTAATTATTGCTATGCGACATTGGATATACATTTAATTGTGTTTGCACGAGAGAAGTAAACAGAGTCCGTTTAAAAATAAATTACCAAGTCAAGCCTACGGTTTATCGCAGTACAATTTAAAGCTTTCACAATTTACTATAACGTAGCTTATTAGATTTTTTTGTTTGTCACTTTGTGATAGTTCTCTAACTAGGCTGAAGTCTAAATTTTAGTCACTAAAGCTGTACGTTGCAATATTAAATAGTGAATTCTAAACTTACCTCGTATAGTAACTTGCGCTGTTGAATTTGGAAATCAAGAGCGCAATATAATTTTTAAAGGTAGCTGCAAGTAACACTGAAGGATCCAACGAAAACCAACGCGGAGGTATTTGAAGTGAACGAGATACTAAAGTGATGCAGAAGGGAAAGGGCACACACATGAAAGTGAATACTAAACATGCTCGTGAAAAAAGCCATAAAAGTTTACGACTACGAAACCACTGTTCCTTAAGGGTGTGGGTTCTAAAGGTTGAAAGTATGCTTAACATAAGCATTCTGTATTACGTTTTATTAGTTCTATTTTATTGTTTTATTAGCAAGTGTATTTACCCTATAATTTTCAGTTACTCAGGTGATCGATATAATTGTATCCATTCCAATTTGGATATAGGAAATATTATTTGTAATTTGAATTATTAAGTGCTAATACCACCAGTACACCGACCATTTGATTAATTAGTTTAGCTTTTAGAATTATGCTTATACAATAATCTTTAAAAAGATATTGCCTCTTTTAACCTATTCGACGACATACCATGATATTGGTGTAAGAGCAATCGTATTTCCAGCGTCGCCTTCATTATTCAATGATATGATAAGAATATGGACGTTTAAAGGATAAATATACGATTTAAAATGTGTATTTTTTTTTAATTTGCAGGGAACCATCGCCATCAATTTAAGAGATAAGAGAAAGTTATAAGCATATATAAAAGCATTAGGAGACATATTCCATGGAAACGAAACATATTTGGAAGATGTACTGAGGCGTAAAGGAAAGTGGCTCATCAAGGCGAAACTCAAATCAAGAAGCCGTTTATGATGAAAGTGTAATGGTGTGTGGAAAAGGACATGGCTTTGAATTGTATAGGAACAAATACTAAAGGGTAACGAGCCTCTGGCATCCTCGCCTGTAAGGTTTGCTTTTATATTTAGCTCAATAACCAATTTGTATTTCAACGTTTTTATTGTTAATTTGATTTAAGAGTTGTAATCTACTTTAATAAAGTATGTGCAAATCCGACCCTGTGGTGTGAGCGAATTGTGAAGTTTGATTTCGCATACGCAGCGATAAGCGCAACTATCAAGCCTGTTCGCGGGATGAGGGGACGTTCAAGTTAAGTATGGTTCGCTGAGACTTGCAAGCTAAGACTCAGTTGCTTGCGTGTTTGGTCTGGGGGCACACGTTGGTGAGCGGCTCTGAGTGCATTATGAAAAATCGCCCTAAGCAAAATACATAGCATCGCTTAGATAACCTACATTATTTGAGTTTTGCTTAAGTTTTGAGTGGCAGCAAACACCATTTACATAGTGTGTGTGCCAGTGAGTACACAAATTTGCGTCACATCGAAGGTGCATTCGTAGCGTCCATTGTGAAGACGTGACGTCAGCCAACGTTCAGACGCGGAATAGACCTTAAAGAATGTGGTTACATATGTAAATCGCATACGGTTTAATGCATGTGATTTTAACAGTATCGGATTCAATTAAGTGCCGGCTTCAGGTACTTTTAATATTGCGCTTTTGAAAACAATGCTTTTAGCTTTCTATTTTGACGCTGTTTTATGATGTTTTAAAGGTATATGCAAGTATACGGTCTAATACTATTATCTTTGTCTTTCTTTATGATTTCATATGTATTTTAAAGTCAATATATTTGTGTAAACAAATTGGCTTATCTTGTATATGATGTTTGAAATCAGTTTCAGCCCGAGAACTCTACAGGAATGGACAAGGTTCCTGTTTTTTTGAGAAATGGTAAACGGTTGCAGCCACGACTGGGGTATTTTAGAGTTTTATGCTCAATGAGCTTGCAAGGTAAACACGAAATAGTGCAAATAGCGCAATAGTTATGCAAATATTAAAATGTAAGACAAGTTTTGTTCCGATATGGCTTGCAACGATAGTGTTCAAACTACAGCATGACCATAAGCAGTGTCGCAAGCTATGGGCATGAGAAAGGATTTTACCAAAGACGTGGGACAGTCAAAACAAAATATCTGCGTGTGCATTTACAGCTGTTTTCTTCAAATTTCGCTTATAATAAATTATTCCTTATTTTTCGGTTTCAAACTTATTGCTATACTTTTATCACCTGAATTGTCCGAATTTCTTGTATAAGTTTGATGTCATTGCTCTTTCGATTTTAATTTGTCTATGTTTGCATTTATAAATATATTTTTCTTCGTTAATGTTACTTTAATAACATTTAGCAGTTTTAAAAAAAATGATTTTATCGTGTCCGCTAATTTTTCTTATTTTTATAGCAATTAAAATTATTAAAGCATTAATATGTAAATTGAAACATAATTGAGTTTGTTGTTTGTAATGGCATTTGCTAATGAGTACAAATACATAGAATGACTAAATTGCTAGAGCAAGCGAATTGGAATCAATATTTACTCATGTCTACCAAATAATTGTAATAATACTTTCAATAGTGGCACTAATTGGCAACTGACACCAGTGTAGGTTAGACTATGATGTAGAGCTTACTCCGGAGTAGATAGAGAAGGGGTTTTGGGCGCAATGAGGCTTTTTGCATATGAATAAAGTTCGAAATGGGTAAACTGTAGGTGAACGAGTGAGCAGAGTCTCTGTCATAAATATGCTCAACTGAGCTCAACACGCAATGACGGCGATAGGCCGTCGTTATGTTATGTAGGCCCCGTTTACGCAAGTAGAAGGGTTTTATGATTTAATGGCTACCGAAGAAATCCATAGTATTCTTGAGATACAATGCACTATTGTACTGCACTTGGGATGCTAGGATTCGGGATTCTGATTTTATTGCAAACTTCCCGGACGGTTACGTGAAATTTATTGCTGGCGATGGGTCTATTGGTGTCTACTACAGAACATAGCGAAACTCGGACTCGTCTTCATTATAGAAAATATTTTAAGTGCAACTGCGTGCTGCGTGATGCCTCGAATTGTCCGCAGTTTTAGAGATGCTGCAATTTCATTGCAATGAGTACTTTGAATAACTTTCCACTTGGTGAAACCAAGGACGTAATTTGTCAATTTGTGATCTAAAAGCGAGGTATACAACTCAGTTTCAAATGTTAGAAATTAAGCTGCACATTGCGTCGCGTTTTAATTTGAACGCCCGCTGCGTCAGCTACACAGGTTTAACAGCGAATTTCACTGTTTGGAGCCGTTGTTTATCTTTGGCAGGATGATTCATGTTGGCGCACGAATTGGTGGCTTCGCTACAGTAGTACACATGAGTTTCCATGTTTTCATTAATAATATATTTTAAAATGCCACGGTAGCTTGTATCGGATTTGTCCACGTTTAGGTAACTTATTCGATGGTTTAGATTAAACAGATCTCTTTAGTGTCAAATGTCATCCATCGGCGTTTAGCCTAGATCTCGCGTGACGATGGTATACTTGGCGAGTTTGATCTCAAGGTGAGTGAAATAAAAATTGATACTTTAAGAACTATCATTGCTATTCAAACTTTTTTCTGCATCACTACCCACAAAACCTGTGGCATAGATAATATAACGGTAAATATACAAAAGTTGCTATGCATTTTCGTGTAACTTATGTTGATAGTGGCACACCTTTTTTTGAAATTAATACAATAAAGATATGAAGAATACAGATAATGTTTTACAGTTTTACAGTGTTTTCCGATTGCTTTTCACCATATATCAGTTATGTTTCACTTTATCTCAAATGCTTTTCCTTCTTGTCAATACTTGTCAATATTGACAAGAGTGAATTACATTTGACAAATAGTGAAACACAATTGATACATGGTTAAAAGCAATCAGAAAGCCCTGTAATACTTTATTGTATAATATGAAATTCCGTAATGTATTACAGTAGATGTACAGACTATAAGTTCAAATGCAGACACAGAAGGCAGTATAAAATTTAGTAAACGATGTCAGTTTTAAATCCTTTGCATGGGGAACAAATCACATTCATCACACAAAATGTTAAAATATTAATCAATTGATTTTTCCACATTTTAAATGATCCTTTGCTGTCCAATTTTTATGACTGGCAAAATACCATATAAAAAGCCCCCATGCCTCCGTTGAATGGTTTTTGCAATTTATAAATTTTAATGTTACAATATATTTTTATTCATTTACATTCTGGACACCAACTTCCTGCAATATTTTAAATTTTTAAATTGTTCATCATTCTGATTGCAGATAGCGTCATATGCATGAAAGTTAATACTTCAAAAGCACGTGTTTGAAAGATACACAATCTACAACCCGCATGCATATGTCGCCCATTTATCACATGACCCTTTAACTTCAGGTGACATATTTAGTATTTAAGCCACCAGTTTAAACCTAAAATTTAATATCGCTTAGCTTCATTAAAATATCCGCCATGAAATTGCGGAAACAAATATAGGGAGTTACAAATTTGCATTTTGAAAAATGACCACTGCGGTGTAAAATTATGTCATTCAATAAAATATAAATAATGCAATCAATTTTCTTATTTTATGTCCCATTATTATTAGTTAAAAAGTAGATCAAATGTTCAAATATATTAAAGGCATTACCCGTCCTCATTTGAAAACTGCTGTGGTATTAAGAGACCAATTCCATTATGTGGTAAACAACAATCTTTGCTACAACGGAATGACAAGCTAAATTCTTAGAGGACTTGCATTTCCCAGTCGCAACGGAGCATTGAAACTTTGGAATAGTCAGGAAACTTCTTACAGAGTAAAAGTGCAAAACTATTAAATTATTGATAATTTAGCGTACGTTACTGTTTGTAGAGCTTCCGGATGGAAACGTTTGATGTAATTTTAGAATGTCTGCTGCAGGTGAAACTATTTTTTATATTTCAAGAAAATTAAAATAAACGATATTCACTTGTATTTGTGCCCGCGCCGCAGTGCTTTTATATCTGACTCTAGCGAAAGTTTAAATTATCTCCGAGTTCGGTGTTGATATGCAAGATTCCATTCACTACTGCTTATGTGTAACTAAATTTGAAGTTCTAGAACTTCACACAATTGACACTGCGGCGCGACGCCTGAAGGGGAGTGCTTGCACCTGCTCGAAGATCATTAGGACGTAGTGATGATGAAAACCGGGGAAAATAAATCGATATAAAGTTAGAACGCACATTTTGACAATCAGCAATATTAGAATGTTGCGCCCTTTTTGAGAAAAAATATGGAGATTGCGGAGTTAATATTGCTGTAACGTCATAAATTTAATTCATAGATATTTTTGCGCTTTCTCGCCAGTGAAATCTGTCTACATGACAAGTAAAACATAATCTTTTTATATTATAAGCCTAATAGAGTGAGATAAAGGGTTATTTTGTCGCCATCACATAATTTTTGGGAAATGCTGACTCTATTGGCAAATTTTTCGAGTTTCTTGTTTTCCTAGTTACTTGTTGATGGAAAAAAAGCTATGAGGTTGTTGATAAACATTTGTACAATAAAACGGTATAAAATATTTTGTAAGCAAATTTTCTTAACGCAGGTAGCCTTTTTGGATTATGTACTAACGTGGTGACGATGGATTTGTGTAGTTCTGACTTCAAGGACATTCCCACATCCTAAAATGTACATTTAGTGTTCACAATTACACTTATAAACTTGAACACTAACTAAGAGGTGAGTCAATTACATGGCATAGCGTTAAATTACTTATTACAGCTTTATCAATTTGGGTGATCAACTTTGATCGACCTTTATCTACGTTTTTCGATCTGTTTGGACGATTTTGTTTCGCCTTGATTGTGGATTCATTGTGAGCGCCTGGCCTGCGGCGGGTTCTTGGGGTTGGTAAGGATTCTAGCTGTTAGTCTACATCCAACTTGAAGTGCTGCTTTTTGAAGACGTTCATATTGAAGGTTATTTGCCTACTCGTCATATAAAGCCATTACTTAATGTTCAACGTTTTATATCTTTAATTGTGTTAACGTAAACACTTATAAAATTTATTTGTTTTAACAACTATTTGTAGCAAGTTTGTAATAGATTAGTGAAAATTGATCTGATATGTAGCATACGTTTAATGACTGCGTTCGAAATGGTTATTTGAGGATTCTCGCATACTGCAAAAAATAATCGTGATTTTATTACTACAAACTTGCATGGTATTTAGAAATCGTCACATTGCTACGTAACTTTAATTAGAATATTTTACATACATATGTACACATTTCAATTATTATTTGGGCGTTGTTCTTAAATGATTAGCACAAATACCTCGAGTGGCTCTATCCAGGTACTAGGTCTGTGCATTTGTATCGATAATTCGAATAATATATCGAATAATTCGATATATCGAATAACGATATTAAAATAAAAGTTATTCGAATTATCGAATAAATAATTATTCGAATAAATTTATTGGAATGATCGAATAAATAATTATTCGGTTTAATATTTATTCGAATAAATTCATACCAAGAATTATTTATTGGATAATTCGAATAAGTTTATTGTTAATAAATTTATGCGAATATGGAATAAATACTTATTTATGCAAATAAAACTTATTAGAATATAAAGCCACATTATAAATATCAAACTGTAAACATTTTAATTACTTAAAATTAGAATGGTCAGAGCAATTTCATTTTTTATCAAGCTGGCTATGACATATAAATGATCTGTATTAGGGTTCCTAGACGTGCGTGATTATTTATTTTGTTTATTATCATTGCTTGAAAAGTTCTTTAGATGATCTTATCGGTTATCATTAATCAGTAGTATTGTTAGTCCTTTTCAATTTCCTTACAATAATACCAAAACAAATTCCTGCCTAATGATTACTATGTGTATTTAGCAAATGGCCATTAATCATCATAAGTCAGAAAACTTGTATCAGATATCAGATAGAATAGGTTAAACAGAAGATTACTATTTCTAGAAATTGTTAATTGATTTTTAACAACTTATTCGAGTAATGATACATATTGCCTATTGGTCGGAATCGTAAATCGGGGATGTGGGGAAGTGGGGATACCCCTTTAGTGATAATTTAAAATACCGTTGCAATAAATCAATGCCGAATTCTGTTCAAAAATTACAGTTTACGTTTGTGTTCGAAGGTGAACAGTAAATAATTTTTTGCATTTCTACTTTCTCAAAGAAGAAAATGTAAATATACCATGGACCTTCATTTTTCTAACATTGTCCTACTTTTTTTTCGTTCGTTTTGTCCATTAGTTTTGTGTATGTTCAATAATTTATCTAAAACTAAAATCCAATAAAATGGGGTGTAGAGCAATAGTTTATAACTTTCGAATAATTGAATAATTATTTCAATAAATTAGTTATTCGAATTAGTTAGTTATTCGAATAAACTGGTTATTCGAATAAGTTATTGCAATAAATTATTCGAATAAATTAGTTATCCGAATAAGCTATTCGAATAAATTAGTTATTCAAATAACAAATTTATTCGAATAATTCGATAGTTATTCGAATTTCGATATATCGAATAATATTCGATATTTAATTTTATTCGTTATTCGATACTTAGTTTGTGATATCGAACACCCCTACCAGGTACTCGTATCTTAAGTCATGTTGCAGACCCTGGAAACCATTGTGGTGCAGCGTAATTCACAACTTTTTAGAAATATTTGAATGTTATCTTTTTCAAACAAACCTTATTCTATTATACTGTTTTTAGCAGCTAAAGCAATTTGCTTGACTTTAAAATAGATATATGTAGGCTGCTTTAGAAAATATGCATATTCTATAAAGATATATACTTTAAAGTGTCTAAACGTTACTTCATAATGTAATTTAGCTCAATCTGATATCATGTTTGAGAAGGTTAATTGTTGCAATAAAATCTTCGAAATAGAGAAGCATACGTTTGAGAAAGGCTTTTATCATTCATTGCCTCACTTACGATTTGTCATTTTCACTTAACAGGACAGAGACATTGTCCCCAGCATCCTAAAAGCTAATGGTATCGACCTAAATAAGCTAAGATTCATTAAACGGCATTGAAAAGGTAAAGTGCAACAACGTCTCATTATTAATTCCTAATATTTTCTGATAGTATAGTATTTATATACAAGTTAAACTTGAACATCTACAGGTTCAAACTTCGATTAGAGCTAAAATCCAGCCCCTACGAATTCATAATAATTTCATTTGGAACGGTTCAAATGGCGACTCTCACAGGAGCAATTAAACGTCGAAATAATAAACCGAACAACGAGGCCGTGGTCCATTGATAAATGAGCCGAGAAATGCGATTTTTTATGGACAAACTCCACATTAGCGTGTATCATTATTACATGCGATTAAAAAATAATCTTCTCGTGGAAAATATAATCCCTGTACATTTCTATTCAAAAACTCTGTTACGTGGAAGTGCAAGTTAATCAAAATGGGGCTTACGCTGCTCACTAAGCTGTTTTCAGTGCTATCTTTTGCTTGGACCGTTTTCTCGGTAAGACTCAGACCTCACTCTAGCAAATTACTAACGACATCTCATTAGTATGAACAGCGTGATTACGTCTTGAAGATGGAGAGGATGCAAATGATCAGCTTCAACCAACGCCACGTCAACTTGGTGAAGATCCAAAACTTCAAGTACAACCGCACGCACACGGCCATGAATTGTACCTTGCGTTTTAAGACGAGCTTCGGAAACGATTTGAGAGTAAGTGATACTGTAGCAAGATGTTGGGGTTACGTCTTTATGTTTCAGGCAGAAATTCAGGTTTTCAAGTTCTCCAGTAACGAGTACCGCCTGTTTCCCATAACTTTTGCTATTAACATATGCGACGTCATACAGCGGAACGATTTTGGCCTGGCGAACTTTTACGAGTGCGGAAACTTCCCTAGATGTCCCATGCCAAAGGTATGTAATTCTTGGAAGCTTTAAATAATTGTTCGATTATACATGACAGACAGAGGTTCTGTTCCACTGGTTTTAGTTAGTTCATTTTTGGCTTTAATGAAGCCTCAGGTGTGATGCTTACTTATTGCCAATGTGGTAATCAGACGAAGTTGAGGAAACTAATTTTAAAACAACTTAGTTCACGAAAGTTAGATCTGATCTATAACTTCCCCTGATTTTTTAGTGAAATTCAAATGACACCTAAATGCCCCATTCCGGAGAGGTTGTTCTATGCGAGACGTTACGACATTAAGGTTAACATACCTTGTACTTCTATAACACTGATTTGTTTTTATTTCTCCAAGTATTCAGTAATTCAGGAATAGTGAAATTTTTCCACTCTCCTTGTTTACTATAAAAAATAATCATGGGCTCATACCCATCTTCTTGTCCTTCAGTAAGTTAGCGAAGGCTAAGACTTCTTATTTGAGCAACTACATGCAACTGTGAAACAAAATATATATGAGATTGTTGAATAAACTTTTGAGCTTGAATGCAACACGAGATATGTACTGTCTATTCTTAAAAAAGATAATTTCGAGAGCCCTATTTTAATGTTTACAGGGTTTTCCATGTCAAAAGCTATATTTGGAAAAACAAGGGCATACTTTTCTCCGGAATTGAAAAGTTCAATAGTCTATTTTTCTAATTTAATTACACATCCTTCCTAATTTTCTTTCAATCGAAACGAGTAAATTAGTTTTATCGGTTGCAGGATATTAATCCCTTGTTTACATATACAAAAGTAGGTTGGTAACTAAATCATAACTGATCTGTAGGGTAATAGTCCATTACCGTACATGGCAACCATAACCATACAGCAACCGATAAACTATTGAACAAATCACGGATGTTATGAATCATAACAGCCTCAGATGTTTTAAAATCCTCGCTCTGCGAGCTCGGATTTCAATACAACATCTGCGGCAGTTATGATACTCATAACATTCCTAGATATGTTAATAGCTATTACGAAAAAAGTCGATTCGATTAAGCAATGGAATTAAAAATACATCGATCCATTTCTGCGGAAACCATTTTGTTAATTACTACTATTCCATTTACTGGTTTAGTAGAGTGGCTGTTGTACGTCATAATATTTTACATATTTTACCGTAGTCGAAGTGTTCCAAAAATGAAAAGAATTTTAAATTATTGAAAGAATAAATGGTGCTTGAGTGACGTAGGCGGATCACCTACTCGACAGTTCTAAGCTATTGAGCATAAAAATGGAACAACCTTGAAATATATTTTTGGAGGTCTGTTTAATACTTTTAAATGAAATACATATTTATTGTATATCTAATTTCTTTATTGAAAATTTGGGAACAAGTGCACTCGAATGTTAATCGGGATATCTTCAACAATTAAACAATGGTAGACAAATAAAAAAAGGAACTTTCTCACTGTATTTTCCGCATGTAGATTCCTCATCAAAGCACCCGTCCAATGAAATAAGAGTATTTTTATTGACTTTAGGGCAATTTTCTCCTGTGCAACTGGTCGCCCGATTATTCAAAGTTCCCACCTTACATGCCGTCTGGAAGATATATGGCGGAGGTTAACTTTACGTATCATTCCGAAGACATTTACAAAGTGCAGGTATATATCAGCGTGGAAACGATATTTTTGTTGCCTTAGTTCTATACTTGTACAATGGTATTATTGTTAGAGCAGTTTTAATAAAGACATTTGATTTGACTGATTTATTTGTATACAGTTATTTAATGCCAAAGACTGGAATCTAATTGAATTTAACAAAAAGAGGTCTAGAACGTCTTCAATAAATGTGGTTTCGGGAGAGAAATATCTTCGTTATGTATGTCCTGCCACATACATACTTTAAAACAAATAGCTGAGCTGAGTCACTTTAAACGTGTATTCTATACTACTATTTTACTTGTGCATATTGCGATTGTGAAAATATATACACAAGAAAACAGTAATTGAGTCCTTAGGCATTAATTTCAATAGCAAACTAATCATTATGAGAAGAAGAGACGGTGGTGTATTCATGCGAAACGGTAAGTCCAGCGGTCTGCAGTGTAAAATGGCAGAACAAAAGAAGGAAAAGAAGATACTGACTATTAGCAAAGGGGTCGCCATTCTACTTGTCTCCCTATCCTTAAGATGTCATTAAATCACTAATTGAAACGGGATTCTGGCTACCTTGTCTGAATAGTTTATGTCCATGTTTATAGTTATAGCCAGTATGCAGTTGCATGGCCTTTTATCGGTAATTAGGGTTAAATATTGTAATCTAACTTAGCGAAAGGTGTGAGTCCGACCATGTGCGGTAAAGTTTGATTTCGTGGCCGTAACAATAAACGCAGCTTCTAAGCCGGCTCGCAGGGACCTTGAACTTGAATAACAGTTGCTTGCGGGCGTTACCAAAAGCCACCCGCCCTTAAAAAAATCCCTGAGAATTGTGAGTATGACAAAATAAATGGAAGCGCCTGGAAGTCCTTCAGTAAATAGTTGCTGCCTATAAGTATTTATGGGTACCACAAGCCAGCGTTTTCGTGTCCAGCAAACGCCATTTTCGTAGAGTACTGGGCGAGTTCACAAATTGAGGAGCAGCCATGGTCATATGGGCCATTCAATAGTACTAGATAGAAAAAATCAAATTAAGGACTTAAAGAGAAAGAGACGACTAAAGTGGGCAGAATTTGGTAAACTCTATATCACACTCAACAATAAAATATCTCCATTTGCGTATGATAGTGTATTCATGGACAATGCAATCTCCTTGATTTCGGAGGCTTTCACGGCCATTGTAATTAAGTAAAAAAACGACTTCCGGGATTGGACTGTGTCATTATTGAAGTCTAAGAACTTAACGTTTCGCCCACTTTCGTAAAAGGCTTCGTCAGGAGGAAACAGCAAAAGGAGCACGGTAACTCAATGTGTTCAACACGCCAGAGGCGAAACTCTTATGCAAGGGAAGGGATAGAAGAGCATGGTCTCTCAACGTGTCAACCACGTCAGAGTCGAAACTCGACTCTGGCGTAGTTAACACGTTAAGTTACCGTGCTCTTTTTGCTTTTTCCTCCTGATGAAGCCCCTTACGAAAGTGGGCGAAACGTTGAGTTCTTAGACCTCAATAATGACACGGTCCAATCCCGGAAGTCGTTCTTTACTTAACGCATTCTCCTTATTTAGAATGCTATGGGAAGACTAATGTTCGGGTTTTGATGAACATTTGTTGCCAGCTTTATTCTTAACGCTCTCACTGCAGGGGCATCAGTTTCTCTTCGTTGAAGTGGTGTAGGCATAAAGACTTGCACCAAAGCCAAATTGTGGAATTCAGTGGAGCCAACAGAAGATTGCTGTGGCAGTAGGAGTTTGAACCCAGACTTTCTGGCCTAGAAGCGGAAGTATACATTTTATGGGATATTTTTGAGATTTCTGCGAAACCATGAGATGGACCACCTTTTGATTGACTGTAAATTTTACAAGAAAGTGACAGTTTGTAAATGGCATGTATCTGCTGCTGCAGTAGCCATAACTAAAAAGTTATTGTATAACAGAAAATTGTAGGTCGCTCACTTTTCTGTGATTCCGATGGTACCTCTGGGTCTCCTCCACTGCTTAGGAATATTACCAAAATGAAACTTGTTATTGCGGCGGTAGACAATCTACAGTGGAACCACGTTCGAAATGTCCATATACGGACACAGCTTGAAGAAAGAACTATTACAGTTCCATAACTAGAACAACTTTTATATGATGGATTCTAGAATATGCTGTTGGTGGGAAACCCCATTTTCGACATGCAGCAAGCTTGAATGCTACTCGACTAGCTTATGGAAGGGGTGGGATATACGCTGTAAGGGCAGAGACTGGCTCGATGATAGGAACTATGTATCTCCTTAGCACACAGATTTAACCTACCTATATAACTCACATATGAAATCATTTTTCGCCCAGATGCAGATGCTAAAATATAGTAACAAGTTAGCCACCTATTACAAATCGTGATCTACGGCTCAGCGCGGATGCGGTAAAAATTTTGCAGCAAATTATTAAAACATTCACCCGACCATATTCAAAAATTTGCGGCAATCTACCACATGCATTACTGAAATAATTAAAATACGTCGACTAGGCGATATTCAGCAATTTTGTGTACGATATACGCACCAAAGTGGCTCCGAGCGATTACCTATGCTAGAGGAAACGAGAATGATGGCAGATTCAACCCAAGGAATGACAACGGTTTGACTTCAACCTCAAATTCATAAAAAAGCTGCGATAGGTCAATATGTCGATGATAAGGCGGTATCGTTGTAAAACAAGGATAGGAAAGACCAGTGAGGTATAAGACCCAGATGAACTTCCCCGATACTCAACGAGGTGAGAACAAATTTTAAAGATAGGGTTATGTCTGGAAGGCTTCTAGATCCGAAGGAGAGGTCGACATTCCCGGAAGGGTCGCAATTATATGACATGGAAATCACGTCGCACAAAACGAGATACTCTGAAGCAAACCCTGTTCGCTTGATGGTCGCACATCGTCTGTGCATTCGTCCGCGTGAAGAGGTTCAACGCATTGCCTTACTTAGCACGCTCAAAAAGTAATGGTGGCGTCATCTTTCAAATTGAGCTAACAATGCGATACATGTTAACCGCATATGCCACTTAATCGAATTTTTTCAGAACCTCATAAATATCAACTTCGAAGTATAAATTTCATGTTTATTCCCACCAACATTAGAATAGAAACGTATAATATTTTGCGAGTAGTACCACAGCCATAGGCAAATTCGTCTATAGTAGTTAAACTGTTGCTTGAGGACAGTCATTATGTTGCATGTGCGCTGATATAGATTAATAATAGAGCAAAAGTGAAATTAATTTATAAATGGTAATGAAATAATTCGTTGGCGGTAGATTCATTTAAATATATTCAAAGTATTTGGAGGAAATTACGGTGTAATTAACTTAACTAAAACTTCTATAGGAAACAACCATTATTACAAGTAATTAAAAGCAAGCTTCAAGTAGAAAGAAGTTTCCTTTTTAAGCTTCCCAAGAAGAAACTTAATTGATAAGCTTCTTATGTTTTCTTTCGTCAACGTAAACCCATAAAACTAAAATTGACAACGTCTCATGTAAAAAAGTTTTGCAATAACAACAAAATTCCATTCAAAAACTGTGCCAAAGTGCGACAGCCAAGCATAAAGCTTTCCAGGTCACAGGAGCCTGTTTACAAGTCGAGTCGGAATGGACCTGATAATAAAAGCGATTGCAAGGCCCTTTCGCCAACAGCTGTCTGAAAAAATTAGCCCAGGTCCTTGTTCTCATTACGGTTCGCCTGATTTTCGGGGCTAAATTCAGCCCTTGCAAATGAGATTAGCAAAAAGGGCGGCTCTGTACTCATCATTTATCTGCATGTCAGCCGAAAAACGAAGTTGATCGGAAGCCAGCCGGATGTATAAATTCGAGAAGTGGAGCAAAGTGGATGCCAGGTATTGTATGTGTTTTGGCAGGATATTGGATACTATTTGTTGATGCTGTAAAGTTAGTTATGCGTTTATTTGTTGAAGTTTCTGCGTGTTCAATTACTTCTGAATTAGGGAAACTCTTAGGTGGGGTAGTAATGTAAATAAATACGCGAAAACCTTTTTCCAACCTGAAAGCTTTCGTAATTTTAAGGGTTAAGGTTTTATTACTGAGCTAAATACACCGATTGCAAGCATGCTGGCAAATAGCATTTTCTAATAATTCTCTGCCTGATTTATATATACTGCAGCAGTTAATGACAATAAGAAAAATAGTGGGCCATTATAAAATTTTCCCTTTGTGCCCAAATTGTATATATGCCAAAACTACAGTTTGAATTATGTCAGTTAACTCCTCAACATGTAATGGAGCCGGGGTCGGTAGCTCAGTGGTAAGCATCCTGACTACTGATCTAAGGATCGCGAGTTCAATTCCCGGTCCCGGTGAGGTTTTCAAAAATAAAAAATGCAGATGAAAGCCTCTACAGAATGCCATCATTCGGAACTGATGTAAAACCGTGGGTCCCATGCTACTACGATGTGTAGCATGTAAAAGGTCCCTTGCTAGGATTGGAACTCCTTAGTCTCGGCAAAATTCTAAGTAGGACTTTGACCATATGACCCAAGCAGTCGGTGTCTAAGGTACCTGGTACTCTGCATGCCTAGACCTTGTCCATTAACAAACAAACAAACATGTAATGGAAATTTGAAACTTTCAAGCGACTCTGATAAACTTGTTCAGTGTTATTTCATGTCGTCCGATAACGATTGCATCGGAGAAAGTAATTTTTCCTGTTTCATTGTCAGCCTATTTCCCTAGCATTCTGGCTGTACAAGTCGCTATAAGTAAATTTTTTACGGATATACGAATCCATAATAGGGGATCGCGGAACCTTACCATGTCGCGAACCTCCGATTGGAAAACAGTGCTCAAGAGATCTATTTCCATGGCTTAAATGAAAGGAAATGTACACGAAACCAAAATGTATCAACACAGCTTAGCCAAAGTTTCGAATAACTTAGAGGTACTTAAATCCTTTCTTAGTAGTTGCCAAGCTTGTATAAGGGCTGACTGTAGTTAGTTCGAACATGTACTATAAGTCTATCTGTCTTCAACTCGTATCTGTCCGACGCTAAACGAAGGTCTCTCCCATTTTTGTCGCTCTTGAGCTTTTCTCTTCCAATATTTCCTGATATTGTAGAAATATGCTCGGACCATCGCCTCTTGGACACTTTTCTGTACCCGGCCTTCGGTCTATTATCTTCATAATCTCTCTTTCATCATAGCATTATAAAACGTGTCTATCCCATTTGCATTTGAGTTTTTCACTTTTGCAAGCAACACCATTGTCTTGTACAACTCCTCTAGAGTCGGGCAATCGACTTCAAGCAGAGAGATTGTGCGCGATGTGAGTGTTATCGTTCCAGAAATGTAACTGTTTGGAACAGCCTTACCGTGCAAATTTTTCTAAATCACGATTGTTTTCGGATATTCCTAGCTCACAAAACGCAGCTTATCAATCTCAAATTCCGATAGCGTTTCGTTTGAGAGCCGTGAAATTTCAAGCCCATCCGATGATCGAATATATTTAAAGAAACCCTCTTATCATTCCGCGCCGACGCCCTGTATATGGACGCATCCTATATTCACCCTACCCCGAGAGAACATCTACCATACATTTTTAATATTATATCCTAAGCTATGTTTGCATGCGCAAATTTCCGCCAATCTTGCATGTGTTTCATAAGTAAGTTTGTAGTTGTGCAATAGGTTTTGGGATGGATCCCCCCTCCCCCCTACGCCAGATATTAACAGTATTGTCTTCTGTAGAACTGCTTCTCATGCTTTTGCTTATCACGCGAGGTGACGTCACGAACAGGTAGAATTTTTAGGGGCTGTTTGCTGCTCTTCTGGCCTTCCGTTAGTACCCGCATACACGTATTTTTACTAATATTATCTTCATAGCGTTCTTAAATATTCTGTATGATATTCATTTACAAAACGAAGTGCAGTTCCACGTATTCTAGCAGTAGGCTAAGCTTTCGGAGACCACGAAACAAGATAGATGCAAATTTTGGAGTTGAACACGCACGTTTTCCATCGCTGAGAAGGAATTTTTCCATTACATCACCGGCAGACTTATACCAGGCGGTTCACTTAAAATAACACGAATTTGTTTCCATATTTTTTCACGCTGAGCTGATGCACCGCTTTATGTATGCTACCTATTGTAATAGGGTTTCCTCTGTAACATACATTGTTTACTAATAGAACATATGCAACTTGGCTCGAAATTGGCAGCGTTGAGGTATAACTAGAATAAGTCAACCCCTGGCGCTGAGTGAAGATTCGACGAACAGCAGAAGTTGAATAAATAATAGACAGTTTCAGTTCAAAGCGTCGGTAACGGGCGTTGATAGAAAGGAGGATTTTCGGACATATATCGGCGTAAGGCGTTGCTATATAGCATGTTTGCGTAACGATTAATAACGGAGTGATTATAGTTGCTCCAAATATCCGACCAGGGTCGAAATAAAATTTCACTACAACAAGACGGGAGCTGTTAGACTGCCCTGCGCTTACTTAAGCCCGCTTGAAGAAACTCGAAGAATTGTCAAACCCTTCTTCGAATAAATAAAAAGGCAGTGCCAATTTTAAACTGACCTAATTATTTATTAAACAATCTTTGAAGTGTTCTTATGAGATGTATTCCTACATTTTTAGCAGTTCTTATACTACTCTATTCTCACCAGGAGCTTCACTGGTTTTCATATGGTTCTCTGCTATTCGCACAGCTTCGTTGCCAATTTCAACTATATCTTTTGCGTAGTGCTTGATTAATTTCGCACACAGCTCTGTTGTATTTTGTTCTTGTTTCTTTTTCGACTCATATAAGTTCCCATGAGAGCTTTTAGTTCTTCTTATAATTTCTTGGTGGTCATGTATTTTATTATCAACCCGTATTCATCTTTTACTTTGAATATTTTACCCATTCTACTTGTCTTTTTGATATTTTTGTTTATTGTTTAATGTTGTGGGATATTGTTCTTTTTCAATAATGTTTCCTTTTTTAATTTTACGTTTATAACGTTTGGAGCTTCCATCCACTTCTCAAATTTTTCGAGTACCTACTAAATGAAAAGCATAAGGTAGCAGTCACGACTAGAAAAGTGTATTAAATTCAAGATTTGGTTAAAAAGAATTTAGTGTAGCTCAACAACAATTACGAAATCAACAAAAATCATACAGTATTTTTTGTTTGAAGTAAAGTTAATATTGATGCCCTATAGCTAAAATTTATTTTGCATTCTGAATGCGTTAAATAAATGTAGTTGCCAATTGACCAGAAGCTTATGGACAGTTTTTACTCACAATAATCTTCGCAATTAGTTATTCAAATATGGCAATAGCGCTGAAGCACCCTATATAGGTAATTACTTAATTTTATTATGTGAGAACATTACCTAAATAATGTATTTGATCGCTAAACTTAACAAACTCTAATGCAATTCAAACTACTCAAAATACATGAGTTTAATATTTGTAGCTAAGAATAGCTGGACGTCAGTAGAATTCGACGAGAAATCTATTTTTGCCCCTATAATTTCCATGCAGAATTCGAAACCTTGAACTTGTGGCGCTCAAAATAATTGGTTTCTCGAAAGGGACAGGTTGAATGGTTCAACACTCGGAATTATAGGTATTGGCATGCATTTGAAAAATATAGTTCGCGCTGCATACATACAATAGGGGACTGACATCGCAAAGCAAATCAGCTCATCAACGCCTTCCGATCGGAACTGAAAATTCCAAAACGAGCACGGTCGTGAATCGGCACTTAATTGCACTTTTATCAGCTGAACAAGAGCGCAAGGTGAAAGGATAATTTAAAGTGCAGCTTGTCTAAATCATTACTGACCTAATTAGCGGCGCTATTTTCACCGATCAAAAGTGCGATGGAATTAAATCTGCATAAATACAACCTCATTAATTCTGCTCACAGACGACACAAGTGTGACGCCGCAGAACGCCAAACTGAGCGACTATTTATCCATTAATTATTCAAGTACAGAATGCAAAGTTTTGTAATTCGCGCTACTTTATATTCATCGATTAATCATCAATTTTGCACGCCTCGCCGAACAGTTTTGTCAACCTGTTTGGAGGGAAATTCGAATCGATTGATAGCTACGGATAAGCCATCGATCAACGGTTTTAATTTTGAGTCGGCTGCGAGCTGCGGCCCACTCATGCTCATAAATCGCCGTTTGTCGAAGCTGATAGAAAGGCGCAGCATTTTCCACTAGAGCCCATGTTGAACATTGTTTGTGCTAGTTCTAATGACTAACGAACAGAAAATAAAGCAATAAGCGAAGTGGATTCTCTGTCGTCCTCATTATACTAAATTTAATATCTTCAAGTCAACATTCAGTTTTTCCCGTGGTTTCACAAGTTTACCAGGTTGTAAGTTGTATTCCATTCTTCACATCGTCTGAGACTTCGTGTATATTATTTTCTGGTCAGATTGTCATGTTATTTCCAAATATTTCCTGTAGATCATCTCATTAGTTTTATTTGTTTCTTGGTCCTCGTAGATTTGCCCTGCTGAAATACTGCTTCTGAGCACAAGTAAATATTCTAAGGAGCATGGATGTTTACAGAGCACCAAATGAGAATTTGTTTAAACTAAAATAAGAGAGAAAGAATAATTTTGTGTATAAAAAGCAGGAGACCCGGTGTTAATACGTCTATTTCATGGCAAAATTAAAATAAAGCCTCGGCAATAAGCAAAAATCAGGAAAAGAAGAATAATAACAAAGGAGCTACGGAAACATACAGAACAACATTTATTCAATAAAGAATGTAGAAAGTCTTTGATGGATGGAAGACGATCAGATGTAGAAAATATATAAAATTTGTTCAGGTTTATAATGCCAAACTTGATGTAAATATATTTCCATTAAGTACAAAACTAAGATATTAAACTACACTTGATCGAAAATTGGATAAAAATGCAAGATCAAGGATGTAAGGATGGCTAAAACTTATGAGAAGGTATAGCTGAGAAAAAATAGCTCGTACTAGAGCCCTGTATGTAGTTAGATAAGAGTCGGACAAAGACAAATGTCAGCGACCATTTTCAATCCAAAAATAAATGATGGCATTGATGGCATACCAGGCCGGAGTTGTTTTCCTAGTACGTGTCACATTGATAATTTAATTACTTGTCAGTTTGACATTGTCAAAAAATGGTAAATTCATAGCGTTTACAAACATTGTACGGGTAGGTATTGTACTATTTACGTTTTGGTGTGGCAAACAACATAACCTTTAAAAACTTGAGCAAAACTACAAAATTCGGGGCCAATTCTCCTCCTATTGTTAATATTAATTATTATTAACTGTGTTTCTCTAATAACCATAACTAAAATTATAAGGAAAACAAGTAAAAGGAGGGAAATGGGCCTTGGAATCTGCAGTTTAGCCAAAACTTGTTTTGTAGTTGTCGAATCGGTCAATAAGGATGATTATGAACGAAGAGGTAGCTAAAATCAGTTTAACAGCGAAAACGGGCAAGCCAATTCGCACATCAGAAAAACAGTTACTACCAAATAGCATATGTATAAGTAGGTGTTCATTCCGTATATAGTTGCCCGAAATGAATACAAAATATCGTCTCCAACAAATAGTTCTTGAGCTATAGCGCCGACAGACAGACATACCGGTAGTAAGATAGACAGACCGACCTACAGACGGACGGACGGATAGACAGACAGCTACGCAGACGGAATTGAGAAAACACGTTTTTCGTAATATAGAAGGTCTGAAACGTGAAAGTGTTTGTTTCACGATTATAACACTATCTTTGCCTGAGGCGAGGGAAGTAAAACCCATATTCAATGTGATATTATGGATTAGGGAAGAAGTCCGGTTTAAAATGTTAAATAGAAATGGTAAGTATTTCCAAATAGGAAGAATTAAAGATAGGAAGTGGAAATAAAGGGAAGTATATCATATAACACATCACAAAAAGCATAAAATGGATGTCTACAGCAAAGAAAGAGGTAATGTGTATCCAAGGGTCACGGAAATGAATAAGCAGTGGGAGCTGGGAGTAATTTTATCGGATAATAGTGATAGAGATTTGACTGAAGTTCAAAGGTAAATGATGGAGATATAAACAGAAAAAATCGAAGATTAGTTATATAAACGATAACAAAGAAACACTAAAGATTAGAGAATGAATCAAAGAAAACAATCGAAAACAGCTAAACAGATGAACGATAACTAAAATATCTAACAAGCCGGCTAATATAGATTTAAAAATCTGCAGAGGGTTTTACACGGAACTTCCTCGAAGTGATTGTTTTGAAACTGAAAATTTCAAAATATCGAAGGAAAGACTTCACCCTGTATCTGTGATTCACCATCTACTTATTAGATAAAAAATGCATTTAACAACTCCGCGTGCTAGGTAGCATGCAACTGACAAACAAATAAGGCAAAATTCCTACCGTCCGGCCCTGGACTTCTTTATGGAGCCACTGAACGTGCAGCGTCGAAGCAAAGGTGAGGTTCTTTCGTTTTCCGCAAATACGGATGCCGCTGACTAGTTGCACGATGTAGATGATGTCCTTACTACATGTGATTTGTAAAGTGCACGTGTTCTTAACTCATTAGGATGGCTTTATATACATACACTTTTATTTAAGGTAAGCACTAGTTGAATAGCGAATTTTACTCGCGTAAATAAAAACAAATACTTTAGTAACAGATTTTAATGTGAATTCTTCATTTCGGGTACAATTTTTGTTTACATTTCTCGACAGACTGACTAGAAACCTACCGAGGGTGGCTGAGTAATGTAAGTTGCAGACCGCTACACCGCTGACAACGAAAGAAACTCCAGGCTTCATCTCGTTGCTGTCCATATGGATCTGTCACTGAAGTTTTGAGCTTGCCCCAGTGACCTAATTTCGTTGAAATGACCAAGGCATGGCCGGTCAGGTAAATATGACTTCGTTTTACAATTTCTGGCTTTCACATGGTTACTGTTTTTGAAGGGATGTTTATTTATACCAGATTTTGCCTGCTGCTAGGGGCCCCAGTATCCTCGGATATTGCCTGCCTTCACTTGTACTCTGGTGCAGGTGTGTCGGACCATATTACTGCTTCGCAAACGTGTTACGTGGCTCTTCCAGGTGTTGCCTTCAGCGGCACTGCGAATATGTTATGCGCGACCTGCATTTGGTTTTTCCAGCATGATGTGCTCATGAGACATCGGAAAAAACACATCTAAAATAATATCGAATGCTCGTCACATACGTTTGCAATTCGAAAATATACGCATTACCACTCACTGCCATTTTGACGCATCTAAATTTGTTTAACTCGAATCCTTGTTGTTTACTAAGCTCTATTTAAGACTACAGCTTATGCTGCATGTTTGTAGTGTTTTAGCCCTTTGGAATTTGAATGGAACTTGAAATTGTTGCATATGTTTTTGACTACATTTAATTAATTTTAAGAACCCCCGTCATATTGAATCTTTTGCTAGTTATTGTTATTTATCAATTATTCAATATGTGCAAAAGGTTTATTTCACATTGTACTTTTACTTGAGAAATTAATGTGTTTGATTTAAAAGGCTGTCAAATAAATTGTACCCTGAAGGAAACATAGCAATGTATATAATAAAAATATCGCCCAATAAATAGCTTTGAGCAGTAGCACCAATAGACAGACCGGCAGACAGGCAGATAAAGCGAATTGAGAAAGCATGCTTTCGTCATCTAGGAACCCTAAAACGTGAAGATCTGCAGACATCTCGGAAGACGATTTTTTCAGGGTTACAAAATTTCCTTCGTCTTTTAGAAAAGTAAATATCAATAGAAGGTGAATTGTATGTTTTGGATGAAGTACAGACATACATTAAAGTATTAATTTGCCTTTAAGCAAAGAACTCATTAAAAATGGGCAACCGCGATAGGCAATCTTAAAGCCACACAGAAAAGAGTAACTGGGGGATGTAAATCAACGAAGAGGAAAGAAATACGTAAATTAGAAGTTAATAGTCGAGGGAAGCTTTAAAGAAGAATAATTAAAAGTACAGTTTTAACCAAATAAAAAAATTATATATCTGGAAATGCTCTTCACTAGAACAACCTTTTGCCAAATTCTTATTTTAGTTTGAATATTTACAACTTCAATTTTAATGAGAAAGTTCATAGAGCTTTTCAATTAAATCTAACTACCAAAGCTTTTGAGCAGTTTAATCACGTTTTTGCTTGTTCAGAACAAGGCACAGGTGCATACTAAGTCGTGTACAAAGAGAACTTATTTAATGAAACTGCATTATGTGGCTGTTAATTTGGTTCGTTAGATAATATTAATACTAATTAAAAAAGCTAAACCTAATCAATGTTTATGTTTCATTAGAATAAGCTGCATAAAAATATCAAGGGTGATAATAAATCATCTCTAGTTTTAAGAATATCGACTATAAGGTAATCTACATTAGTTAGATACTATTTCCCTTTTTTGAGAGAACTGTTTTCTCAAGTTCCTTAATATCTATGTCTGTAGATTGGACTGAAAAAAGGTATACGAAAAGTATAAAGGAATTTTCATAAGATCAGTCTATCAACAAGTGCAAAAAAAGAAAGAATTGTAAAATATCATGTGATGTCTGCAAAATTCACTTTCATCTTAATCGTGCTTGTCTAAAAAAACACAATGTTGCGTCGAGCAACAGATATTCAATTTTGCAATACACGCAGGATTATTAAGGTAGTTTAGGATATACAATAGTCGTATAATTTCTTACATTCTCACTGGGTCAAGTAGTACAAAGAATTTACCCCAAAGAAAAAATGGTTATACACACTACATACTATCAAAACTCTTTGTTGCATCTATTTTGTTTTCCAGTTGTCAAGGCGAGGCAGCAAATCCTTGCATAACAGCATATTGCTTTTATTCCTTTGAGAGGTTTGATATCTACATCCTTTTACTAGAAAGAACAATGTATTGTATTACTACTTCTCGTGTTCCTATTCTGCATTTAACTTCATAACCGTACACAAGGTAGTGTCATTGAGATATTTCTTTTCCAACATTTATTCAAAACTATATATCTGATTTAAGGACTGTATTAAGATCCGAGAGGGTCGCTTAATAAATTTTCTGTCGAGTTTGCTGCAGATTCGACAATCTAGAACGCCGGAATGTGTTTCGGGTATGCTAGTGAGTTTAACAATCTTTTGTTTAGGAGTGACACGCATTTCGTGGAGGTGAAGTACATCTCTTTGGCTGCAATGTCCTTTTTCTAAAATCGAGAGAAAACTTCTGCTTTTTGCTTCTGAAGTGATTTTTTAGCGTTACGCCAGGTAAAAATTTCTACCCACTAAACCGTCGGCACAGGGGCCGACAGGGGTCTTGTTGTTGAATCCCCGTAGTCACCGGATTACTTCGGGATATGATGATCTTTCCTGCAGAGAAAAATACCCACCGACCACCCACGATCTTAGGTAGAACCCGTTCATAGCTATTTCCAGGTGGGCTACTGCGCTTTGTTTTCAGACCTTATTGCTTTCCTTCTTCGTTCTCTGGCTTCCCGTTTTCTTTTGCTTCTCCTCCAGGTTTGTACGTTACCGCTTCGAGATATCTGCTCAAGGACTTTTTCATATAAGCCTTTCGATTTCGTATTACGTAAGACGACCGTTAATAAAATTATTAATTATTTATAGGCGATTGTTGCGTGCAAGAAAGTCTGTTCGAAAACCGTATTCGCGAGTCAGTTCAATTCATATTTTTGCTTGAGCGTTGACTGAGGTTTTTATCACCCCGCTTAATCGATACCGTATGTGCTCATCAAGACCTTCTGCTCGACAGTTCCGTGTACTACTTGTACATAGACTTTATTATATTAACTAAAACAGGTCTATATTTTGTTTTTTGGTATCGTCTTTTTTCACGAATCCTGCGCAATTTAAATCTTTCGACGTTCATTGTCGTTGATACATATAAAAGTATTGTTAATATTCGTCAATAACCGATATTTTTTTTTGCGGATGTTTGTTATCTCCTTATAGCCTTTCTTTCGTGGTAGCTTATTTACTGCATCTGGTTCTGCGGAGCGAATTGTAGTAAGTTATTGAACCTAGGGCCATTAAGTAAATTTATTTCGTACTTTTTATGCCTATGACCCCTCTTCGGTAATATGTTTGAGGCAATTGTTGGAAATATAAATATCGGGTAATTTAGTTAAGCTACAAATTAATAAAGTTGGACAAATATGCGGTATAGATAGTGATTTCTTGAGCTTTAAACTTTCTAGTCCCTTTATGCCAGTTTTGGATTCCGCAATAAATTTCATTAAACATGTTAGTGTTGTTTAATATTGTTAGGATATACTATTTTAAGATAACTTTTATGTGCAAAGCGACATATGTCCTACTCAGTGACGCCCAACAAATAATTAATAAATGCTGACGCTAGCTGTGTGCACTTTTGGCACTGTTAGTTACCATATCGTATATGCATTTTAAGTAAAACAACGTTATTAAAATTATCAAGACTGCTTTCCTCATATCAAAACCTATATCTTTTTTATTAAACGTCAAATTAGCTTAGGACTTTATTTGCAAATAATAATGGTTATGTACTATTTAAATTGTTCTTTATATTTATACTAGCCCCGTTAACAAAATTTAAAAAACTTCAAAACTCTTATCCAGATGGGATCATGCATTTAATTATGGCTTAAGCAATTAATTTTGAAATTGTCTTTCAACTTCGTGAGTGACAGTTGTGAATTATTATAGTGGAATTAACCTCATTCAGAATAGGAAATTATGGCCCCATACAAAATTTCCTACTTAAATCAAACCGTCATCTACGATATACAGTGTGACCCATTTGTTCTTGAGCCACCCTGTAAAATCTTTATTTATTATTTTATTCGCAACCATATATGTAATGTTAACATTCCTGACCTCATTTGAATGGGGGAAGTCGTACATTTCCGCCCGCTACTTCCCGCACTCACTTCCCGCTCAAGTGCGGGAAGTGAGTGCGGGTGAACATTCCCGACCACTGAGTAGGTAGGGACACTGGGAATCTCGTTGATCCATTCATGCGCGTCACAACCTGTCGTATCATAATATAATAATTTTTCCAATTATTGTTTAGATTAAAGTGGTTGCGAATAAAATAGTATACAAACCTCGACAGGAAGTTTCCTTAGTCTCGAGATAATAGCTGATTTCGACGCTTCGCGTCTCAATCAACTAACTAATCTCTCGACAGTAATGAAACACTTCCCATCTCGGGCTGTAATATACTATTATTTTAACCGGATTTTTTTTTAAATGGTAGAGCTTGATGAACTGTATTTTTGGAGCCAAAAGTGCCGCGTTCTTACAAAATCCAAGACCTATTAGATCAGTGTTTAGTAGTCAAATTTCAAGAATCCATATTAGCGATTTTTTAGAAAAAATATGGACACGCCACTGGATTCGCAGTATCATGAACAGAAAGGGTAGTTTACCTGAAAAGAAAGTAGTTTTCGCTTAACTGTCAAGGCCATCTTGTGTTTTCAAAAACTGTAAATATTCTTAAAATTCTCTTCACACCAAGCAGGGCGGAATCCCAAAACATTAAAATAAAATTGTAAAAATTTTGTCGATTATACGTATAGTGAACTCAATCCGAAGACACACTGTATAAATGCCCTGACCTTCGACGATCAACTTGTTGCTCGCTAAAAACCTCGAGGCAGCTACTGCAGTCCTCTTTACCAAATAAGATTCCCTTATGCTGCTTTCACACATTCAGGTGGGTGTAGAATAAAACAAGAATCTCGCAGTGTAACTTCAACTTTGTATCTTTATACTTGATTAAAACACGACAGTTAACAATTTAGTTTTGGAGGAGCGTTTTAAAACGCGAGTATCCCTTGCAAATCTGGGAATTACACTCCTCTGACAAAATAAACAAGTTTGCTAGGCGCTAAGCCTAGTTACAGTCATTTTACATAGCAACCCTGTGCTGCATCTATTTTGTTTTCCAATTGTCAAAGCGGCGTAGCAAAGTTCTGAATATGAGCATATTGCTTTTATTCCTTTTCGAGGGAAGTAACAAGCAGCAGCTAATTAACATTCTAAGGCAAAGCAATCGTGCTTCGCAGCGGAACGTGCTGGAATGGAAGGCGATATAGACAGCAAGGGTATAATTGTCAGATCGTGTCGATGCTGCAGCTTCTGATATTACGATAACTGATAGCTCTAATTTAGTATTCGGGGGTTGAAATAAATCTAAATGATATCGGAGCTATAGAAGTGGCGTACTGTAGAGAAACTTCCTGCGATTGATTGCAGTTTATTAAAGGAGATAATTGTAATTATCAAAAGTTTGCTTTAGTAGGACATAGATTTTTAATTACTGAAACAATCTTGCAATAATTGCATATGAAACGTTAATAAATAGCAAATACTTTTTGAACATATAGGTTTTAGTTTGTTTTTGATTTTAAAATGCTTAAAGTGGAAAACTCCAATTGCTCGAATATTACGTTTCTTTACAAAAATCTTGCAAATTCAACTTAAACAACTAGTAGAATGTTTCGCCTTCTTGTTATGGCTAAATAGAATGGCAGTCAATAGAACACAAATTTATTACATTTCGCTAACGCTGGTACTCAAACCAGCCATACTTGTTCAGTAAAACATCACTTTTCAAAACTAACTGAATAATATACTATTATCTACTCCAGTGGGATAAGTAACTCATTACGTCACTCATTTGACTCTATTTCAGTTAAGTTATGAAGCTCATTACACCACTCAGTTATGTAATGGTTTCATTACGCAACTGAGTTGTGTAATGACTTCATTACCTAACTGAAATAGTGGCAAATGAATGACATAATGACATTTGCCTACTAAAATATTTTTGAAAATGACAGATCTGACATTTCTCTTAATGCACTTTTCTCAATTTTAGGAAGTCGTAGATAAAATTTTGTACATGTGTGATAATGCATCATTAATATACTTATGTGCTTACATAACTCGTGCTACGCACTCGTTTGTAACTTACACACACGTATATTAATGATGCTGTTATCCCACTTGTATAGTAAATAACTGTTATGTACTCCAGTGGGATAAGTAACTTGTTACGTGACTCATTTGACACCATTTCCGTTATGTAATGAAGCTCATTACATGATTAGTGGTGTAAAGAACTTCCATTACACCACTAGTGACGTAATAGCTTTATTACCTAACGGAAATAGTGTCAAATGAATGACGTAATGACATTTACCTACTAAAATATTTTTGAAAATGATGGAATTTTTTAAACAAAAGCTATACAATTCTCTTATCTACTACAGAATATTTACACAATGAAATCCAGAGATGTGCACGACACGCAGCTAAAGAAGCCATAAGCAAATGAGAAACGGCAAATAACAGGCGAAGGACTATACCGTGATAGACAGCAGAAATAGAAGTATTTATAAAGGCAGACGCTTTATAAAAGATGCTTATTCCTCTGAGCCCAGAAGACATAGAGGAATTTAAGTTGTATCTATTAATTTTTCTCACTTCTTCTCTACTATCTGCCTCACGCATTTCCTAATCATAATCTTTCTTTTCGGAAATTGCTTTGTTGGTAATTTGTTCTTCTTTTATTTTACTTTTTACGATACTGGAGAGGAGTCTGGCTATGTATGGGATATCAGTTATTCCTCTATTATTATTATATAGTCTTTTGTCTGCCTTTTTGAAGATGGAACTTCTATTCATATATGATTCGTCCCACTTTGGAGGAATATTGTTACTTTCCTTTATTTTGTCATGCATTTTCTAATTATTTCCCTCCATAATTAAAAAGTTCCATTCGCGTACTCGGTCTGACTAATTTTTATCTACTGTTTTGGTGGTATTGTTTGTACTATTTCTTTTAACTTCTTGTCCTTTCTTATTTTCTTAATTGTTCTTTTTCCACGCCACTATTGATATATTGTATGCTATTGGGTTGTCTGTATCTAAACATAGTCTTCTCCATTGCTTGCCTGTTTCATATTTTAATCTGTGTTTCACTTGTCTTCTAAGGGATATATATCATTCTCTGAGTTCTGGCGTTTTATCCGATAACCACTTCATGTACTTTTCTTCGCTTTAATTAAGCCCTCTAGTTCTTTTTTAAATGTTCGAACATTTCTTCTATCTTCACACATCCTGCTCACATGCCCCGCCCATTTCAGGTTCGCCATTCTTGTTCCGATCTCTTCGACTTTAGCTTTTTGTTTTATCCAAGTGTTTCTGTTTTTTATCTCTAAGCGATATTCCCAATAGTTTGCGTTTCCTCCACGCTGAGATACTCTCATCTTATTCATTACATCTATAGTAATTGGCAACGTTTATGTGCCATATGTAACAATCGGTATAACACACTGATAATTTTGGAAATTTCCTCGAAACACTTAGCTTAATGTTCCTAAAAGCACTTTATCCTAATTTTATTAAATTTATTAAATAAACATACAAATGTGTTTCAGGAGCATATATTCTCCTTCCTTGACGAGTTCAATAATTATGTCGTCTTCTTGTGGAGCTCGAACGTTTTTTATTATTTCTTGCAGGGCGTTTCTAACTCCGCTAGTGTTACTTCAGGAATGTAGACGAAGTTAACATTTATCAGTTTTCTTCCTCTAGTTAATTGAATCGCTTCATGTTTGTTGCTTGATGTATATATGGATTGGTTCACATTTTCTATGACTGCAGTAATCTCATCTATGTTTTCTCTCATTTTGTTTAGTTTAGCTTGATATCTTTTTTAGTTTTTGTTTTATTAGCCTATTTAATTCTCTGTAGTTATCAGAACTTCTTCCTTCTTCCGCTAATAGTTGTTTTCTTTCTTTTATTAGTTTCTTCCCTTCTTTTTATATTTATGGTTTGAGCTCTGCTCTGACTATTTGGTAATTTTCATAATTATCTGCCTCTACTACGTTTTTTATTTATTTCATTTAAGATTTGTCTTCTAAGCTATCTGGTAAATTTTGTTTAATCTCCATTTGATATTTTGTATTATTCATTTTCAGCTTAGTTGTGCCTATCCTTTTGATATTATCCACCATATGTTTTGGTTTTTCTGCTTTTACATTTATTACTAACTTAACTTCCGACCAGTCACCATGATCACTGTTAGTTGTGAACTTATTCTATACTGCCACGTCCTTAATTATGTATTTGTGCGATGATATGCTGTAGTCAATTTCGAATACGTCTATCAGGGCTTGCTCAAATACAGCGTAGTTCACGTTTTTTAAGGAAGAAGCCATTCATTGCTTACCTTTTACTGCTTTCAAGAAAGTTCAGTAATTTACGACATTTTTAGATTTTTAAATAAATTTCAACCAAAAAGAATCTCTTGCTTAAACTTGCTGGCATGTACACTTTTGTGCAATAAAATTAAGCACCTGTCTTATGACTATTTTCACAATATTCTAGTTTGTATAATTCTGGTCTATTTTAAGTGCTTAGCAGCAGTTTCAATAAATGATAAAACACCATAACTTGAAAATAACCCCTTTATTAATAGACCAAAACTAGAACCTTTCGAAAAAAGAACGCTATTAATAAATGCAACAAAGCCGTGTGTGCTTAATTTTATTGCACAAAATTGTTCATTTCTAAGATTAAGTTAATAACATTGCATGCTTTTGAAGATAACTTGAATTTATGCGAAAAAGTGTCCGCTTTGAACTAGACACACGAATTTGGTACTGTTCATATTACGACTTAAAGACCTTAAAGTGTCTTCCTAATGAATCAATGTGGGAACTCATGTTCACAGCATTTTCCACTTAAAATACAGGACATCTTGTATGTATACTATACAGCGTATTCGCTTATTAATGAAACACATTTGAGTATATTGTTGCAAACAATTATCTCGATGCAGCTGTTTTGTACACAATTGTAAAGTTAAATGCAGAATAGACCAGTAGGAAATCATAATACAATACATTGTCCTTTGTACTAAAAGGATTTCTGGATATCAAATGTAACAGCAGAAAATTGATTCGCCCAGGCGAATTTTATAATCGTATAAACTTCATGTCTCAACTAAATGCTATCTGAAGCAATTTCGATATTCTAGTACAAGGAGACCTCTCGACGTTATTTTCTATAAAATTTTTATAGAAGCTGCTGGAAACTAAGACATCGTCTTAGCACCCCGAGGTCACATCTCAAAAGGCGCAATGCTGCTCGTGGCAGGTTTTGTCTCTGCCCACGCAGGAAGCCGAGGCGCAGGAATGAATCAGAACATCGGATTTACAAAAATTGCGAATTCAATAAGCGAAGCTGTAACCTCGATCCCATATCTGACATCCGATATCGCCGGTGACGCTCGACATCTCATTCCCGTAAACTGCGATCGCCGGATTCGTTACGGGCATGAAGGTGATCCTGCAGTAATCGAATCACCCACCTCAAACCGGAAACCATTTGCCACGGAACTTTTCAGCCAGCCCAGTCTTCATATGAGCGGGTGGCGGCCGAACGCATTCAAAACTATCGAGCTTCCGGGCGTAGAAAATTAATCTCTTATCTAATCAGGCGCGTCGAATGCTCTTTTAATCAGCTGAAGAGCAGCGTGGGAACAAAGTTTTGTATGGGAAGATTTGGGAGCTCCTGCACAGCCCACGTATTTTCATTGATCCGGCATAAAGCAAAGCATAAAGAAATATAAATGGTAGAGATTATATTATCGAGTGATCAAATAAATTTCATATCGAGTTGGCTGATGTTACATTATGTTTATATGGAGCCACGACAAACTAGATATACTCACTGAAAATGTTTCTTAAGTAATTATCAATAGTGTATGTAAATCAAAAATATATTAATGTTTTGCTTTAATTATTTGCAAAGAAGGGTTCTAAACAGACATCTTGATCTAATTGAAGGAAGGCAAACACAAAATACAAAAGTATTACAAGTATCAGACTTCCAAGAGATACTGTACAGTGAAATACATATATGAGGATGGGAGGAAAGGTCAAAGTATATAAGGCCACGGTGCGACCAGCACTAGCAGGTGCCACTGATATTAGAAGACGAAAAGAAAAATAGAAAGGACCGGAAAAGGCATGTAGAACGAATGAACAAAGACGGGCTAGTTCGAATTTGTATAAATGAATGACTAAGTAGGAAAAAATATCACAAGAAGAAGAAGAAGAAGAATGTGCACTGAAATCAACGCCGCCTTGTTGAAATTGTCAAAAATGAAGAAATGACAAGTAAGACCTGTAATGATGATCATCCCAAGCCGGAGAGAGATGCAAAACTATTTGAGAAACTTCAAAGACGGCTAGCAGCAGATTTTTTTTTATAAAAAGCAGGAATTGTAAGAGAATTATTTTAAACCGTAGACACAAAGCAAGTGACGAAGAAGATGTAATCTCCCTTTATATCCATATTACTGATGGATGACAAATATTGTAAAATTCCACCATAAGTTTAAAGACAGGCAACTGTAATTTAAAGTCGACTTTTCTTAACAGGCCTTTTATATGTAGATAACGTAGCATTACTGGGAATTAAATTTGCAATTCAACATTAATGTTTGGAAGTAAGAACTAAGAAAACGAATCGCCGGATATAGATCGATAGCCATAAGCCTATACAATTGAAAAAAAAATAGTAATATTAGGAACTGTTACATGTGAAGACGTAACATCGATGATAAAATGAATTCCAGGATTGCGATAGCAGGTAGGTTATTTCGGAGTATCAATGGAATCTTTATAAGTACGATGGAACTAAGCAGGAAGACGAAATTACTAATTCAAAAGACAATACCAATTCAAATCCTTACGTGCAGCTCATGGAACCTTGGTGTTTCCAGTGGAAAACTTCAGAAATAAGATTTATTATGAGGGTCCATATCAAAGCAATTCTGGGCTACGTAAGGAATAGCATTAAGCAATATTTGCAACTTAAACTTCTACAAAGAACGTTCCTCGAATAGATTTCGAAAGAATTTCCCATGCAAGCAAGGACATAAAGATGTGTAGGAAAAAGGACGCTAAAAAATGGTAAGTTTTACAAATATCCAACTAGAACTGACCAAATATTATTGAAGCTGATATAATTCAGCATAGAAATCGAGTAGATATGCCGAATTACACCATATTGCTTTATCTATGCAATGGCTTGAAAAACCAATAACTATCCAAGCAGGCTCTCCCTTACAAACCAAGGGATAGAAGATTGGAGAAACGTTGGTCGAACAAATTTTGAATCTCGGAACAGGCCTGCACGCCATAACACCATGAAACGTTCTGATGATGATGGTAATGTTACATCTACATTATTTTAATTGAATAACGTCTGTTTATATGTTTATACCGGGTGGCCAGTTCAAAAACCGAACATAGCAAGTATTACATTCTTAGTAAGCAAATGATATTTTTTCAAGTAATTTATGTCTAAGGACCTTCATCTCCCCTTATAATTTAAAGACAACCTTGTTTCTTAGTTTAAATTAGATGTTTCGAGTAACCTTGTGATGTATCATGCTTTTGCTGTGTTTGGTTTTGAAACAGATCATGCGGGACACATTTCTTTACAAAAACAACCCTACGTTGAGCGTTGTGTTACCTTATTTTTAATTTTTCAATTTCTGTGTAATTTTGTCGCTCTATTAGTTCAAGATAAGGCCGCCGTTCGCCGCTACTCGACAACGTCAGTTCCTCTCGCAAATCGACTGTGATCGAATTCTAGCATACGCACAATAGATTTTCCCACTCGCTAGGTGAATATCACAGTGGGTCAACTTTCATCATTAAATTCCCGCATCTTTCTCATCGTGACAACCATCTCAGTGGGTCAAGATTGCTGCATCTCTATCGCCGCGGCGACTACTTCCCGGGGTTAATCGTGGTCCACGTCACCAGTCTTACATCTTTATCGTATCGGCGATTATCCTCCAGGGCCAATAGTGTCAAAAGTCCGAGAAATTCTTCCCATCACACCAGGTGAACCGTTAGGGAGCTGCAGCCCTCTGATTCACCATTTCAAGCTGCAGACTCGCTTCGCCTTCAAGTCGATATCATTTATATTGCAGCAACTTTCTTGTTTTCTGGATAGCCTTTACAGAGCTTGTAGACCCTGCCTGTTTTTACTTCTCCTTATAATAGTTAGATATTACTTACCTTTATTATTACAATATTTGCCCTATAGTCTCTTGTGTTCAATATACGTTATTAGATGCACAGTGTGTTTGCCTGTACAACTATGTGCCGGTGATCTTATGAGCGAGATAAATGTTAGTAGACTGAGGATAGATAAGTATGCAGATTGTTAGAACAATTCTATTAAAGCAGTTACTTGTGATACTTCGGCCATAAATTCTAGCATTTTCACGAGTCACGCCAGCAAAATTCGTAATTCAGTGGTAATGTGATCAAAATTCATTTCCTTAAACCTTATTTCCGCGTTGTTCATTTCAAAAACTAACGCATTACAGTTCTTGCATATTCACCGAGACTTAATTTTCCGTTGCTAACGTGTTATTAAACCTTGACCCTGCTGCAAACAGTAGTCCCTTTGTTCTTTTAAATTCTTAGTAAGCCGCTTATCAAAGCAGCTTTGTTCTGCCCTTGTCTTCTGCATGGATGATGTCATCTTGCCACTATCACGTCCTAAGTGGTTCTTGACGCAGAACCGGCGGTTGTAATTTTACGTGTGAATCCCCTGGTTAAGTAAAGTTGTTTCAGTATTTCGATCCGTCTTATTCTTAAACGTAACGAGTGGAACAAGGACGTAGATAAGCCGCGTCCGCGCTATGTCATTCTTCACGTTTGCCGCTTGGCAGGAACTTCACTTCGCTACCGGCTGTTGAACTAGAACAAACGTTTTTGGCTTCTTCAGCCCCCGGCTCGCATCGCTTGCGGCCGGGGGACGCTGCCCGAACTTTCGTAATTTTCGTTGTGAATAGCTGTGTGTTTTGGGTGCATCGTGTTGTTTATTGTACCAATTTAACGTTTTCGAACTGTTTCGTTTGGCAACAAATCTCCGGCGTTGGTGGTGGTGAACTTTCCGTTTGAAATGCATGTGAAGCATTAATTAGTGGGGTCAAGAGTTTTTATCGTCGAGGGTTGCGAGACCCTTGAAGATATCGTTTATACGGACTCTAACGAACTCTTTCTATCGAACCCAACGCTAATTTGAATTTACCGTCGTAATATCGAAACTCGCACGTCGAGGGGTTCACCCCGTGTTATCGCTACGTCGACTTCGCCCTTCGGGGGACTCTATTGCATCATGCCACCCTTAGTTGTGACCAGCATCTCCGAGGCTCGCCCGCACCACGTCTTCGCCCGTTGATTTCGCCGTCGTCCGTTCTTTCCGGCAGTTTGTTTGGGAAGCGACGCTGCATACAGTATCGACCGTAATTGTGCAGCCAGCCAATTTTCTCAAGGTAAAAGTTATTGTAAACTAGTTTTATTGTGTATAACGAAAAGTGAACACCCCGTCGAGTGTTGAACGATTAGTACATCTGTTGTCAATGATGTGTTTTGCCGTTTGCTAAATTTAACGATTTACCTATGCATTCTTTTGTTGTTCAACGTAAGTTGTGGCCGTTTCGTTTTCCCTGAGCCACATTAATGTGTTTACCGTCAAGTGTACCCTCTGTAATTAAAGTTAACGTATTGAGCAATCTAACCTAACTAACGTTTGAGTACTTTTAAGTCTAATTAGTCAATTTCATGTTTATTGCCACTTATTTATATATTTTTATTTCATCCTAATAGAGTTCTTGGTCAAGTATTGATGTTTTTCTTTTGTGTTTGGTATTTGCATGCTGTTTTATGTACTGTTACAGATGTAAGAGGAGGTTAGCAGCTGCTTTAGTGAGTTATAGTTGTAAGGTAAGTCGAAACTGTATTTAGCTCGCCGAACAAACTCTGCCAAGTTTTAAACGTAGCCAGGTGGATTGCCTACTTCCATTTTCAAGTCATTTCACTTGTGCTGCGATTGACGTTTTCCCGATTTGTCAAGAAAATGGTGGCGCATCAATTATTTAACATCTTTAACCTCTTTTGTATCGATGTACAGCCCTAACTCGAAGGTAGAAAAGAACCCGCCCTCCCGGTTGAGTTTAGTCGGAGCAACCCTTCCTGTTACCGTCATCTAACGGGGTTAGGGCCTTGTATTCTCGATCGACCTCCCGAGTTTGTCGTTTTATCGTGTCGCGACTAACAAGTCCGGCTCTCGAGCGTATGATTTTGTTGTGCACGCTTGAGGGGTGGTTTGTTATGTCGTTGTGTCGTTTTTGAACGGTAACAAGATGCACCAACTTCACGACACCCCCCTTCGTCGAGGTCGTTCCGTTCGGGATTAGGAAACACCAATAAAGTCCTAAACGAATATTCGTAACGTAGTGGCGCCCGATAAATGATAATTACGTTGATGTTGGAGGCTTCTACATCCCTCCTGAACTGATTCAGACAGAAGTAGCAACGTTTTCGGAATAGAATTGCACCTGTGTACCATAGTGGCTAACTGGAACCACTTTTGGCTCTTCTTAGAATTCTCATCTCTACACTTCTTTGTTTTTGCTTGGTCTTCTTGGTTTCAGCTCGGGTCTCAGCCGCATAAGTGAGTATGGTCAAACTATTGCTTTGTAAATCTTCACCTTACTTTCTAAGCTCATATATCTATTGCATCATACAGAACCATTCAAGCAGCCTGCTATTTGCAAGGCTTTTGTTAATTGGTTTTGTACTTCGGCTATTATATTTTTATTACTTGTTATGTCTACTGCTAACTAGTTGACTTTCATAACTTGTTTATAATTTTACAGTTTGCTTCCAATTTACATATCACTGGTTTTACTTGTCGGTAATGTTGAATTGGCGGAATAGTTTCTTTGTGTTCCGTATAAGTCATATTCTATGTCGTTGGTATAATTTTCCCAATATCTTTCTTTAATACTTTTGATCTCCCATTAGTGTTGTTTCTAACTTGTTTATACATGTCATAGTTTGGAGGAGTTGGATGAGATTTATATATCACAAAGGCTTTTTTTCTGTTTTGCTAATTCTTTTATTGATTCACCAAACCACGGAGTGTTTGTTTTCAGGCAACCCTTTTTAATTTTTCGCTCTCCTAATGCTTCCTCCGCTGCTGATATCATATTTGATTTTAATTTTAACCACATTTCATCTGTTATTTTTCTTGGGTCTACATTTTGTTTTAATTTAATTTGAGTACTTTTGTACTTGGTCGTTTATGTTTTCTATGTTTATTTTTACCCTATAATTTTAGCTCTACGATTTACATTTGGTTTTCAAGATTAATTTTCCTATCAGTAATCCATGGTCGGATCCTATATTTGGAAAAGTGTTTGTACATCCAGTATTTGGCTGAAATGTGTTTTTCTGTTTGTTATAATAAAAATCATAGAATTTTGTCCTCTACTATTAGACCAGGTGGATGGTAACAAAATGTATTGTTTATGGGAAGTTCATTTATCCTGCAAAATTGTATTAGATTTTCTCCACTTTCGTTAGTAACATACTCGCTGTTTAACACTTTTTGTTATATGGTCTCCAATACGTGCATTCACGTCTCCCAAGATTAAAGTCTATTCACTCTAGTCCCGGATTGTCAAAAATTACGTTTTATGGTAGCACTGTTGAATATCTACTGGTTTGTTTGTTACTACTAGATTGGACAACGCAAAGGCGTAATTTTTAAAATTTGCGTTTTTGTTATCTGGCAAATTTTATTTATTTTTGCTTAAGTCAGTTTAACCATAACCTATAATTTATAATTTTGACATTAGTAACTTAATTAATTGTTTCTAGTTACCCATAGCTTGACTTAAGAGTATTAACCATGATATAAAGGATTGTTTTTAATTGAACTTTGACATTGACAATCCGGAACTATAGTGAATAGAGTTTATGATTTTTCACTATGTGGTATTGTATCAAGCACCTGCTGGAGAGTGCATAAAAGCTATCTCTTTCATTTTTGGATTTATTTGTGTCCGGGGTAATTAATGAATGCGACAAGGAAGGCATAAACAAAATGAGTAACAAGACAAGTATAGAATGTAATCATGGCTAGGTAAATTTTTAAACCAAAATTAAGTCAATGAAACAAACACTTATGTCAAATATTTTTTCTGTCATTAAGGGCCAGTCTGCAATGCAAGTATATACCTAGAATTAGCTATCCGAGGTATAATTGGCATAGATTCCATTGTTACAACAATCGTTTCTAGGGTATTTATTCCCCAGAAAACTTATCCTTGGATTGTAGAACCGGCCCTCAGAGTATAAAGTGAGGTTTAAATAATTAATAATTATTGAATGTAAACAATAGTATATAATATGTAGTTTATGCTTATATAGCAATATAGTTAGAAGCAGAGCTCTTTCGTTAATACATTTTATTTCCGATAAGTTATTTAGATACCTATTATGAGGTATTCCTACTCATGCCTTCGCCCTTACTGATTTATCGACACCGCTGTATACTAGTAAGTAGTTTTCTTTTATTGTTGTAGAAACACATTTTCTCTTAATCTTACTGAGTGTGCATATATCAATATTGTGATTTTCTATCGCCAGTATAATTTCCTGTGCTCTTTTATTTATAATGGAAATGTTTTATTCTTAGTATATCCTCACTCGTTTTCCTACAGCCGTTGCGTCCGTTCAATGTCGATGCCTTCTCTTCATTGTATGAGAATATAATGTGAGATGACCCCAAATAAGTTGCTGGACTTGTCTAGGGAGATTTTTTTGGTCTTGGGCAGGGGAAAGCTATTGACCTTACCCCAACTACAATGCGCTAAACCTGCCCTTTAGTATTTCTGCTCTGACCCTAACCTGTATTTTCTAAAGAGGTGTCACATGAGTTTCCGGCCTTTTTATAGAATTCGTATAAGTCAATATAAAGACCTATATTGACTTACGGGGGTGAAATCTAGGAAGGAGCTAGCAAAACTACACAACATCTGCAATAAACACTCTAAAAGCTACGATTGGAAAAACAATACCAGATAAGGTAAGGAATGAAAATGTAAGACAAAATGTAACTAAAAATTATTATATTTACACAAAAACATAGAAATACATGGAAGAAACGCGTCGACAGGGCCTACGACAATAGACCAATTATGAATACATAATACACCAAGCTATCTACGAAATGCAACCTCGCATGGCCACCCGAAAGATGTCAGGAATCTAAAGAAGTTATATAGATCGTTAAAGGAAAACAGTTATTATGATTAAATAAAAGAAGAAGTTTTGAATACCTACTTGACGTTATGGTTTTAATATTTCACATCCCTTACATCCAGCGCAGTATTGATGAATAGTTGTCCTTGAGTGGAATACGTTGAACAAATAAATATATTTAATATGTTAAATAACAAACTTTCACAGCCGCGCGTAGAATTAAAAAACACGTTCAGAAATATTATATAGATGGAGTAAATCAAGTATCGTGCCGTCATAAAGATTCTTTATATCAAGAGGTAGAAATGTGAAGAGATTCATCAAGATATTTAAGAGATATTAGGAATTACTACTCGTCTTATTGCACCACAAAAGTAATTGTGGCTAAACGAGGTAAAACTTTGTTCGAATTAAAAAATTTAAATTATGTGCATATTTCGCGCATTAAGAAAGGGCGAAGGAGTAATCTCTTCTTAGTTCCTCCGAACGGAGCTCTTCCGTTTTGTGCTCATCTGCAAGCAGGGAAGTTGCTGGCAAAGTGAGCGTTTTGTATTCTCGTTTTACTACCGCTGGCGTGAGATGGGTGATTAAGCAATGTTTGCATGTGATGTGTGAATCCGCTTTACAAAACGCAGGCTATCACTTTTATAAATGCTTGATTAACGTTCGTCTCGAATGATCGTGAAGATTTTATGTTGACCTTCCAGTCGGATTTAAGCAATTATTGACGTCCTGCATTGCGTTATTTTCGTATCATTAAAATCGTTATCGAGGGTCAACCGACGTCCGATGTTTATATCACGATGCCCAGACATTCTGCCTTCAGCTTGGTAGCCAGCGCAGCGCTGGACCCGTTCCTGCTAATATTTTGTTTAACGCTCGGATTCCATGGCTACCTGGGATTTGCAACCTTAGCTGCCGATTAATTTTCTAAGCTAAGCTTCTATTGTTAATAGAATTAATAGAAATATTGTCATACAATATAGGTGTGTGATGTATTTTATGTTTTGGCATATAATTTCGCGCATTTTACAGATAAAGCATACCAATAGTTCGGACTATTGTAGGTCTCAAGTCCGGAGCTGAGCGCAGCTCATCTACTTCCCATCGCGGACGAGGTTTTTCCTAATGTAACTTCTATGATCTTAAGGCCTTTCTCCAAAGCACCAGGACCTAGCAACTAATAATAAATCTCTATTTCTTTACCGATTCGTTTTGTATAGGCAACCACCAATGTTTTCAGCTTTAGACCCAGTCCATTTCTTACTTCATCTAGACGTGTGCACTTTGAAGATTTGCTACAGGTATTCATTAGCTGTCTGGAAAATACAAAAAGTAATTTGGGGGTATATTTCTGCATACACAACTGAAAATGTAAACGCTGTCATTATTTCAAAAAAGGAAATCCAAGTAGTGAAACATTATCAATCTCATACAAACACCTGTTTTATATTGTTCACGTGGAATTCGACATGTTAATAATTGCTAGGAGATTCCTGAATGTTGATCAAAAGCGAATACGAATAACTTTCGAAGCTAGCGCAGAGCTTTGAAAAGAATGGTTACAATTTTTTTGAGCCAGCTGGGTACAATGGGTGAAACGAATTCACCACTATTATCTGGAGACAAAACAGTAATAGGTCAAGTGAAATTCTTTGAGAACTTACAAACGCAAATGTGTAAGAAATTGTAAATAACGAATTGCATATTTTTACAGCACGATTCGCTCACAGGTACATAGTTACTATCTGCAAGATGCACTAATTGGCCTTTAAATTAATGAACGAAATGAAAAACAGACATCTGAGAAGAAATGAAGTGTATAGAGTTTTCAGGCATTTACAGGTATTGCACTTCTAGTCGTTTTACTTCTACAGTTGACCAAGTATTAATCAATACGCTCCCGTAGATATCAATCAACTATTCAGTACCTAGTGATTGAACAAGCATAGAGTCCCACATAGATTTGCTCCTCTACGACGAAGCTGGTTTAGTGCAAACCACCGTTGAATTTATTGTACTAAAAAAATTCAATTATATTTCTAACCTTTACTGAAAGAAGTTCTACGTACAAAGTTTTAAATAATGTAAAACAATGTAAAACTTGAACTTTTAAGTCAAAAAGCTCCTTGTCTAAAGTTTATCCGTGAAATTGGAATTTCAAGTTCAAAAGTTGGAAGGATTTTGATCTGCGTAGTGGAAATATCGAATTTAAGGGTAGGAATTGTTTGTATGAAAACCAGATATATTGACCATATATCTGAAAATATTGTAGATGTAGCATATAATACGGTTACCTTTTATATCATTTTCGTAATTTATGTCTAATATTGCTGTTTAAATCGTCAGACGTATATGTTTTTTTAAGAATAGCATATTCTCTCACTCAGTGCAACAACAATATGATATTTTGTAATATGTACCTTAGAACAATCAGAAATACATAATATTATAATTTATTTCAATTCCAAGTAGCAGATGTAAACTTTAAAAATCCTTTAAAGGGCGAATAAAACGGGGCATTGGCAATGGACCCTTAGATATTTGGGGTGATGTCGTATTGTACAGTTATAACTAATTGTGGCTTATTAAACAAACTCGCTCGAAACTTTCAGGTGTCAAGTCGGGTTTTGCTTGAAATTTCAAGGACCTCTTGTTCAACCTTGTTTACAATTGCTTCCTCCACACTTCAGGACCTCGAAGCAGCAGTGTTTGATATGATAAATAAGAATAAAACTTATCGGCAAGCTGAAGAAACCTACTCAATTCCAAAAGCGGCGACTTACCATAGAATCAATGGTAGGAAAATATCTATGGATTGTAAAGCTGGTCGACCAACGGCTTTACCAAAATATGTTGAGCAAGAAATAAATAGCTGCCTCACGGCACGCTCCATAATGGAATATCCCTGTTGCAAACAAGATCTATGTGAATTAGTTGCTGAAGATGTGAATTTAATTAATATAAGAACACCTTTTAAAAATAGTTTATCTGGCCAGGAATGGTATATTGGATTTATGAAGACGCATCCGCAACGCTCTCTAAAAAACTCGAACATTTGCATAAAAGCTGTATGAAAGCCTGAGAACCAAAAATAGTGTACAATTTTTACAAAAAATTAGGTGTAGTTGGACAAATCAAATTAACAGAACCTGAAAAAACTGTTTGATGTTTAGTTGTGATGAAACCGGATTCAACAGCGATCCCATGAAATGGTAGAGCCTTAGCAAGACTATCGGGAGGATCCGGGAAAGAATAAGCTAATGTGTTAGCATGCACAGGAACTGACGCTCCCCCCCCCCCAATAATTTTGAAGGGAGCAGCAGTACAGCCCAGATGAGTGTCTGAAAAGGCATATCCTGGAGCAAAATATGGATGGATGCAAGAGACTCAAATTTTTAACTGGTTTCGCACCATGTTTGTTCTTTATGTTGATTCCTTGCGAGAAAAAGAAATGTTCAACCAAGCCGTTCTATTATTGTATGATGGGCATAGTAGCCATATCAGAGTCTTAGAATTTTAAAATCTGCTATTGAAAAAAACATTCACTGAATGCGATTTCCTAACCCTTTAATCGACGGCATCCAACCTCTAGATAAATGCGTGTTCGGTCCTAAAACTAAAATGGGATAGGAAATTGATTGATTATGGGAATCGCAGATGGGCAAAGGTACTGTTGGGAGTCAAGGCATGCTAGAGTGCAATATAGAGTCACGGTTTATAATTGTTAATTCAAGTGCATTCTCTGAGGCGGATTTCTTTGACCCAAAAGCTGTGAAATATTATAAAAGGGAATTAGAAATAAATGTGAATTTACCCCAGCAATCAGAACCAGAACATACAGATTAAATGCCACCAACAAGTAAAAATGCAATTGCCAGAAGTATTACAGAGATTTTTAGACAACAGTCATTCTCAAATTCAGAAGAAGTAGCACTAGAAGTTATCACTAAAAAAGTGATTCCTCATTTTAAACACAGTAGTATGCAGAGTTATTAACAACAGAAAGAGCTCTTTAAAAATGGCAGAAACAGAGGGAAAAAAAGGCTAGCAAGAAACATACTTAAATGCAAAACTCAAATAAAATCTAGAGAAAAAATTAAAAGGACAAAGAGATCAAATACTGTCGCTGATAGTGAAGAAAATGTTGACATTGAAACTAGTTGATGGCGATTCCAGTGATGATATGGCATAGGAAGAGATTTTTAAAGCAGAAACAAACGATGAAGTTGAATATTTAGAACCAATATGGGAGGACATAAAGCCAAGCACTTTCTTACTCGTAAATTTTCTCGTTGCAGCGAAAAATGCTACCACGTATCAATATGTGTGTAGTGCAATGCAATCAGTGAATGGTGATAATGGATAAATTGTAGTACGAGGACTAAAAGCAAATTACAAACAAAGAAAAGACTTTTCACTTGCTGCAAATGACATTTCTTCAATAACAATTGACATGATTGTTGCTGTCCTGCCTACTCCCATCATGAGGGATGTTAATAGAAAAGTTGTTCATGAATTTAATGGAACTATACAGGTTTTTGAAAATAAAGTAAAACCTACTAAAGATTATCTCATTATACCGTATTTGGTTTTATATTATTACAAGTCCAAGTATGTTTGTTAGATTTTTAGGGGTTTAGGGTTTAAGTTCAGTGTTTTTTATTACTTTTGAAAACAGGCATACTAATTTTATTTTCTCTTTTCTAGTAACTAAAAAATAGTAAGGGGTAATTGTGAACAAGCAATTCGTTAACGGAGATGAAATAAATATTTTAGTTTCAGTTTGTTCACAAATGCTTGGTAAAATGTTTTATTAAGATGCTATAGCTGTATGTAATTTGTTCAAATTTCCCAAAAAAGTTTTCATTTAGCCCAAAATTATTTTTAGTAATTTTTCAATTAGCAGTTATCGACCCTTTTCGTAAATTTTCCGTGTATAACTTCAGACAAGAGTTCTTTCTGGTTCTAATTTAAAAAAAAATGACTACTCCCGATACTATAAAACGCATTTTTGAAGCCCTTTTGGTAACGATTATTAAACTAATTTATCCCAAAAAGCGCCAGTAATCAGGTGTAGATTTGGTGTGATGATTTGAAGAATTGCTGCAGCCGTCTAATTGAATCGGGATTTCACAATATTAGGAAGTAAAACTAATTGCTAGCCGCTCAAAATCTTAGGTATCGTACTGTTAGCGCCCAACTTTATTGTTTATTTTTAGACCTCCCAATAGTCATAACGTTATCTATCAAATTTTGGAATAGTATAGGCGTCATTTGTTCCTCCCCCCCTCATTACTTGCGCTACAAATGACATAATGGGAGAAAACTTACCACCTGGTAGTACGAATTAGTTCCGATGCAAGTGGTCAGCAGTTCAAGTCAAAGGTATTTCTCTAACATTTCTTATGCCCGGTGTCGCTACGCTTGAAACCGTATATCTTATAGAATTACGTTCGTTATTGACATTACTAATTCGTTAGAATTTTGTAACTAGTAACAACCAGTGGTTTACCAATTCCATTTACTTTCTCTATTGGTTGGATTTATGCGCTATTTTCTATTTGTCAATTATAGTAGATGGGTGGTTTCGTTGATATATACGCGCTATTCGGCGATTAAGCGAAGAACTTGCTTTAGTATACGATAAATAGTACCATATCTATAATTGCGTCTGTTCAGTCAACTCTCATCGTACGACAAAATTGGCGAGTTTAACTCAATAGCTTGTTTTTACTTCACCGAATCGCTTCCTAGCGCTCTTATTTAGTTAAATTATTATGTGCTTACGTAATCGCATATAATTTACATAACAAGCAAATTTTTGTAATTATAATTCGAATCTAAGCAGTTAATTTAACTTCCGAGCAGTGGCGGTGCAAGAGCACCTTGGGCCCCTAAGCAAATATAAAAATGGCCCCCCTTGTATAAACGTTTAACAAAAAATAAAATAACATCATGTTATAACCAACAGAAATAGAGTAGTAAATGCCTAACATTTAATACATTTTATAAGTAACATATCTAGCAAAATATCAATTAAAAATATAAAACTAAATAAAATCTTCGAGATGGTATAAGCACAAATACAAAGAAAACTGATGGATAAATATCTACCTAGGTAACACTAGTAAAATAAAATAATATTCAGGTAAAATCCTAAGAACTCACGTCAAAATAGGTAACAAATACTTAGTATTTATTTGTATCATTAATATCTGTAAAATGCCGTAAAAATAAATTGATCAGAAATAAAAAAATGTATCCTTCTGCCCTTATTGACAGCAAATTGTTACACAAGTTACACAAGATTTGTATGTCCATCGTAGACGATGCTTTTTGCTCAATTGACAAAACCGAAGGGTCATGTAGCCTATCTTGGCTCGTAGAATGTCTTAAATAGTTATGTTTTATTATTTTCAACTTGCTAAATGATCTTTCTATTGTGGCTAATATTACAGGTAGAGTCAAGAATAAAACCAATGCAGTAATAATCTCGCCAAAATGCTTTCGAGAACACTATATATTTCTGTAGAAATAAACTTTTCAAATCTGGAACACTCATGCTAGCATTTAAATCCTCTTTTAGTAAGGAGATAGCGTTCACAAACTGAATGGCAAGATTATTATTGAGGGTATCAGAATACTTTTTCTGAAGCAAATCACATGAGACTTGTTCAGTTTCTTGCATTCGTAAAACGTTTTTCGGTTCTAAAAATTCAAATCGAGTCTGATCACTGATGACTGATAAATGAGAGTGGCTGAGGTTGCAGTGCTATTAATCTACACCTTAGAACAGAAAATAGACAGGAAGGCGCATTTCTTTTAACTTGGCTGTAACATCTAGGCGACGGAAACGGCCATTTTGAAAACCCATGTATGACTAAAGAGGTGTGATAATGGTTTGACAGCTGTGGGTTTTAGTTAGTTTGAGCCAAATTTTTGCTGTTCTCAGACCCCAAATACCAGGACTTTGGGCATTACATTCCATCAGTAAGTATTAATATTACTTTTCACTTCAAATAGAGAAATAATTTCTCTGAACATGTCACTTGTCATACGTACTTGTACACAACAATAGTCATGGGCATAGAAGGGAACGTATAATGGGGTCATTATTTGTAATTACACAATCTGAGGAAGCAATTTAAATTACAGACAGTGACTGCAGTCACAGAAAATCACATGTAATCATAAATCACATAGTGTAAAATGCACTTAATAAAACTGTTGAAATTGTTTGCTGCACATGCACCCTCTCGATATGATACGCCACTGCCAAAAGGAAACAACCATCCGCCATTTTAAAAACCCATCGCGGTAGCACGGATTTCTACACCCAAATGAAGTAGAAGATATCGAGATATTTAATAAGCGAATACAAAACTTACCGTGCCCCCCAAAGGGCCCTCTAAGGGCTCGGGCCCCTAAGCAACGCTTACTCCCGCTTATGCATATCACAGCCACTGCTTCCGAGTTCCTTTTAAATATGATGAATTTGGTGTTATTTGTATTTTAACATTTATGTAGTTAATCCTCTAAAGAGTGTTTGCTGATTCTGTTTGTATTTAATATGTTTTCGAGTTGAAACGCTAATATTGCTTAGAATTTATGGTATTATCTTTACAAATCTCTATTCGCATTTTTAATTTTTTTAAACATTAAACTTGAACTTATGTATGGTTCATTCTTTCATTCAAACCTATTGACATGTGTTTTTGACGATAACCTAAAATTTAAAAAATGTTACAAATAACAAAGTTAGAGGTAAAAGAAGTTCTCAGAGCTTGGTAAAGTGCCTCTTACAGTCGAGTCTAGTTTATGAAAATGTTTGTATTAGTGCAGTACATAACAGTAACCAAGTGTATCTACATTGAAATCGATATATTTACATTTGTAAAAATTATCATAAAAATAATAAATTGAAATGTAACGCCTTACAACTTCTTACTGGAGGGACTTTGTACTGCGGTATATTAGGTTTAATCGATTTATTATAACCTAAGGAATCCATGACTAATCGGTGTCCCATTCTTTTTGGGAAACCGTGTATATGTCATAACTCACATAATTCACTCCATGTGACTTCGATTTTGAATTTTCACAGCTGTCAATAAAAGATTTACGTTATTTTGGCATTTAGCGAGTTGTTGGATAAAATGTTGTATGGCATGCGTGTGTTATAAACAATTTACTCGAGAAAATATTTCACTCAGCCTGATGGCCTGACTTATTTGTAATAGAACGCACTTGTACCATAAATAACAACTATTAGCTAACGAGGGAGAGTAGTGTAATATTTCCTAACCAGGAAATGCTACGCCAGGAAGTAGAGAATTATAGTAGCATTTTCTGCATGTGAATAAAGTCGTGAAGAATACAACTTATTCCAGAGGGTGATCAGGAGAAATTGGCGAAAACAGCTAGAGCTGCGGCAGCCTGTATTCAAAATTGTCGACTTTTCACGAACGGGAAATTAATCTGGCACCCAATCAAGCAAGCCACAGGCATTTTTATCTGTGGAAGAACAACGAGAAACAAAGGCTCTTTATCCTCTCGAAAGTTTCGGGGCTTACAAGTTGATTTATTGGGCACTTCTGCCGATAGCTTCAACATAATATATTTTTTCGCTCCTGGTGTAATTGATTACGGAAGTTTCAACACTGTACTCTTTGTGCTACAAGCATGTTGCCACCGTCTGCCATAAATTATTGGGAGCCTTGCTTGAAGATTGCAGTTTAATTAAAAATTCCAATTAATGCCGGGTGCCTTTGCATCACAATTTGCATTCACCGCTGACAGCTGCAAGCAAATGCATTGTTAGTACGCGTGCTGTCAATGGCGCTCCGCAAATAGAAGGCAATTAGGTGCGAATACTAATTAATGCTCATCATTACACATGGCTGTCATGCCGCTAATGCAGATGTAATAATATTGGCTAAAAGAACAGCACATTCTGTGCTTTAGCATTTGCTTCGCTAACGGGGTTAGCATTGAAAAACCGTTTGGGTTGTGTGTTTTCTATTACCTGAAAATTCCAAAATGACACCGAATAGGAAATCATGTAATAGGAAAACATTGCGAGGAAGAAACAAATGATAACGGAGAGCGATTGACTGAAATAAGTGAACGCTTCTCCATGATAATAAAATAGCTATTTCAAGCACAAGAACGTTCATAAATTTACGTGGTATCAACCTACTAGGTCTTTACAATCTATGATCTGTAGCTTATGTCATTTTAAGCCAAAAACAGAAGTTTAAAAACAAAAGACGTCCGAGTCCGAGTATATAAAAAACGAAGAAGGTGAAATGATGAAAAAGTCCTCGGAACTAGTGGTTATATATCGACATCCATGAGAATTCAACAAACAATATAGGTATTGTAAGGGTCGGGTACTCACAAACATTGCCTCTTATTTTACTTTGAGCAAGGGCAATAAAATATTCTTAGTTTAACAGCTAGAAGTTTAGAATTATTTATAGTAGGCGAACAATGTCCTTAAGGAAAGCTTTCGTTTGTTTTGAGTAATGTGTAACCCGATATTTTTGTAGCTGTTAGAGGTTTTGCGGGCCTGGACTAGTAACACGATCAAGTTAGCACATGGCCTAGCAGAATAGGCGGCCGAAACGGAGCCGAAACAATACTAAATTATCACAGAGAGGTAAGGCGAAATTAGAACGACACGGCAGTGAAAACCCAGCCGAAAACCGCGATCTAATTTAGCATAAAATATATGGGGCTACTATAAAGCGAAAGAGCAAGTGTTAAAAGGGCAGTTGCGGGAACACTGGTATATTCCAATTCAAATTTTCATTGGAAAACGATTAACCAGTTGTGGGATTTCCAGGGAAACCACCAATTAGCTCAGGGCTTCTATCGTAACGAAAATTAGGTTTTTTGTCATTGGTTGCTCGCTCGCGACTCGGAATAAAAGGGGTTTTCGTAAGTTGTATAAAACGCATCTGAATGGGACTGCAGAGGGAAGTAAAACAAGGTCTGGCTTATTTGGTAGCTCGCGTATAATTCAGAGAACTGTTGTAACTGATAACAACCTGTCTACCCCTGTCTACTTCTATAGATAAAGCAGAATCCGACACCGCAGTATCATAACTGTTAGCAAGATTGTGTGCACACCGACTCTTTGTCTCACTTTTATTTGTCTGAGTAGCTCACAATCTGACACCGCAGCACCTTAACTGTTAGTAAGATTATATGTACACAGATTCTTTATCTAACTATTAATTCGCTAGATGGATCTCCGCAGTATCTTAACTGTTACTAAGAAGCCACACATTAAATTGACCGTATAAGTGTTTGTGTGTACTGAGCGAGAACACCAGTGTAAAGGCGCTAAAATGAGTTTCAACAGAACAGCCAACACCTAAGAGCACAATGTAACTCGATACAGAGAATATTTGCAGCTTAATTGAAAAATGGTTGCTTCAGGCTGAACCTGAAGATTTAGCAAGCGCAAAGAAATGCGCTTAATATACAAATAAATACGTACGTAAAGAGAAGCCGTTTTTACAAAATCCCGACAGATGATTTCGAGTCAGTTTGCGTACTAAAGACAATTATGTTGATATCTTTGTAATGTTATTTATATTCTTGCTTATGAACGCGTGTAGCCACGAGCTGTTGCGCGATAATGATATATTTGTATCCTATACTAGGCAAGTTAAGTGTAAGTGGCTGAAATCACGCACTAAATCAAAGTTTTATGCATACGTATTTGTGTGTACTGACCGAGTACGCCAGTGCAAAGCCGCCAAAGGGGGGTTTCTAGGAGTGACATGGAAATTTCAACACCAAGAAGGGGTGTAAAATTTCAAACCAAATTAGGCAGAAATATTGAGCTACTAATAGGTAATAATTAATAATTATTATCACCTATAATACCATGAGTAGTCAAAATTATATCGACTATTTTAGCGGTGGTGTCACGAATGTCCATTGCGCTTTGGTACGATTAAGACGAGTGCGCTAGCACGAGTCCTAATCCCAAGCGCCATGGACATGAGTAGTGATACCACCGCAAAAATAATCTACTTAACTTTGACTAAGAACGGTATTCGAGGGACTATTTAATGAACCAAACTACTTTTTCAAATTAGTTTTCAGTAAATCTAGCAACAAACTACGCAATTTCTATAGTAACAGAATACTAATATTGACTTTTTCTAATAACTAATTCACTTGAATACCTTCTAGGAAGATATATCCACTGATATTTTTTTGATTGGTCAAGAAACGTCAGAATTCTGGATTTTCATTGGTCACTTTTTGACAGATGACAGGTGAATTGAATATTCAGTAGTTATATCCCTAGTGCATTCTGTATATTCGAGTATTTCTCGAGAACGCGAAGCGTTCGAGAGAAATACTCTAATTATACAGAATGCACGAGGGAAATATTGCAAGACTATTCCTCGAAGAAATGGCATCCTTTGTATACCACACTATTAATTTTTAAAGAGTTTTCAGTTTTCTTTCTGAAATTTCTTGTGTACCTAGCTGGTTTGCTTTTCTTCCCGCAAATACTCGCTGTTGCACTTGTGCAAATACCCGGGTATTGCACTAGTGCAAAATATTCGCTGTATTCGATTCTGATTGGTTCAAATTTTGAAAATTGATTGATGGGATTGGTTTATATTATCTGAGGGGAATAGTCATTATAATTAACTTGTTCTTAAATCGGACCTGTTATTGTATGACCCGACGATCGTTATTGTTGATGTATTGAGTTCTAAACGAAGTTTGAGGTTCTCAGATCCTTCCTTTAAGAAATGTTTACTCGATACTTGGTTAATACCAGTGACTCCTAGTGGAGAATTTGGATGGTAGAGCCAATCAAATCTGAAGTGCATTTTTTACCCCCTCACAGACAAATGCAGGTTTCGACACCTAAATATTTCGCATATGGACTGGCAAAGTCAGTATCAGTGAAAAAAGTATCAAACTTTACAGGTTAATAAAATATAATGAACTGAATCCAATATATCCTTTTCATTTTTCGTTTAAATGCATAATTCTGAAAAAAATGCATTGACACTGTTTGAGAATTTTTCGTTACATGGAACGAGTAAATAATACGTATAACTGGAATTTATTGCTACGTCTAACAATCTGCTATATTTCAAACTTTTGTTCAAGCTAATACGATGAAAAAGGCTAACGCAGAACGGGAAGAAAATATATGAAAATTGAAAGACTCCTTAACTAAACTTAAACAGGACATGGCTTTACTTCGAGAAGAAGATGAAAAATTACGAATAATTAATGAAAAGGCACAGCAGTATTCAAGACGCAATAATCTGGGTATCTTTGGAGTTCAAGAGGCACAGAACGAAAATTTAGAAGACTTGAATTGTTTTAGGAAGATATGGACGTAATATTAAATTCACTTAACGTAGATGGAATGCACCGTACTAGATTAAAAAACGGTAAAGTATCCTAGACCAATTATTATAAAATTTACTTCATACAAAAATCATGCTGAAATATAAAGATTGTCCGAAATGCGTTTTGAACATAGGAAATTAATGAGTGCGACAAGGAAGACAAACAAAATTAGTAGCAGGACAAAGATAGAATGTAATCATGGCTAGGTAATTTTTTAAACTAAATTTAAGTGAGTGAAACAAACAAACACTTCTGTTAAATATTTTATCTGTCATTAAGAATATAAAGTGAGGTTTAAATAATTAAAATAATTATGTGAATAGTATATAACACTATATAATGGAACTTGGATGGGAGTTCCATGGCTGTTTCTCTCGGTGCCTCGTGATACGGCTGTCACGGAAATAGTTGGTCCCGGATGTCATAATAACATCATAACAGTCGTTAGTGGGGTTGGAAGTCTGCATAAAATGTACAGTGACGCCTATAATTGACCTAACAGCTGTTGGCTGAGTACCAAAATTAAAAAAATAATCTGTATCATTTTTATTTAACACCCACTATTTTGAATGATATTTCTCGAATAGGTATTTGATATTAATCCTCCACTTTATTTCAGATAATAATTAAATTATGCTTGAACCCTTCTGTTTCTTATCATTATCATCATTCAATTAAATTTAAATTCTATTTAATTATTTTACCAAATACATATTAATAATTTTGATATCCTTTTCATACTTAAATTCATCTTTGTAATTTAATACTGTATTATTTTAACCTTTTTTAATCTGATATCAAACCCCTACACTAAAACCATTACAGTTTATATGCATACTCTTCCTATAATTAGGTTTAACCTGTTGGAAGGTGCTGATAATAATTAAATTACTCCAAGGCCTTTGATATGCTCAACCATACGGTACTTGATTCCATATTAATATTTATTAGATTTGATGAAAGGGCCTGCAAGTTTATATCTGATTTTTTAAGCAACAGAAGCCAAAAGGTTGTAATGGACGGACCTACATCTGATGTATTAACCCTTAATAAACGTGTTTCACAGGGATCCATTTTGTAACCTCTTCTATATACAATGTATACTTTAAATTTTTCTACAACATTAAAACTTTGTAATTAGAACTTTTTGCAGATGAAACCCACATTTACTACTCCTTCGCTTTGAATAATCTATATGATTATGTCGCATATATTAATAACGACTTAAATAAGCTATTTAAGATTTCTAGTGAACATTCTCTTAAAATTAATCCTTCAAAGTCATCAGTTATAATCTTTGGCAAGGAGAACTTAAAAAAATATATTAATGGTAAAATACTTATTAAAATAGGCGACAGTATTCTACCTAGAGCCACAGAATAAACACCTAAGGGGCTCAGAAGTGACAGGTGTCTAAAAATCAGCGCGTAGCTATGTTGCCAGCGAGTTGATTTGTGTTTCCAAGCAATGGTTTTAACGCTATTTGAGCGATTTACGACCTTGTTTTATTAAAAATTAGTAGAAAAATCAGATTTATTTGAACATGAGTGCATTAAAAGATGGTCGGTGGTGTGCAATCATATGTTAGTTTTTCAATCTACTCTCTTTCAATAATGCCGCCATAGATGAAATCGGCTACTCGAACATCAAAGGCGCCGCCGCGAGTGTCGCTTCTGAGTCCGTTTTAGGTGTTTATTCTGTGCTAGAACTGATTGCCTAAAAAATCGTGGCCTACACATTAACTCTAAACTACCATTCAAAACCGATGTTGACAGTCTGATATCTCGAGCATATTAGAAATTAATTCTTTTATACTCTAGCTATCACATTAATTTTTTTTAAATCTAATGATTCTCTAATGCTATCGCATTTTAATTATTGTGATGTTATTTACGGCCCTTGTTTGGACTCCCGCAATTCGATGAGAATCCAGAGAGTGCAAAATGCTTGTCTTCGTCTAATTTTTGGTATTACAAAGTATGATCGAATATCACATAAGCTAGTTGAGGTTGGTTGGACAAACATGAGCAGTAGGAGATATTTTCATAGTGCTTGCTTCTATCATAAAATTTTATATCCTAAAACGCCTCCATACTTATACAATAAAATTACTTTTCGGGCAGATGCTCACCACTTAAATTTACATAACAGGGGATTGCTATGTACCTATTTATATCATCATTCACTACTGTTTTTTTAAACCATCCTTTGGTTATAGTATTGCAAAATTCTGGAATGGTATTACATGTCAAGGAGTAATATCAACTTACTCCTTCTACATTTCAAATCAGATTTAGTAAATTCATCCATTGTAGAAAATAAATACATGGCATTTCATTGAATTTATTTTTTTAATATACTCATTGAAGCCGGGAAGCGCAGTTGGAAAGACGCTAGGCTTGCATTAAGCAAGTCTTCGGTTTCAATGTCGCGGCTTTGGCGATTTGAATCGGGCTCGGTGAGACTATTCACAGTTGAGCACCAAATTAACTGTGCTCTGCTCAGAACCACAGACCTAAGAGATAGAGTAACTAGGTCAGCATATTATCATGACACACCTTATACAATGGTTGCTGCGCAAGCACAAAAGACGCGCTCCAACTATGTTACCCGAATCCAGGGCAAGTTCAGTATTGTATCGCCAGACGTAAGTGCATAAAGCACCAGCCTCTACACCGCAAGGTAAAATAAGGTTACCGATAATACATACAAACATACATACATTCTCATCATACTTATTGGATTTGGGCTTCCTGTTAAATATTAAATATTATGTGTGTGTGTGTGTGTGTGTGTCTGTGTATGCAACAATAAATACTTTAACCAAATAGTTATTTTTATGTTATTGCTGTTTATTTGGGTTCAGAGGAAAGAACAGAGGGGGTATTTATCTGACTTTGTACCTTTTAATCTTGATAAATAAAAGCGTTATTATGGCAGGGCCATGACTCCTTGGCTCCTTGCGCCTGAATACTAATTAAAATTTGTGTGTTGTTGATATAATCGTCGAACATTTTTATAAAAAAGTACTTTTCTTATATAAATCATGTATATAAATATTATAAATTGACATACTTAAATAATCTATGAAATCGCACTTTCATCCCTGGTTGGGCGAATATTAAAGGTGGTTTTAATAATTTTTTAAACTAGGATGTGACGTTGCTATTGTGGCACTTGAAAAAAATTATATGTTCAAATATTTAAAAAAATCAGATTAAATGTAAAAATATAAAATGTTAGATGTCTGAATGTAAGGCTTTCAGACTACGTTTGTATAGAACATTTTTCAAATTTCATTAAGAATAACTGCATACTAAAAAAATATGATTCCACTAAGCAGGCTACAGTTTATTAAAAATAATGAACATGACAAATATACCGTAGTAGTTTCAGTTAACCCATTTTATCTAATTTTCTATCGAAGGTCTTGGCCTGCAATTCCTTCTTTAAAATTCTTAAAATTATCTTCAGGGGAAATAACAAACTCGTGGAGATATTTATATTAAAATTAAATACTTAGATGAAGATAGTCTAGGACATAGCAATTCGACATCAGTGCCTAACTTTATTCTTCGTGTTAGTATCTGTACGTTGGAAATTCGAACTATTTTTGATTCCTACTATAAATGTTTGTTAATATATCTCTTTCCAGCTTTTACTATATGTCAGCAGGAGAACAGTTGACAAGGTGAGTAAAATAATCTTCTCAGAAGCTGAGATTGTTCTGAAGAGATGCCTGAATGGGATTGTACTAATAGTATTGGTCCCCGAAAGAGTTTTCTTCTCAAGAACTTCACTTGGGCTCCAAAAATTCTCTTATACGCTATAAAATGAATCATAGAAAGAAAAAGAAGATTTTTGTATAGTTATCTAATGCGAAAGTTACCTGTTATTTTCACCATGCTAACGGCTTGAGTATTTTATTATTAAGAGCAACAACATTAAATTGTGAATTTTCGAACATTGTAAGTTAAATTCAGGGAATATTTCCAAAGACGATGTTGTTAATATTTGTCTGAAATCACTTTAGTAATTCAGAAATAAATAGATTGTGTTGACTGGAAGGACCAGTAGATTTGGTAGGTACTGAAAGGATGGCAATATGATAATTGAACCTTTCTTGATGATTTAGGGTAAGATAGTCTTTGTGTACAGGAAAGTTCGGTCAAAATTCATCTTTAAGACATTTGTAGCCTATGTTAACTCACAAAGAAGTGAACACAGCTATGGTTAAGACTGTATTGGTTTAGTAAAAAGCAAATTCTGTATTTATACACTACGCTAACTTCAATCTGACGTGACTTATATTAAGTTTTGCTTATAGACTAAATTAAGTTTACGGTTGTAAGCATAGCAGTGAAACTCTGCGTTGCTAATGCAGCACTACCTAATAACATGGCTTATATTAAAAGTGCTATAAGGTAACCTATCCTGAAGAAACTCGTGCACTAACGTAACAGCAATTGATATATTACAAAACTTTATAACGTGTGTTACGTACTCTCTTCCCTAATTAAACATTTTGAGTGAAAGGCTGTTAGATTATTTTCGACCTCGTTCAGCCATTTTTGCTATCAGTCCAACTATAGGTTGTCATTAACGAAATTAGTTAAAAATATTCTGCCCGAATTCTTACTGATTACGGCCCTGTACTAGTTTTATGTGAATTTATTTTTACGGGCGATGAAATGCTTGCGCCTCGCATATTTATTTCGTGACCGTGAATTCCTTCTTTGATTTCGTATTGCTGACACTGTATATGAGCGCCCCAAATTCTGTGTATCGCTTTTGTTGCCCTGGTAAATAGTTCTCGGAACTACGTCGTTTATGGCAAGCAGTGCCGTTTAGTTTCAAATCTCCGAATTACAGCGATAACGATAAGGCATTCTTTGTTCACTGTTCCATATAGATCGCTTTGTATCTCAACCTTCAACTTGCCTTCTGCCTGATGTAATTAAGCTTTCAAAATAAGGCTTACTGAAATCTTTGTTGTCACACATTTAAACACCGATTTCAGAGCTTAAATTTAGTTCTTGGTATTTTTTTAAGAGCCGCGCTGGTAATTGATACTTAAGCTCGTAAATTTTCCGTGCGTGGCTTAGTAGTGCATTGGAACCCTTATCTTGTGTTTCGTTACCCGGGGCTTCTAGGAACTTTGCTTATTTTGCTAATACAGCTATGACATCATGCTGCGTGTAGTTGCACCAAGCTTTGTGTAAAGGAAATAAAAATTGATAACTCCTTAGGGAATGAGGCATTTAAAATTAGTGGTTTCGGAGTTCTAAATTCTTTTCCGTCGTGTTCTTCACGCAGAGTCCAATTTGAAATTAAAAATTAGTAGCCAGCCTTCAGTTCAGACAGACGTGTTTGTTTTGCACCCTCGGGGGTCGCCTCGGCGATCCGCCGGGGGACCTTTTGTGTTAACCCACTTCGGTGCTATCCAGTTAAATTAATGTATTGTGAAGGATTTCTGTTCTTTCCCCGCGGAACGCGTTGTGTGTGACTCGATTGACGTATCAGCGGGCGGCGTTTTTAATGTTCGTTAACCAACCCCAGAGCCGGGGGAAAGTTATTTTGCACATGGTTGCACATCTAGTACAAGACGCCCTATGAAGCCCATGTAGTTTTCCCGTAGTGAGTGGGGAAACATCTGCTTTTTGCAAATTTTGGTACGTTCAGCCGATCTCGAGTTTTCTTGAATTCCCGGGGGACGACCGCATTCATTGTGAATTTCCTCTGCCCTCTTTTGGACCGCTGTCTACCGTTCCACAACCCTTGGGTCTACCTTGTTCTACACTGCAGGAAGCAATCACCACTCCCCAGCGTCCTTTGAAGCATCACCGAGGCTTGGACTTCCAATAGACTACCATGCCTGGGCTAAGGTAAACTTGTACATTATTAGCTATTACTGTTACGCTTATCCAGTGCCGGGTGTGTTATTATCATTTGTTGTTGCGCAGTGTGCGGAGTAACGAACATTGCGTACGTCTTTGTATTTTAATTATGCCAGTTGATCATTGAAGGCGGAAGCTTTACTCCTGCCAATATTTCAGTTGTTTATTCTTTGTAACTCTGTTTAGACTAAGTTAGTTCTTGCGTGGGATCCCCTTTTGTCCTTAGCTAGGGTGTCACCTTTTTGATAGCCGACTTTTGGCTTGATGTACTAAAATTTAAATCATTAAATTTCATTATTGGCTAAATTAATTATTGGTTTGATTTAAATGTGTGAACCTATTGAGTCTTCAACTAAAGACGGCTTTAGCCGAGTGTAATTTCATGTAAAGACCAGAGCATGCGATAGAACGCGTAAGCCCTTAAGATCAGGGGTGTTTTGTATTTTGTTATTAGCTTCCAGAGCGGTGGCCATCGAAGGTAAGTGACTTCGATTTTTGTGGCCACCCTACGTTTGCATCCGGCGTCGGTGCAGCTGACGAGTGACGCTGGAGTGGTGTAAAGCAACCTGGAGGACTTCTTCATAGCTACGTGGTATTTCTTGTTTTCGCTGCGTTAGCAATTCTCTGTTTAAAAACAAGTGGCGCTCGGAGCATTTTCCCCATTTATGAATTGAATTGTTAGGGATTAGAATAGGATAACCCCTGTCGGTTTCGTTAAGTTTCTCGAACCACGCCTTCCCGATTAAGCTAGTTGAGGGTAACAGAAGCCGAGCATCTGCTTCGAGACACTTTTAGATCTGTGTCTTTTAGGAAACCGGCAAACCCTTCTAACCCTAACCCAACCCGCTCTTTGACGTTGAATACATGCAATGTCGATTCATTAAGATTATACCGTAACAAGGCTCCGCATTTAAAATAGCTTTAGCAATACCTTGAATGCCCACTTTGATTTTTTTACACTCATCGCTAGCTTTATGACAATGCAATCATGAGTATACTGAATTTATAGTTTTACTTCCACCCCAAATCGCAAGGAATAATTAGGCGTTTCTTTTAAAATCTTCAACTGAACAGGTAACTTTGTAATTTTACAAAACATGCCTAAATTCCCAGTGAAGTGAAGATTTTGTAATTAAGCATTAAGCCTTCAAAGGATCAGTTGAACGCCGGCAGCAGATTCAGGACTTTCTTTAGAATTCGAAATTGCATTAAAGAGCTTCCCCAACATCGAAGGACGAAACATATTTGTTCGGTGGACAGCCATCGGAGGGCTAAAGTTGGTTACGAACTTCTGGGAGGGAACTTCGTTGTATGCGACATAATTCGGCTGCGAATTCCTTCCTTTTTATTCAATTATCGGACGCTTTCATCAATCAGCCGACTTCTGCTTGTTTTCGTTTCGGTATCAATGAAAGTTGACCCGCAGTTATTATCAGCACCGATATTGGATTGATGGGGGGCGTTCTGGGACAAACGACCAGATGACGACTTATAATTGATAAGTATCGAACGAGGCCCATTTTTACATCTGCCAGAGGACATTATCCCCGAGAACTGACAAAAGATCCCGAAAACCGCGTGCAGCAACAAAACCACTCTCTTGTCATTAGCTTGAAATCTCTAGGGCAAAGACAATGTACGTCTGAAACTATCGATTGCGTTTCATTTCCCCATTACGTTCCGTTCGCTGTTAATTTCCTCGTCCAACGGTGTCAGTTACTCTAGATTGGAATCGCACGAGCAACACCAACTGTATACGACCAGACAGCAAGTAACTAAGCGCAATGTATAATATAGCACGTTCGGGTTGAGGTCGTGCCTTTCGCGATGCTAAGGCCGAAATTGGTTTAAGGGTCTTCGTAATGACTTGTGAATAGCGAAGGAAGCAATTCCAATGTGAAACTTGAGATTTAGAGCGAATTAATGCACATTCAGTATGTATTATTGAACCATGGCATTGCAACCAAGAATTAAAGGGTTTAAGCAGTTAAAAGTTCAGCGATGGGTCTTTTTCACTTTATTCAAACTTAATTTCTCAGACTAAATCATCTATTCAAGTCCTCCTTTGATCTATAACGCTTTTCAATGGTTTGTAGTTTGAAATTAAAATTAGTATTCTGGTTTAATTTCAGTTTTTGAACATTTTGGGAAAATTTCCAGTACGTAAGCTCAGAGAAGAACTCTAGAACTTATTAATAAGGTGCACTTTTGGAGCCTCTTTTGGTGCACGCTTAGAGAGCAAATTTATCCCCAAAAATAGTCAAAAATTAGGTGGCGATTTGTTGTAATGGTTTTAGGAGTATTTGCAGTCTATCTGGTTGAGCTAGGATGTCGCGGTATTTTAGAGGCAACGTACATCAAGTAATATTTAATAACATTCTATTCTGGCCCATCTACAAGTACGTACGTGAGAGGGTCGTCCTACCTTTCGACACAAGTGGTGAGCAGGTGTGTGTAGGAGAGAGGTATTTTACTGTACTTCCTGCGTACCTGAATCTATATCAATGGAGGTGATTTACTATTTTAATATTAATTAATTGTAATATGTATGTAGCAAATAATCATCTGTTGTTGAAACGTTTTACTTGCCTATTTTACTTTTTATGCTTTATTCTTCACTTGTGAAAATAATAAACGGCGGTTGAAGCAAAGGTTGTCAATCAGAGCTACGTTTACCTTTGGATGCGGTAAGCTGTACTTTTATACGATTGTGTTTATTCGATAAGGCCTCGTCGTGTAACCAAAGTCAGCGGTCCATTGTGATCTAGTTTGAACATTGCAGTTAAGTCTCTAAGCTTCACTTAATCGGTACCGGGTGCTCTTAATTAACTGAAGCCTTGGTTATTCGCAACAAAACCCCGTATTTATTTATTCGATGATAATTTTCAACATATTTGCGGTGCCTTAAAACCAGCAATTTAAATAAGTACATTGCTTTTGTATGTCATTAGCTGGTAAACTCTTTGTTGGATTGCACCCCTGATTTAAAAACTAATTTTAATCGATTCTTATAACCAGGAGGTCTGTGTTGCCACACGGTTTGAAGAGGTCGATCGAGAGAAATAATCTTGCTGTTAAACTGAACATTCGTTGAAAATAGTTTATTAACTATTATCGACTCTAGTCACTAAGTTATTTCTAGTAAAGCCGTTTAAGTATATGAAAGTTTTAGGTAACTAAATAACTTTATTTTAATACATTTCCTAGTCTTAGATACAGTAACTTTGAACCACCCTCGTACTACTTTTAGAATTACATAAATTGATACGAAAACTTAATCAACTGGAAGTCCTATCTCCATACGCTTGCGCTTTTCCGGGTATACAACGCCCGAAAAAGACTTTCTTACAAACCATGCTGTCTAAGTGACCATTTTCTAGAACAAAAACGTAATATAGTATCGACAAAATTAAGGAAAGTTTAAAAAGCCAAACTGCTCGATTTGTTTGCACGAGTCGAAAATAAAGCTCTCAGACTTCTAAAAGCGCTACATTATCTTTAACGTGTTTTTCAGTTCGCATCAGGTTGAAGCTTGGATTTTCAGCTACTGCAGCTCGTTTATTTTTGTTGTCATGGCGACTAGGAAGTCAAGAAGTCGCTGAACGGAATATAATAAAATACCAACTGAAAGAAAGTCGTATAAACTGCGCAATATTGCATTTGCAGCTCTAGCGGGCAAATTCTTATGAAAGAAATTCATTCAGATTGATTACGACGGCGTTTAGAATGATTTTTTTTAATATTTAAATTATTTCATTTTAGGAAATATAATTGAAGCTCCCTAAGGGGATTGGGTAATAATTTTTCAACGTTTATGCTATCGTAATCGGAAAGTAATTTTAGAAAAGTGGAAAATCCCTCTTAGATTGGAAAGCAGTTTCACTTGCACTGCGAAAGTGCTAGAACGCTTAGAACACAGCCATCTAATTAGAAACCGCCACCTAATTAAATACAGCCGGAAGCTGCCGTGTGATATAGGCGGCTTGGTAGCAAATCTAAAATGCATTTTAGTTTCAAGGATGTATGCTCAAGTAGCATTTTCTATGCACAGACGTGTTTGTGGCGCTCACCTGACTGTCATTTGCGGAGACGTGATTTAAAGTGAATGATTTGAACGACAAACATACCATACACTAGATTGATTGCTTCCTATTCTGGTTCATTTGCAGAAAATACGGTTATTATTCAGTGTAGATGACTGATGCGGTAGTCACTAATGAACGTGCTGCGCTGATACACCACAACAAACTTATAGAAGGGTAGAACTAGACAATTACGCACGGGCCACTTATTAAACGAATTATTTTTAAGTGTTTGCTATGTAAATAAGGTATTCATTGACAATGCTCCATTTTGTACAAAATTGTTTTAAAAAAATATGCAATACAACAAATGGCTCGACAATTTTCTGAAATTTAATAATGCTAAATGTTGATGAAACCTTGACAAAGGTCTGTAAAACATTAACCAAGGCTAAATTAAACAAATAAATGGGTAAAAGCCGCCGTAAAAGTCATAAAAGTCATTAATCAAGTTATGAATACTTAGTATAAGTACATATTGTGAAAAAAAGTACAAACTGACTGTTCAATTAGTAATTTGCATTACCGATAGGTTACTCGGTAAAAGTGCATGACCGCGATAACGTTATTAGTTACGTTATTAATAAAGTGTATGCAAAATTTATTAAAAAAAATATAGGTCAAAATTAAAAGTAATAGTAACGTGGATGGAACGTGAAACACACACCAAAATTTTAATTAAAAGTAACTTTGACATTACTACAAACTTATTAAAAGTAAACAGTGACTCGAGTGCTTCAAAATAATTAAAAATAACTGCAAACTGAACTGCCCTACGCAGGTTAGTTCTGTATTATACTAGACTAACAGCCAGTCTGGTATTTGACGAATACAATTAAAGCTAACACGAAAACCCACAATTTCCATAATTGCAGGTTGTCAAGGTCGCAGCAATAACGTGACCCGATTCCAGAACACACGAAATAGGTTAGTTTAAAGCAAACCTGTTGCTGATTACCAGGTAAAAATTCAACATCGGAAGTTGGCCAACATGTCGATAAGCCACAATAGGGTTAGAACTGCAATTTGACGTCGTAACCCTCAGCTGTTCGGAACAAATAATACAAAAGAAAGCTAGGCCTACCATTAAGATGTTCTGCTCCGTTTTCCCAAAATCGAAGCATGTGCTCGAGTAGGTACAAATCCAGAAACAGGTCTGATTTGGAGAATTCATGAAAACTATCTCTTTCAGGAACTCCACGAATTCTCCACGAAAGACATCGCAACACCAACGTGCATCCTCAATATAGGATGACAGTAAAAATCTTAAAATAAAGTGGAACATGTGACTTCACAAATGTAGTTCACTTCGCTATCTCTCCTAAATCAGCAGAAATTGGCAAATGGTCGAAAAAGATAAGGGCATTGCCCAAAATTTGGAAAAACCTTGAGGAATTCAGGTTAGGCAACCACAATGCCATGAAGCCTGAAATTTTGTATGAAATAGGGTAGAATTATTTAGAAAAACTAATATATTGGGATATGAAACTTGACTTTAGTTTAGTTAGACTGTAGAAATAGAAAATGCAGTTAGAAAAATCACATCTGGGAATTCCACCAATTTTCGAAATGTTGTCGAGCGGTACAGGTACCAGGCGACAAAGTCGATAAAGAAGCAGCTTTTAATTACAGAATGAATAAACATGATGACTCAGAATAAACAATTTGATTCTGATCACCATATTCTCCCATATCTCTAGATTAGCTTATGTATGTGTCAGTCTCTCCAGATTGTATTTTTCGCTCCTTGGGATATGGCGGAGGAATTGAATAATAATAATACCTTATGAAAAAGTTGTATATATTCTTGTTTGAAAGCCTCTATTCTCTATAGACGACACACTGTACTTTCTGCCATGCTGACTCTCTTTTCTTATCTACATTGCACATCAGTTGTTTATAGCACCATTTTGTTCTAGAAAGGCCTGTCGATCTAGAGTAATTGTTTTATTACTGATAAACCTTCATTTCACTTTCTGTTGCGGCTATTATTGGTGTGTCGTCCGCGTAAGTAAGATTAAAACCTTTCGACCTGCTACACATATTTTGCCCTGCCATTTTTCCAGAACTCTTCTCATGATACTGTATAAATCTATGGAGAGGATGCATCGTTGATGAACATCGCTAAGTACTTTACACGGCGAAAAATCTACTCGTTTATTTTCATATGTGTCATGTCTACGTTATAGATAGCTCTTGTTAGAAATGCCAGATGTTTCGGGCCTCCATATAAGCCATAGATGTTCTCTTTCTCATACAAGGTTTCCGAGACAAAATGAAATAAGAAATTTGATTAGAAGAGTCACGTATTATTGACATTCATCCAAGGTGAAGACAAGAAATTTGTCGAAAGCAAGTGGTTGACGTCGACGTACATATTAAATTATTTATCAGATTTCGTAAATTACCAAGGGGATTTTTTCTATAGGGACGGAATATATAGGAATAACCGTGGATCAAAAACTTAGTACAAGAATGCCTTGGAAGAAAAATAAAATCGCTAAATGACTAAATGAATATGCATGGACAGTTCCTTTCCATATAAAAACTACAAGGTATTCCATATGTTGTTACGGTTAATTTTTTAAGTAACACTAGCACACTCTGTGATTGCGGGGCAGTATGATGTAACGAGAAACATTCACATTGTTTTTTTGTAATTTTGAACAACAATAATTTTATATTATTCTTGAGTGAGTCGCTAGCGTTCCCTTCGCTTGTCCCAATCATCAAGGCATCAGGTTAGATGCATTCAGAAGAAGCAGTAAAGATGATCGAACATTGTTAACTTTTGGCAACCACGAAAGCCACGTTTCTATTAATGTAGTGGAAAATTCTTGTGCAGCTGGAGTTATTGTTACCTTACCCCATACCACAGTAATAAAATGCAGCCGTTTGACATTTTCCGTGTTTGGGTCATTCAAGGCACTTTATAATTTTACATGTGAATCGTGGTTATTAAGCTGTGTATTACGCAATGTAATGATACTTGTCTACCTGTTTTCTTTTTCAAACGTTCTTCGTTTGAGGTTATCTTGAAAACATTCATGTAGAAAAGTTATCTAGTGCAACAATCAACAAAGATACATTCAAATACAGTATATTTAACCACAAACTCTATTGCACTTGCTATAAAAACCTAATTATATTTTTAAGCCGAATAATCAAGGCCATACGCATCGATTGTGTTGTATCAAAACAAGGTTGCTGCTATTCAATTAGATGCAGTTTTGTTGGTCCAGTGGCAGTGGCACAGATATTGAGATTGAAACGGGCATCTGTTCCGTCTTGCGTAGATTTTTTATTTTAATATCTACATATATAGCCAGTTTGAATTTGCATGATTTTTCATTGTCAATTAACCTAACTACTGTAATCTATCATAACAAAATGGGAGGTGAGGCCCTGTGCTGTGTGCAAATTGTGAAGCGGTGTTCGCGGAGAATTTCAACTTAAGTGGTAGTCACTTGCGTGCCCGGCTCAAGGGCGCACGCTGGTGAGCGGCTCTTAGTGCGTTGTGCTTGCGGTGATATAAATAGAAGCGGATTAATAAGCCTTGCAGTGGTTAAAGTTTGCTGCATAGGTTTGCGTGTAGCAAGCAGCGTTTCTGTGTCAAGCAAACGCCACTTGCATAGTGAACAGAGTAAGTACATACATGGCATCAGTCGACCGAGTGGCGCCGGAGTGACCAGACACAACAGCGAGGGAGTTCCCCGCTACCTTCGTTTGGAATTTTCATTCGAGTCGTTTCAGAGATGACGCAATTCAAGGATAACCGAATTCGAGGGCTATGTTGCAATTCTAACGCCCCGATTTTCAAGTAACTTAATACAGGAAGTGATTACAGCTCAAGCGATAGGCGTTGACAATCGCGCTAACTTAAAGAAAAGAGCTTGCGTACGTGAATTGCGTCGGGTTTAGATGCACAAGATCACTACGATGGACATTTATGTAGTTTAATGTTCACATGCAGCCCTAGATGTTCCTGTTTTTGAACTGTTCAAGGCACAGTATAATGCCGCATGCGAATCTTGGCTATTTAACTGAGTCTGTGGCAGTCGCACACCCAACATCCTTTACTCCAGTAAATATTATTGTATGATTTAAGAAACCTTCATTCGCCAATTTGCTGAGAACAATTTCACAGAAACTGATTTTCTATCGTTTGCAGTCACAATAACGTGATGAAAATCGTGCAAGGCCATCTAACGAATTTAGAGATCCTCACTCAGCCTTCAAATCCATCCAATTCTTGTTGCAGATTCACTGTAACTTTAAGTGAAAGTTTACTTACAGAAGAAAATATCAATGATGATAGTCAAATATAGTTTTATTTCACGTGAAGAGTTTATTAGTTTTCTAAAGGTGCAGCAAAGAAAATTAATATAGAAACGCTAAGAAAAATAAAGAATTATTACTGACACCCCAGAAAAAGAAGCGGGAATAATTAATAGAACTAACAAAAAGGTTGAAACTCCATATGTGTTTAAAATTAGTGTGAGGGAAGTAAAACTACCAGTTATGAAAATACGAGTTTCTGATTAATTAGCTACAGTTGTTGAAATACATTACTCTGAAAGGTCCAACAATAAAGTATTTAAACCTGAATTAGATGAACCCCTGGTAACTAGCGAACAGAGCCAGCGTTCAGTCTAGTAAAAACAAGGTAAACGAATACGAGATATCGTATTTACGAATAACTACAACAGTAGGTGACGGTACATGCGTTTTGTAGTTTCTACTCTTCTGAACTGTGGCGAATTTTCTTTGTAAAAGATAACAATTGGCCATAACTTGTGTAAGAGAAAGCTGTTTCATAAACGAATGGAAATTGTATCATACGTAGGTTTTCAAGTATTTATTACGGTAACTGATGGTACTTGACTGCTTGCTTCCGGTTGAAGTTGTTTCTACATTGAACATTTTAATCGTATAAAAGTTGTTTAGTCCAACAAACGACATAGATATTTTGTCCATTACGCCATGGAAGTTGTAATTAAAACCAATTAACAATTTCAAACTGCATAATCAAGTCCATAACTATCGACTACCATTTTTTATTGTACATCATTATACAGAAAAGGTTGTTGGTCTTCCATTCCATGCAGTTTTAATTAATATTTCTTAGTTTGTTCACTGTTTATAAGTGCAGAAGTACCAGTTGTCATACTAGCGTTAGTGCTAATATCTTTGATGTACAGGTAAGGCTGATTCACATTTATATGTGTTACCCCTTTTTTTATCATTAAAATTTCTGTAAAATCTGATAGTATTTCTCTTGATCTATAGATATTCGGTATTAGTATGCAGTATTTCTTTTTATTTTTAAGAGTCAGTTTAACAGACTATTAAAAGAACAATTGTATAAATGCATGGTGGTAGTTGTCATAGTAACAGGGTTACTATGAATAATATTTATTTGAAAAAGACAAATTTTCCTATTAAAGGTGAATATATGTTAATTTTAATGGCTACCTCTGAAAAATCGACAAAGGTCAGTGAACGTTTTATTGAAATTTTAATGTGTTTTTAATCAAGTTTGTGTCTATTTAGATTTAATAATTGTTTATAGAGTTATTACCAAAATAATTGCTAAGTAATGCATAAGGTGGTAAATTGAGCCCGGGTTTTACGACGTTGGTAATAAGTGTGCCAAACTAGCTCTCGCGTGGTTGTGAGTCAAAATACTGGATGTACTTACAAGGGCGCCAGATTTAATAGTCCCGAACGAATGACACAACAGTTGAACTCCTTTTGTCGGATCACCAAAAGCTGAAAGTGCTGCAAATCAAACCCAACGAAAAAAAAGAATCAATTGCAAAGTAGAACCTGTTTTATTAACTTCGATCACCAAATCGATAGTAAAGCAGAATAATAACATCAAATCAAAATCAAATATCGGTAAACACCACAGTATTCTAAGGAAAGATAATCACGTCAAAAGAAAACTACTCAATTAATACAATGCAACAATTGTGATGTACTCACCAAACGAATAATAAATAAATTAAATAATACAGGATACTAATTTATATACGAATCAAGCAAAATAAACAATAAAGTTAAATTGAATTTGAACGAGTCGCTCACTCGTTACAACCTGAAAGAAAACAAAACATAAAACGCAAGTAGGTTACCTGAATTTATACTTATCAGGTAATAATAAATTAATTTAACCTTCAAAATTTTCGGTATGCAAACGCCTGACGGGTTAAAGGCCTTTAATCACCAGAGCTCGAATAAAGGAAATCACATATAATTGTGTTATTTAATAATACTTCTTGCGAATCATTCCCAATTCAAGTGTACATGAGGTTGTTTCGACGTATGAAGTCGGTCGAAATATGGCAACTAGAATCAAAAGCTTATTTACTTTTTTTTACCATATTCTAAACGTTAATTGCATTTCATAAGCAGCAAATAGGTAATGAATTCGCAATACAACGAATTGAAATTGATGTCGGTACATCAATTATATAATCGGAATATATAACTTGTAAGGATTCCAGGTTACACAGTAAATCGTTAGCAAAACGTTTAAAAACAGATTACGCAACCTTCCATACACAACCGCAAACAAAGTAAACTATAAGGTTAAGCGATAATTCTCATAATATGTCTTGCTGAACGTTTTAAATGTAACAGAGTAAGGAATTCAACATATTCTAAATTGACCGTTAAATCAAGATCTTGATAGTTTCAGGTATCTATATTTTGAAAGGAACCTTTTTGATTTATTTAGATAATTTATAATTTTAATAACTAATGTAAAATTTGAAATATTCTCTCATAATATTTTAATTTTGAAGTTTATTTGATTTTTTAATTGTAAATGTCAAGTGATACGAAATAACTGTGAGTTTTTGAAAAGTTAATAAGAAATATTTTGAGATACTTGAATTGAATACACATTTACAATAAATAATATTACCCTGGTTATAATTACTGTTTATGAAAGGAAAAGTTCATATAAGTTCACCTAAAGAAATGTTAACGTAAACATTCCCAATTGTTTCAAAATAAGGTTTTTCATTTGCTTTAAGCTGTAGCTGGCCGTGGTTAAATTAATTTCATATTGGCATAAGGTAAATATCAATTGTATTAAAAGTCAATGTGATTAGGTTATACGTTTCATACGATTTATGAAGCAGTAACTAACTGAAGTAAGTTCATTTTGTAACAAATGTAAGTCAATTTACTATTATAACATCAATATAATTTGTCACATATACCAAAAGCAGAGTATAGTATAGGTACTTGATCATTTCGGCTGGGATTTTGTCTATTCCTGTGACGACCTTTCTTTCCCTCAAGCCTTCTACTGTTTTGTCAAATTCATTTTTCCTTTTTTCTATTTCTCAACTTCTTCGTCTCTTTATATTGCGAAATCCACATCATCAACTCTATCATATATAGATTTTCAATGTATCATTTCCATCTCTGTTAGCTATATCTTCCTGTTACATTATATTAATGAGTATCCGTGTGGTTTCTTGGCTTATACTCATTGAGCAGGTTTTTTTATATCAACCAAACTTACAAAGTAAGTGGTTACTATGATCGCTCTTTCTGTGTGTCTGTGTGTCTGTCGCACGGTTCCCGTTAAGGCAGAATACAACTGATGGTGGATTCCTATGTATTTTTGTCCCCTGAATCCGAATCCACCACTGGCTTTTCGAAATATTCGACTTTAATGTTCGAATTTTCACATTTTAGGCTTTAATATCACTTTTATGTAGTTTTCTCTCCTGATTCCAAATATGTCACTCATTTCACTATATCTTGAATAGTTTTCGAGATATTTGATTTTTTTAAAATCCGAATTTTCTTTTTGTAAGTTTGGTTTTCAGCCGTACATGCGCGGCTAAGCTTTTTTTTTATATGATCTTTTCATTCTTTCCTCTTTCATATCCCTATTCATGTCTTCTCTATTTATTTTATCGCTTAATGTTATATATGTCTTCTAGTTTTCTTTTTTGTGTATTTTTAAACTGTTTCTTTTGCGATATATAACTTTTGGTTCTGTTGTGTTTTTTCTACCTGGCAGTTTATCCGCTGTTGTGTTATGTTTTGCTTTACCCATTTCCACCTAATTCGTTGTACTCTTTTTCTATTCCGTTTGTTGTTACGTTCTGGTTTACTTTTTCTCCAGAACTTCTTCTAATATTTACGTCTTTTGGCCTCTCTATGTTTCACCCAAGTATTTTCTCTTGTTTATTTAAAAAGAATTGTTTTCGTTATAATCAAATTGTGGCCGCTGTCTATGTCCGCGCCCGGGTAGCTTCTATTGTCTTTTATTTGGTTTCTGAATCTGTTTTGTCAGATGTAGTCAGTTTGATACCTACATCTCTTTGCTGACATAGACCAAGTATATCTCCTTCTTATATGGTTCTCAAACAGAATATTAGTTATTACTAGCTCGTCTTTTGTGCAGAATTCTATTAATTTCTCTCCTCTGTCGCTCCTCATTTCTAGTTCTCAGCCCCCAGCTGACTCTCCGACCATTGCATTCCAATCCTCTAATATGATAATATTTTTATCTCCTACATTATCTAATCATTTCATCTATACTTGCACATATTTATTCTATTTAAATATCTTCGTGTTGCCAGGTAGGCATGTACACTTGCATTTTTACTGTATCGGTTGGTTTTTGTTCTAATATAATATAATCATCACACTTCTCTTCTCTCATTATGTAGGATATATCCAACTAACCCATAGGCAACTAATAGAGTGAAGTCAGATTTATATTTTGTTGAAATGTATCGTGGCGGTTGAAAGTTCTGGTAGCATTATTGATATTTAGCCTAGCCGATCTGTGGATTCACCAATTTTCAATTCAGTTTCTTTCTTTCTATATGTTGCATGTTGCATCTTGTATATTCATTGAATCGTGATTACCAGTTGCCATGGTCTCCACGGCCAACAAAACGTTCATAGTTAAGACGAGTTACAGAGCAGACATGTTCAATACAGCGAGTGCTAATAAGTTGGAAATTTATTCCATGAGGCTTGCGTGTAGTATCAATTTATAGAAATGTGAATTCTTCCACTTGTATTAATTAGTGTTACCAAAACAACACAGGACGTAGCGAACACATTCACTTGGTAGCCTTTTACAAACAATCGTTTTATGTGCCAATAAATTAGGAAGTAAATCATTTCACACGCTTCAAAAGTAGTATAAAAGGTAAGCTGTTTAGTCGAACAATCATTTTAAAGCATCCCCAACTATAACGGGCGAACTTTTCCAGAGAGGGAGAAAAAGTTGTTTACCGTCCGGAAACTTCTCAATTCCTGCTAATGAGATTTAATTATTTTTGAAGGAGCTTTTAGCTAACGAAGCTTCTGGTATTTCTACACCGTTCGGCCGAACAGATTCTGAGCGTATTGTTCAAGTAACTAAATTACGGACAGCTCATCATATTCCCCGTCCTGCTATCGATCTGCCGGCACGGCTATCTCTAAATTTCCTATTTCATTTATCTGACAGGCTAATAGTCGCAATGGGGACTGGACGGACTAAACCAAATAACCTAATTTTAGCACAACGAATGAAGAGCTATAGTTAAAGAATAATAACAAAACTGCTATTGCACGTAATTTTGAAAACGTCTCCAATCATCTAAAAATACTTTCGGCGGTGTATTTTAGTCTAAAACCAATTTGAATAATAATTTTCTGCAAGACATGAAGTAATGAGGTTGATTTGGGAAGTGCTGTATGTCAAAATGATGTCGCGAATCAAATAATTTTAAAACAAGAAAGCCTACAGCTAACAAGCCCCCACTGATCCGCAGAACCAACCAACTCGCACCTAATTTGACCTGCGAGTCCTCCGCTGTTGGAGTAATGATATATTAATGCGCATAACGTGATTATTACGTTTGTGAAATTCTGGTAATGCGAATAATGACGTCTGTCTCGCATCTATCAAATCTGGGCTTTCAGAACTGCGAACTTCACGGAGTTAGCAGTGTGGGATAAATTTCCTTGATTTCAGACTGCGAAATAAATTTGTTTCTCCCAGATGGAAATTGTAAAACGTCTAAGACAATGTAAACGCACTGCTCGGAATGTGTACACAATATATTGGTTTTATCCATAAATGAATGAAAAACAGTTAACCTCTCTCAGCGGAGACGGTAACCATTAGAGGGCGCGTCTTCAGCTGGCGGATCGGGACACGACCGGTAGATGTACCGGGTAGAAAAAAAAATGTTTCCGTTTCAGTCATCGTTAACTCCATACGGAAAATTTAAAGACACATCTCTTTCGAAATCATAACTGAACCAATAGTTATCAGAAGTTTCTTTGAAAATATTCTGTCATGCGATATCAGTAAATTGTCAATCAGGCCGTATTCAGCAACACTTAAACTATTTAAACTGCGTGCTGGTTTAGTGATCAGATCAGTTAATGTATTGCATGCAAATCTAAAATTGACGACAGGAAGACTCTTGGTCTAAATTGTCTAAAAATTCTTCTAACAGCCCGCTTTATTTTCAATGTTCATTTTAAATAGTCCTAGTCGTAGTAATCAATCAAGTGGATCGACAATTTTTGGGTTTACTTTACAATATTCTTATCTATCTTTGTATCTTCTAGCGACATAAATCCTAATGATTACCGAATGCCAAGTACTATAGCCACCACTCTTTAACTATCTTTAAAATAAGTAATAAATAATTCAAATTGCTTCTTGCTGACAATAAAAACTAAAGATGAGCAGAAATTGCTAGCTCAATATCAACACTATCACACAAGAATGGGTTGATAACAGTTCAGAACTGACATAGTAATGAATATCATCATAAGCTATCATTTGCGTATTAGAAATTACAAATCCCTATTTCCTAGTATGCAACAGGATTAACATGTATTACACAACGGAACGCCCAGAAGTTATTAAAAATTAAATGCAATTTTAATTAAGTCCTCGCTATACATTATTCATATTTTATCGAGTAAAATGCATTTCTTTCTAATTTCAAATTATATTAAAATTGCTAAAGCACAATTTGATGTCGAAATTAATTGTTCCTTATTGAAATAAACATTTCCATACTGAAAATGAAACTTCCGAGCTATTAAGATCGACCAATAGAAATTTTTGTGTTCCGCGCAGTGAGTGCGAATAAATGTATATAAGTTCAAGTGATTTGACTTGAATGATCAAATTTCCGTCACTTAACGAGTTTCTTGGTACTCAACTATTTTTTTCACACTTTTTGACAACAGGAGTTGGTTTTGCGTTTTAGAAATGGATTAAACAGATTATTATATCTCTTTAAATTCGAACATTATCTGACCATTCGTATTTTCTTACTTTTTAAAAACCTTGACAACTTTTTCATTATTATCCTATTGTTCTATATTATATTTGGATTAAGTCGAATGCATAAGAAAATATCAAGCTACAATTCGCGAAACAAGACTAAAATAACTTTCTGAGTATTGAAATAACAGAATTTTGTCTTGTTGAAGACATTTACAAAAACCAACCTGTTAATTATTCTTGAATCAAAGTCTTATTTATATGGATTTTCCGGGTTGTCACGCAATTGAGCTACCAAACCCTTTCCCTGGCATTGTAAAAAATTTTTTTTGTGTTAAGTAGGATTGATTGAACTAATTTACGCGTTGCGTAGTATTTTAGAGAACAATTTATTCATATATACACATTTAGCTTCTTTTGCCTTATGTTGTGGGAGAGAAAATTAATGTAATTTTTTATTGCTACCTTAAGTATAATAATAGTTGTATAATAATAGTTGTTATTCAATACCTTGAAACGGGAGTTGATTCGGCTATACTTGTGCTCATTTGTAATAATTAATTTTTTCATATACAGCCACTTTGAACAGGCCTCTCTTGCAACATTTACTTATAAATATATTTGATTATACGGTAGAGTGACCCCCGGTTCTTAGTGTGAAGTTTTTGTAAATATTTTCGGAAGGTAGTGTATTAAAGCGCGAAAGAAACATTGGGTGCAACACGCTCATGCATAAGGAGCAGGATTGGTAGTGTGACACCTGCAGCGGAGACTTTGCATGGCCGAAGTACCGATCTGGCCTCAAGAACTGGTTTTCCGAACCAGGCCTCAGCGTAGTTTTGCGGGCCGTGAAAACAGCAATTCACATACAGGTGTGGCACAATCCCTGAGAACGCATGAGCCAGCGCTGCGTCATGTAGCTACGTGGAGACGCCTGCACCAGGTGCAAAACCATAGATTTGTCTATCTACACGCAATTATTAGAGGTTGGTTATTTTTTCTTTTTGAAAATAACCAAGTAGCTTGCATTATATTGTATTCTGTTGTGTCAAATTGCTTCTTAAATCCGTGAGGCAGGTTTGGAGCCGCACTTAAACCATTAGTAACCCGTGACATGAAACGGCAGCCTTGATACTCCCACATTGCGAGACACGGAAGAATACCGAACACGAAGTCGGATTTTGAGCAATTAAACGTTCGCATATAAAGAATACTTATTTTTAAACTTTTTTTAATACTGTTTATATGTAAATTTCAAATATAGTGATTCCATTATTATTTGACCTATAAAATTGAATACATATCATAAAATGCTCGTACCTTTTGTTTGGGAATGACAATTTATTTTAGCGTTAAGCTCTATTTTCTTTGTTTTTTGTGTGTGCATTCAAATGGATTTTATTTGATTAGAAGGTTTGAGCATATATTTTCCGTGTTACAAACCAGATTGGTCAACTTCCGGAGCCCTCTTGCGCTGATTTATCCGTAACCACGACCAGAAAAAGGGAAAGACTTCTCTTGTTGTAAACTGAGCTAGCTGGCAGCAAAAAGGCAAATAATTTATAATAAATTAAACGCAACAACAATTTCTAACAACTTACTTTAAAATACAGTCCCAGTAAGTTTATTATAAGCGTGTTTAGTTATCGATTTAATTGTTTCTACTGAATTTACCCAATTTTGAACAATTAGAGAGAATTAAATTGAAGGATGTGCACTAAAATACTATAAGTACATTTAAAAAATTTATTTGTAACATATCTTATTTAAATATTAACTTCACTGCGTAATGGTTCGCATACTTTGTATTACTTATTTGTGTAATTTTATCTTCGTTGTGTTCCTTCTTAACTGTAAATATTAAAATTGCTTATTTCCATAAAACTGCTGTTTTAGATATACATTTTTCACGAAAATCTTAAAGATGGTTCTTATACCAATATTATTAAATTTTGGGTCACTGCCAATCATAACCACAAGTTTACTCAACGCGATGTATATGCAATTTGCTAAGTATCTTTAAATTTCGATGAATATTAAGGGGTACTAATATTAATCATAATAATAATAATAATTTATTTATTCCTCAACCACAAATAGAACATATAGAGAATACAATTATAAACCACAATTTAAATAATATGGCTGAAGGAAGAAATCACAAGACATCAATTCAAAATAGTGGTGTCCTACCCTTGCACTTCCAGTGGCACCTTGAATAACGTAGATCTACAGTCCTTTCGTAAAGTGGTGAACAAATTCTTTAAAAATTCAAGGAATAATTTTTGGAAACACCCGTCGATTTTTATTTGCGCAGTTTTTCAAATAAAATCGATACATATAGGGTGACCCGCGTAGGAGGTATGACGTCATCGATGTTTTTTTAAATGGCAACCCCCTTTTTTATTACGGAATGTGAAAGAACACATTTTTTTACTTACTCTAAGCTAATTTTTGCGTATAGGTCACATGACCAAAAATTAAGAAAAACATTCTCCTTAGCATAGAATTTCGAGCAAAAAACCGCGCGATGGCCATGCTCTCTGGTGGCTCGTGTTGTTTGAGTATCTTGAGAACGAGGATACTTAGGCAGATTTGGCCGTTTTGCTGTTTGTGCATCCATATTCACTAACGTTTCGCAAGACCTTGCAGCTTGCATCATCAGAGTGAAAGTCGCACTAAGAACCGAAGGTCGGTGTGGAGCTATTTATAGTCCTCTGTGCCAGGCGCGCGGAGTGGCGTAACGCTGGCGCTGGTTGGTCGTCCGAGTGCAACGTAATCCGTGGGGCGTGGCCGTATGACGCAGAGTGGTTGTAACGCTTTAGATCGTGTATCACAGGGGTCCACGTTTTACTAAGCTTAAAGCCATCTTCCCTGTTGATATTATTTGGATGTTTTTCTATTTCTATGGCTTCACGTATCACTCGCGGGAAGTAATGAGGTATTCTGGCAAGTACTCTGGCATGCTCAAATTCTAAAGTGTGCCCATTTGTAAATGTATGCTCAGCTACGGCTTATTTTGTGATGCGTTTGTGTTTGCAATCGCCTTTATGTTCTTGGAGTCTTAGATCAACGAAACGACCAGTCTGTCCAATGTAACTCGAGCCGCAGGAACAAGGAATGCGATATACGCCAGCGGTTTTTAAACTTGGAATCTTGTCTTTTACCGATCTGAAGCCGTTGCCCAAAGTTTCCTTGCTCGTGAAGACAGTTTTGATGTTGCATCGTTGCAGGACACGTCCTATCTTATCAGTTGAGCCTTTAACGTAAGGTAGAAATGCTGAGCCTTCCAGAGATGGAGATTCTTCTTTAGCCTTCTTTGTCATAGTCTTGTCTAGTGCTTTTCGTATGGCGGTAGTTGTGTATCCGTTCCTTTGTAAAGAGTCAAACAGATGTAGCTTTTCTCTCTCTAGATTTTCTTCGTCTGAGATACGAACGGCTCTTGTCGCCAGAGTCTGGAGAACTGTTGCTTTCTGCATTGGATGATGCTGTGAGTCAGCATTTAGATATCTGTCCGTGTGTGTTTTCTTTCTATAGACTGCATGTCCTAAACTGCCATCTGATTTACGTTTCACCAGGACGTCTGTGAATTGTATGTTGGGATGTACAGAATTCAGGTGTTTTAGAAACAGATCCAATGTCTGGCGTCCATGTGACCAGATGACAAAGGTATCATCTACATATCTCAACCAGCAAGTCGGTTTTAGCTGCGCTTGTTCGAGAGCCTTGGTTTCAAAAGCTTCCATGTAGATATTAGCGATAACAGGTGATAGTGGTGAACCCATGGCCGCTCCTTCGGTTCTTAGTGCGACTTTCACTCTGATGATGCAAGCTGCAAGGTCTTGCGAAACGTTAGTGAATATGGATGCACAAACAGCAAAACGGCCAAATCTGCCTAAGTATCCTCGTTCTCAAGATACTCAAACAACACGAACCACCAAAGAGCATGGCCATCGCGCGGGTTTTTGCTCGACTTCACAAGGTGCAAGGCACATTAAGCAGAAAATGCTGGGTGTTCATATACAAATACTACGCGGTCTAAGCCGAAATTCTATGCTAAGGAGAATAATTCGAGTAACCGCGAAAGCCTCAAACAGTACATTAAGAAAAACAATTTTAAAATTGCAAAATACTAATTGTAATTTTAAGAAGTATGATTTTACGTTTTTAACAATGACTTCAATTAATAAAAAACGGTCGTCTTGGCTACTGTCAGGCAGACAACGGGGCACAATTTGAATATTTAATTTAGGTAGTTGTTTTTGAAGTTATCATTGCAATTAAATTAATTTTTGCAATATTTTTTTTATAATTTTTGGTCATGTGACCTATACTCAAAAATCAGCTTATCATAAGTAAAAAAATGCGTATTATCAAATTCGTTGCTATTAAAAAAAGACATCGATGGTTTTTAACCAATTTATCCACTACTTTACGAAAGCATTGTATAACGTAGACACAGTACTTACAACTATTCCTCTGTACCAGATGTTATACTTCCTTATCTTTTTCTTAGGTTAAGCTCTCTTAAACTTTTCATTATTTATACGTCTATGTTTCGTTTGGCGGTTTAAATTACACGCAAAATATTGTACATGCATCAGTAGTTATGTATACCGGGTGTCCATTCTCAAAGTCGAACATAGGCAATTAACGTTAGTGCATTTATTCGTTTTTCATTGAAATAATTCATTTTTCTGTAGATAATTTTAACACACGTTGACAGAAAATACCTGATTTACGCCAACTAATTACCAATTTTTTGACAAATGCTATCGAACTTGAAAAGCAAGACATGGCATATTTAAAAATTCCAAAGTTTTAAATTAGTATTTTAAAATAAAAACCGCATCTTGAATATTATTAGTGGTATCATTTGATGCGTAATAATTTTATCTTTCCATTGATACCATTACCGTCCCTGTAAGTTGAATTGGCGAGCAGGAAAAGGCAAAAACGTTCAATACAATGATAATCGCCTATGTTCGACTTTGAGAACGGACACCCGGTATATGTTACAGGAAATGTATATAATGCCGAGCCAATTTAGGAAATGTGTAAAATAATTAGTCAAAGGTTTTTTAATACATACATTTCCTAGGAAATGTATGTATTTCCTAGGCATTGTATGGAATTCCTAAATGGTACTAGGAAATGTATAAAAATCAACATTATACTGTAGAATTTGTGAATGAATGAAAAATAAAATACAGATGAACTGAAGTTTTCCTTACCAGTGAGACGATTTTTCAGTGCTACTAACCTAACCTAACCTAACCTAACCTACTGACATAACATCCCGAATTTAACACGTTTCCGATTCTAGTTTAGGAAATGTACACAATTCCTAGGAAATGTGTATAATAAAATTTATTTCGCACATTTCCTGACGATTTTAGGCATTATATACATTTCCTAGGAATTCTACATAATGACGGATTACATACATTTCCGCTAACATATACATAAAACGTAGATCATTTAAAATATAAATATATAAATATAAAAAATATATAATCATCAGTATCGATGTTTAATTTTTACCATCTACCAAAATAAAACGATGAAACAGGAATTTCGAAGACAATTTAATAAAAATCCAATTAGAGCAAAGTCTCTTATTCTGACATCACAATGTTTTACTGGATTCTCTGAAAAATTCATTTCAAATGACTAAGTGCGAGATCTTCTTTACTGGAAATTAAAAATCTTATTTTCTCAACTGCTTTACTATAAAATCTATGTAAGGAAGGACTACCAAAACTACTAGTTAACGTCTATTTGTGGCTTTCAGAAGTGCTTTAAGTATATTTTCTGTGTTCTGAGTATCCGTGTAGAGTATATATATTTTCTTATTTTTTAATTGTTTTATTTTAAAATGTCAAAAGCTAATAAATAAAGAGTAAAGAATTGCAGAAAACTAAAGGGACACGCAGATTTTACCAATTTGTAGGTTCTATTGCTTCATAGAAAAAGAGTAAAAACGTGTTCCAACCATAAAGAGATTGTACTACTAAATGTGTTTTATAAACCATTGGCAAGGATAGTTACTGCAAGGTTGAAGTACAGCTAAAGCTGCATAGTATCAGTATGGTTTTCAAATGAATAGATAAACCACAGGTCAGATTTTCACCATAAACCAATTATCGAAAAGGTTGAGCAAAGAAACGTACAAGTTTATATGCTATTTACATGTTATCGGCAAACCTATGATTCTATTTACTGAAGTCATTACCTATACCAAAACTGTACAGCACTTAGATTTAAAAAAATATCAGCTTTGGCGGAACAGATGGTTGAGGCAATGTTAGGTACATTTCAAACAGATGAAGTATTAATGAAAGGTAACCCAAGGTCTACTACAACTTTCGAACTACTACTTGAAGCAGAAGTCAGGCAAGTGAGAATAAATAAAGGAGGGCATCGTGTTTCCTAAACCGTAAAAGTGTCTACTTATATTTTTTATTTTTTTTAAAAAGAAAAAGATTAAAGCCATAATAAAAAGACTAAGTAAGAAATATCAAAAGTTTTGTCTACTAATAAATATAATTTAAGAAAACATATAGAGATAAAAGAATTAAAACTAAGGTGTGAAAATAGAGAGAAATTAAATAGATACGGTACAAAGCAAAATCAAAAGAAGGAAATGTATCGTAAGACCAACGATCGATAGTAGAATAACGGCGAACAATGTTAAAATACAGGTTAGTAAAGAGTATGAAAATCCAGATCATCAGTTTTATCTCGGTGTACCTTATGTAAAAAACGCCAAATATAGCTTAACATTTTGGCTCGCCAGATACTTTTTAAAAAATAAAGAAACTCAGTTTAACTTTGATGTCATCCTTGTTAACAACCCCACTGGAGGGGTATCGGCCTGTCTTTGTTCAGGAGTATGGGCATAAAGATTCTACGGTTGCCAAAGCCGGATTGTGGAATCGCAGTGAAGACCGTTAGATTTACTGGGTTTTGAACCAGATTTTCCGTCCCAGAACCAGACGCTCGTACCTCTGAGCAACCTACACTGCTTTACAAGGGAAAATTCAAAGCTGAGTGGAAAGAATCACAATAAAGAATACATTTTGGAACGATTTTATTTATTAATAGTAATACTTAGTGTTTTAACATTGTACATTCCTTTAATTAAGGTTGTTAAATAAGATATTAAAGAGCCTCTACAGTCTTACAGATTGCTTTGAGGGAGCATTTTAAAAATATTTATTAAAAATGTGAGCCAGACTCATTAAAACTTAAAGCACCATACATTGTTCGAGTTGCAACTATGGAAAACACTTGATGCAGAACCAGATTTGAAGATTTGTTTATCATCCGGAAAACCAAATAGTCAGACACTTTTATGTATCTCTACAAATGTTAAGCTGAAGGTTTTATTATTTTCATTCCATTTGCTAAACTTTATGCTTAGAAACGACTAGTACTGGACATAATATTTTATAATATAAATGTTTTCACGGAACCTAGGCCTAAAAGTTCACAATAAACTAAATAGGTTGGGAACCGCTGCTGTAGTGAAAGCAATTACGTCCCTGGCAAGGACTAGAGGCACAGAAATGCGGTGTTGTTTACGTCGCTTAGATCTAAACTGACTACAGAAGAGAAACTAAGAATGAATCGCTACATTCCATGTACGACGATGATAAATAGTAGGCGCTCTAAAGCAAAATACTAGGAGAACGTGGAAAGACGTGAACTAAATTAGGACGAGAATAAACGGCGGAACGTCAGAGCTTTACATGAAGTTTGTTTAAGTACTTGTGCTAATTATAAAAAATTGATAAGGATGAGCAGGGACACTAGAGCTCACAAGATTTGGTTAAACAAAGACAAGATTTATTATTGTCCCGGCGTGCCTGTTTCTGACTATCCTGCAGTTTACGTAATTTAGTAAAGAGTTGACATATTTTTAACTTAGGCGAACAGCTTTGGAACATTTTTAACAGTGATAAAGTGTTGGTTGCATCTTCGATTGGCTCGATAGAAAGACAAATTCTTGCGAATAAGAAACAAACCACTAAGTTTTTCTATGATATTGATAAAGATATCGACTATATCATGGCATTTTTATTTATGCCAAATTTATTTATCACAGTTAATTGCACAAATGTATTCATTCATTTCCTTTCACGTTTTAAATTGAGGTACATGAGGTACGGATATCCATGTTTAAAACTAATTAAGTTGATCTAAAGAATTGCTAATATGGTGTAAAAAATGTGAAAGAAAGCACAGCATAAAACAAATAACACCAAGATACCTGCAGTTGTTTTAAACTATAATAAATTTACTAGAAATAGTTTTTCATGGTAGTTTTTTAACCCTGTGAAAATATTTTTCGTAACAATTTTCGTAAATTATTTCTTAAAACCAGGTTCAAGAGTCAGGTCAGTGGGGAGGGCTATGTCAGGGCTAACTAAGATACAAAAAAACAAACTATTAGATTAAGAATAAATCGAAACTGGCAGATGCAGTAGAACATCCTGCAAAATTAAAATGGGGTTTGGACGGCTAATAAACGCCAGTAAGACAACAATTGGAACCTTCGAATGCCGATATGGAGACCGTAGACCGGTAAAAGAGACCACAAATGCGATCGGTGGCGATTTAAAAGGAATTGCCGAATTAATGTATAATATGGAGAAGCATCGTTCAAGACAGAAATAAATGAAGACGGCTGGGGAAGCCTATATCGGGAAATGCATGAAAACAAGCTAAAGAAGAAAATCTAACAACGAAGTTTGCAGACCACATCCGAAAGTTAGAGAGGGACCAAATGTAGAGAAATAAGTACATTTACCTAGTTGTTATGAATAAATGAAGATTTAGGGCGCCACATTCTAGGCTCATCATGACAAATGTCGCAGAACTATCCGAGATGATCAAGATTCGACAAAAGATTAAAGGAGGTACATAACAACAGAAACTCTTACAAATAATAACAGCAAATAGAGAACATGTGCATTTACTCGACGTATACGCTTTATCAAAAATATACTGAACGCTTCTCGTATGAATGTTCAATTAACACCAGTTTAATCTGGGACAGTTTGTAAAAATAACCCGAGCCGAATGTAGCACCGCTGAGCGATAACAATCGATGTAATTAGAGCTCCAAGAGTTCGGTTTAGGCGCTCAATTTCCCTTATGTAGGTACTAGATATCCAGGTAATACAAACCGCTTACATTCATAACCGTAAAGAAAGTAATCAGTTGACTTTCGTACGTAAGGCAGCAAAATTAATCACATCACAGTCCGGCGAACATACTTAAAGGGGATGATTGTTTAAAAGACTAATCGTTACAATAAGCAGTACAACCTTATAAATCAAATCGTAAGATGTGAAAACCTAATACTGGCCTTGGAAGAACTATGGAGGTATTAAACGGGCCTTTGGTATCCGTCGCCTGTACGGTTCACTTTCATATTTGAAGATTAAGCCAGGTTGCAGTTACATATGCTGCGATTGTTAATTAGATTTAATCAGTGTATTCTAGAATAATCAAAAGTCGTGAACCCGATCCGTACGCGCATTAGTTCAATTCGCGTGAGCGTCTCTGAGTGCATTGCGCGAAATTGCCTTTCGCGAATTGATTAGAATTAGCCTAAAAGGGCCTGACAGTATTTAGAGTATGCTGTACAAACTAAAAGTGCAGCAAACCAGTGTTTGCGGTACTAGCGTGTTCTGATGAGTTCACAATTTGCAAAACAGCATGAAATTTCGGTGCGTTCATTGTGAACACGTAACGTTAGCCGGCCAAATGGCGCCAAAGTCAGAGATAAGAGTGCGGTACTTCCCCAGGCCTCCGAGTGTGGTAATTTCCCACGTATAACGCTTTTCACGATTGGATGACTCAATTCGAGGGCGAGCTAGTATGTGACGCATTATTCCACACACTTCCAGGATTCACCGGTAACCTGGTCTACAAGAAATGTTTTCAGTTTAAAGCGAAAAGCAATCGCTACATCTCTGTGAAAATCGCTCTTCAAGAATGCGGTTAGGCGTGGCTCACTCTGGTTTAATGTATGCAAATATGGATACTGCCGGCATTAGACAGTAACGGCTTCAGGATATTTTTAACATCGGCGCTTTTAAAGACAATTAGTTTGATGTTATTTTTAATTATGTTTTAGATGTGCTTTATATGTACATGCGAGTGGTTCTAAGTAGTGATGGGCATAACCGGACAATTTTCATAACCGAATTATTTGCATTCGAATGCTATTAATAACCGAATGATTATTTGAATAATCATTCGAATAAATTTTGGCCCTCGATTCGTTTCGATTAAGTCAGCCGGTTTGCCGGTTGGCGGTTCACCGTCATCTGCATCGACATCGGTTCACCGTCATCTGCATCGACATCGTAACTTGCAGATAGCAGAGGAACCAAAACATAATATGTACGGTCGGCGCCTTAGAAATCGGGACACGTAATATGTTCTTCTAGTCTGTGGAGTATTCTTGCTCCGGTTACTTCATTAATGTGAGATGGCATTTCATAATTGACAAACAGTAAACAATCTGACGTAACAATTAAAACCATAATAACTGTAAAAACCCAGTTTATACACATGCAAAATATATCATAATAGTGTGTAGTGCCCGATTTCTAAGGCGCCGACCGTACATTATGTGCTATGTATGAAATTAAGAGGTATTTAGAAAGAAAGAAATATGCGGGACTGCTTGCTAATCGCAATAAAAACAGTGGTAAAACGTTTATCTTTATCTATCGGGCGGTTTAAAGGCGCCGCCTCTTGTTTTGAACCTTTGGAGATGTAAGCAAATAAAAAATTGTTTTATAGCTTGATGCGTTTGCAGTTTTTAGGCGTTCAGGTTTCAGGTCCCCAGAATTTGATAATTTGATATTTTTTATGATAGGAGGTAGGTACGCGATAACCAAATGGTGTTTTCAGTACAACCTGCTTTGTTTATGAGTTATGACGTATTTATATTTACAGAATTTTGAGCACTGCGTAGGTCGCTGAGATATGGCACGTAGTACCTTTGAATAGAGGTTCTATATTCAAAGCGTAGTACGTATCAGCATGAGGTTATTTTTCATTCGAATACTTGGAACGAAAACCGAGTTACATAGGTTATTTCAATAACCGGATATTTTTCATTCGAATAAGCCCATCACTAGTTCTAAGCTACATCGAGCGTAGGTTATTTTAGGATCTAAGCTCGTTCTCTTTAACTTTATTTATTATTTTGCATGTGTTTTAACGTCACCATACTTGTGTAAACAAGCCTTTTTTGTGTTTGAAATTAGCTTCAGCCCGATAACACTATAGGGGTGGACTAGCTTTCTATTTTGTGGCAAATAGTGATCGTTTGCAACCACGACTAGAGTAGGACCATAAGTACAGGGGGTAATAAAATCATTGCTGTAGACCCAGATGCTAAGTCGAACCATCTGAGAGCAAGGTCCTAGAGTACTAACGTAGAGAAAGAGCGTTCGAAGCAAACGGTTGTTGCAAACGAGGATTCAGCGATGCCCTGGTATATTGACGTAGAAGAGAGACCTTTAAAGCGAGCGATGAAAATGGAAACTGCAATGCAAATGGCGATTGATTAAAGACCCCAGAAGACAAAAGGTCGTGCACGTACTTATCTATGTTGCAGAGCTGAGAGTATGTTGGTGTAGCCTTCTTTGCTTTATTTAGCATTCCCAAAGATATTCATAAGCTGTTAATATTTCCATCGTCTCTCTATTACATATTATTTGCAGTTTATCATTTAAATTGTTGTTTCCCTTAAATATTTTTAATAACTTTGCTTTTCTTTAAATTTAATTCTATTAATTGTCGTATTTACTAATCTTTAATGTAGGTACTCCTTCCATCAATTAATAAACTTCAAAGGAATGCTTACTCAATTTTAGTATTTAGAACATATGTTTTATTCTTACTTTTAACATAATCTAATTATCGCCTTCAAGCACTTTGCATTGAAATGGATGTCTTTTAAATTATTTTTACGGTTTCTGGTTGGCCCAAGTTTTAACTACTTCGGCCTTTAAAAAGTTACAAAAACTTTACTTTGTGTTTAGACTTTCCGAAACTTCTTTGGTATATTTAGCCCGAGTTCTTTCACAGTCGATTAGTGTCCCTAGTATTTGTATAAAACACCCTTTCATTATCCCGATCCATATTTCCCCGAAAGCAGAATCTTCGTGAATGGCGTGAGATGATTAGGCAGATGTACGTTTATGGGCTTTTCTATTAAATATGCATGTTTCTTATCGGGATAAACTTATAGAACCTGGATTCTATATTTATATTTGGCGCGATTAGAACACTTTTATTATTAAAGATTAGCTATAGGGCTTGAGTTGCGTAATTCTTAGAATCGGAACATAATATTGTCCGATTCTGCATATATCTGCATAAGTATATATACATCAGCACTTTATTTTGTAAGTAAATTGAAGGTTTAACGGATATATGTGTACCTACTTAACTCTAATGACAATGAATAAGACGGGAAAGACGCCCCGATCCGCATAAGTTCCGCCAACACAGCCCTGCAAAGTTAGACCATTCGCTAGTATTAACTAAGAGCCCTGTAATCCCTAAGCCGATTATCTCAAAAATTGATAGCCCTTCTGCACAGGACGGCGCTATTAATTGGGCGTATTTACACCCAATTAGGCCAGAGGCCCTCATTTCGTCATATTTATCTCGTCACATGTTTGAGTACGGCTCAGTAAAACCTACGAGGGAATATTAATAAACAGCCTTAGATAGATCTAAGCAACAAATAGTAGTTGTTGGCAAGGAAATAACTATATTTATAGATAGTGCCCTTAGACAGTTTTAGTCAAGACGTTGCAACCATTTTGTTTTAGACATGTCTAATGCAAAATGTATCAAGATATAGTGATTATATTAAGGATCAATAATAATTCCAGAAAACGTCGACGCAATTCACAATTTAATTCCAGAAGATCGTCGAATTGCTGCCATTATTAATATCGCCTGTGAAGAAGTAGTCTACATTGTTTATGATATTCCAAATTATCCAAAATTTTGAATGCCAAACAAAAGCGGTTTGTGAACACAAATAAACTTTTGATCAGTTTTGCATTACAATTTTAATAATAGAAGAAACTTGGAACCACCACCATGATCCAGAAACAGTAGTTAGTGGCGCGAAAATAGATTGGTTCTCTGCTTTCAAAGAAGTTTCAAGTTATTGCATTTGTTGTTTTGCACATTCACAGACAAGTGGAGAAAACAAAATCGCAACAGAAGCATACTACTGCACCTAGTAACCAAGTTACAAAGTAAAGGGAATCGTTAAGGTAAACTCTCCAAATACGTTATTTTTGCAAGATAACGCTCCGCTTCACAAATCATCGATTATAATGGAGAAAATTAACCAACTGAATTGGTAAATTGTCCACCATATTCGTCGAATTTAATCCCGCCTGATTACTAACCCTTTTTAACTTTTTTTTTTTAAGAAACGAAATGTAGGGGGATAGTGGTACATTGGACTGATTGAACCTTGATACCAATGATAGATACACATACAAGGTGATTCACTAGGAATAATGAGCCTGCCCAAATTCTCGATGCAACCAATATTACATTTTCATAGGTCAGGTAGATTGACAGGTATCACGGATTCAAATTGTACTTTTTTTAAGTGTCGCAAAGTAAGTTGCGAAAATGTAATGTTGGTTGCATCGAGAATTTGTTCAGGTTCATTATTCCTCGTGAATCACCTTGTATATTGCAGTTACTACCAATTTACGAAGTAAACAGAAGCGTTGAAATAAACTTTCGAAATATGTTGTTTGCAAGGCAACGCTCTGTTTCACAAATACCTAATCGATTATAATGGAGAAAACTAATCAACTGACATACGAATTGTTAGAGCGTCCACCAAATTCTTCGAATTTAACCCCATCTAAATACTAGCCTGTTCTAACTTAATTTTTGTGTAAGAAACGAAATGTAAGGAAGGTTTTGTACTTTTAACCGATTGTACCTCGCTTCATTTCTAAAATAAATAATTTACAGTGATCTGTGACTGTTGGCAATGCTATATATTAATCAGCATACCATCAGATGTCACCAAATTGCATTATTTATTTGTGAATTTATTTTCATAAATGTGATAAGTAGATTGCCTATTCCTCTTTAAGATTACACGAGAAGTTTAACGTAACCTCAAAACATGAAAACACATTTTCTGTGAAAAATGATCATTATTGGTTCCAAAATAAAATGGTTTTGTGGGCCTATACAAGGTACAATCGTTTATATAAAAAAATAATATGGTCAATTAGTTATTTAATGATTTTTTATTTCAGAATATAAAAATTCCCAGAAATAACTTCGGGTTGAAATGGCCCCAGTGGATGTTAAAACATTGAAAATTGCAACTGACGATGTTTTAACATGAAATTGCTCCTTGCAGGGCTGCAAAAATAACTGTTTCAAAAACAATTTTCTACGTCATCTAAATATCTATCACTCTTCAAGAAATAGAAACTTTATCTACTTGTCTAATATCACGATGAAGCAAATTGTCTCCGAACAAGAAGAACTTCTTCATTATTTAAAATTTGCTGCTAAGTTACATTATGGGCTTTCCAAAAATAATGATACTAGTGTATAAGTTTGGCATAGAAAATAAAATACTACCACCTCAATGATTCACAAATTGTAAAGTAGGCACGAAATGAGTGAGTGTTTTATTTTTTCAAAATTGTCACAGAAGCATCTCATTAACGAAACTAGAATGTACAAGTCTATTTAAAACTAAAGGCTTCCATATAAACAAGGTTTCTGATTTTTTTAATAATCTGAGTTGCTAGGACCGTTTCAGATTTGATCACAGCAAAATAAATAATATAGATGAAGCAAACAATTGTACTGTGCACATTCCACCGAAAATTCGAGCACAAAAAGGTAATGTAACTGTGTTCGGCCCATACACAACTTTTTACAATCTGGCTTTAAGCGAATGGTTAATGAATAATCAAAAATACAGAATATTGTAAAAGAAATTGTGACCAGCAATGAAGATATTTTGGGGAAGAATAATTTTTAGCTTCGTACGTCACTGACTGTGCATATGAAGAACATATTGTTGAGCCAATTGATAATCCTAATAATGGTGCTAACGTCCAATATCAACTATAAACGAGACAAAATAAAACTATAGTTTTTTCTACAAATCATTAGGGCCCAGGAATAAAGAATCGAAGAAAGAGAAAACACGTATTCTAACAGATACCCCGGTTAGAAAAAAAGTAAGACTATAAAGTAGAAACAAACAAGTCATGTGCGAAGAAAATTAAAAATGGAATGTAGCAGCGATGAAGAAATGGAAGATGATATTATTTTTATATTGAAGGAACCTAGTAAGGAGGATGACTTTTTTGAGGTTATAATTTATAAGAATCTGTTGAATACGAGAAACTTGAAAGCAACAGTCCAGAGAAACCACTTTTAAAAGGTGATTTTGTATTAGTTGAACTAGCTGAAAAGAAAATTAAGAGACATCTCATTGACTACAGCATAATTTAAAAGTATGAAACACAGCATTGGTTTATAAAGTCATGATAATCAACAAAAATTTAAAAAAAACAGCAAATAGACAAGCCACTGGAACAAGTCAAAACATTTAAATATTTAGGGCATACGTTGAGTGATAAAGGAGTTATGGATGCTGACATCAACAACAGAATATCAATGACAAATAAACTACTGAACCAATTCAACAAGTCATAAATAAAAAAGTAATAACGAGGAAAACACAAATAAGTATATACAGAACAATCGTAATACCAACGTTACTATATGAATGGGAGACTTGGACGGTAACTGGTAAACAAAAGCAGAACCTGCAAGTTATGGAGATGCGATACTTAAGAAAAGTGCTCGGGGTTAGAATAAGAGACAAAATAAGAAACGTGATAAGAGAAAGACTGCAGGTTAAGAAGTTAACTAAAATTCGGGAAGAACAACAATTGCGATTGCTAGGGCATATCATAAGAATGGAGACAGAAAGACTACGACTCAACGCACTAAAAATGGGAACCGACGAGCAAAAACACAAAGGAAGACCCCTAATTACCGGGAAAAAGAAATAATCAAGATACTAACAGGAAGGGAATTAAATAGAGTGAAGCAATAATAAACTGCTCAAGTACAGGTCTAAAGAGTAGCTTCAGCACTGCGAAAACAGGTTGACCTTTCGCCAAAACCAAATAGCGCATGAAGGTGCTCGGGACCTTAGCAACAACTTTGCCCCCTTTCAAAATTTCGATATCTGTAGCCGTTCGAAAGTTACAGGCGATCCAGACAGACACACAGACAGACAGACAGACAGACAGACAGACGGACGGACAAAACGTTCGCATAAGTACGCTGAAGCTACTAATAAGCGCAACGAACAGAAAACATGGCGTAATTTGGAGAAAAGTTAATTGGAGCAGAAGATTCCTGTACACTGGCTAACCGGTAGACCAAGATCAGGGCTAAGTAAGTTGAACACGGTTTTGAAGCGACATATTATCAGTAAATACTGAAGACTACTACTTCAAGTTCCGAGCAAAGAAGAAATCCCAATTATTAATGCCACTGATATAACTAAAATCCCTCCTCATCCATATCTCGTGGTTTCTTCTAAAACGCAAGAAGGTCCAGTTGTATTTTCGATTGCTTTCAGTATTTATAGTGTGCCTTAACTAAATCAGTTTTAAAAAAATCGGACCAAGGTACCACACCTTTCCCAACTTTAATGAAGATGTTTTATGGTTTACAGAACAAGAAAATGGCTGAGAATTATTGTACAAAACACATGCTTGCCAGGTAATTACGCCCAATAAAAAAGTGTATATTCAAAGAGCCTATTACTCTTTCTATGGTAGGCTACTTATCAATATCCCCTTGTACGTCCAGCATAGTAGTGCGTGTCACACCTACCCGGGAGCGGTCGTCGGCAATCTTGAGGCGCACTGTCACCATCCCTTGAGCAAACACAGTCGGGAAATTGAGGACCGCAATATCCGCGCACTTGTTGAGGACTGAAGTATTGGAAATTGCGATTAGCCAGCACGTGGAGAGCCATCGCGACGGCGGGCACGTCCGTTCCTCCATTAGGTTTAGCGCTGCCTATGAATGCGAATTAGCAACTATAAACTGGTGAAGGATTTGCGACGCGGTCGGCGGCGATTATTCAAATTCGGGGGCCGAAACTCTCTTTACCTGCGCGGTTTGTAAGTACACGGCTATGGTCGGATCAAAGGATGGAGCCTGGCAGAAGAGTTGGAGCAAAATTAAATACAGTTTAGGCTATGGCTAACTCGATCATAGTTTCTCGCAGGAACTTCGCTTAATTTAGCCACTGCACTTCGCTTCAAAGGTATTGATCTATCTGTATACTGCTTCAGACAGTTTGCGATAACTGAAATATTTTAGTTAGAATCATTTTTAAATAACGTCTGAGATCATACAAGTACGGTATGACGTACGACACAGAAAGGTTAACACGCTGATTGTGTACCATGGCCCATATATGGGTGGTGTTACTCGTAAGTGCAACGATCCATACATGGTTCACACTTAGTGCAATTTTCAAATCTACTTTAAATGTGACCTTCTGCAGTCCATGCAATCGAATGAGTTTCATATTATAATGCATGGCCAATTGTTCAATCGACCATCCTCTGAAGTAATTATACCCTTAATGAGTATCAACTGTATAAAATTACTTCTTTGGACGCTCAAACATAATCGAAATACAATTTTACTATACCAATAAATTAAAGACATCGAACGTTTCGGAAAAAAATAGCAACACAGCAATAAAATCAAGACATAACAATCAATCAATCAAATTATTTGCTGTGCCTCGTGTCTCAATTTGGTGTCTTATTTGTACAATCTTACAACTTCAGAAGCAAACGTTAGAGAATATCTTTACACAAATCAGTAGATTAATGGAAACAAGATGAGATAGTTGGTGGTAATATAACTTTTCCAATAACTTCTAATCGAGAAGCAATGTGATATCTAAACCTGTCAGCAGAAGCCAATCTATAGTTGCATTGCCTCATTATTAGCATCTTAGAATGAAAGTCGAAAGGAGTGAAAAATTCGTTTTGAGTTTAATAGCTGCTCTGCAAACGTACTTGTTTTTAAGGTCATTATTTCTATCGTATTTCCATAATTTTGCTGCAATAGCTGCCTGTAAGCCTGAGTGGTAAGTAAATATCCTGAACGGATAATCCATGACTTAAGCCCACCGCATAGGTAGCCTTAAAATCGACTTGTAGATAAGAAAGTTACAGAAGAATTTTTTAACGTCTTTAATATAGAAAGACAGAGCTTTCAAAACCATGCAAACATGTTAATGTTGCTAAAGATACTAAAACAGTAAAAAGAAATATTTAGTAATGTAAATTACATCAATTTGCAACAACAAAAAGATCGCAGTCGGTGGAATTTGAATCTGCGGAATCCGATTGTTGGTCAGACGCTTTAAGCGCTTGCATAGAAAGATATAAGATGTAATCATGGCTTTTACTAGTTTTCTTTACTTTTTTCCAGTTTCATCCATTTCGTTCTGGGTTGATCTTTTTTTTATATACCGCTCTTGCTCTCATTATTGCTCTTAATTGTTCCTTCTATTAGTAATCTATACAAGTTACCCGACCATCTAATTCATTTCTTCTTAATTACAGTGGTAACTATAGGCTTTTTGTAGACACCCATTAATCCTTCATTTTTTATTCTTCTCCGCACTTTATTCCTCGATAGATTTTCCTCAACATCTTATGCTTCCAAATCTCCTAACTGTATTCGATATTTTTAATTAGGCTCCACGTGTCACATCCATAAAGGGCCGTTGGACGTACAACACTTCCGAATAGTCGCATTTTTGCTTTTCTTGTTAATTGTTTGCTTTCAGTAGTCTCGAAAAAGCACCGGCACTCCTGAATATCCTCTTTGTTTTCACTTTTAGCTGTTATTATTACTCCTAGATAATCTTTTGTTTGCCCAACTTATTTTTGATTGGCGCGCTGTCTTCTTTTTGTCATTTCCATATATTTAGTTTTTTTTATTTATTGGAAAATATCTTCCTGTTTCTTCTTCTCACGTTAGCCCAGTGGCCTGTTCTTAGACACAAAGTGGTTCTATAAGCCCTCTTTACTCGTAAGCTGGGTCGAAGTTGAGGACGAATTCCCTTATCAGGAGTTAACGACTACCACAGGTCATAGCGTGGTAGTCGGGAAGTGTACGATTTTTAAATCGTTTTATAGGTCGCCGGAAATTGAATTCGATCCGGTCGCATGAGAGTCGAGCATTTTTTCGCGGGGCGCGTCTTCTTGTTTAGATCTTGTAATTATGACTATGTCATCAGCATATGCTGTACACTAGTGCTTGTGGTGGGAAATTAGCCCTTGTGTACCCTATTTCTTATAACTTTCTATAATTAAACAATGTAAGGGACATATTTTCGTCCAGTAATACTTAACCCCTCGTGTGTTTCAAAGTCATCTTAGCTAAATGTATTACTTTACTGGGTATTCCAACACTCCATACTTTAGATTAGCGCTGGCATTTTGAAATGCTACTTTCATTTAGTTGGGCACCATACCGAAATAGTCGTTTCTTAACCTCAGTTTACTACTTAGGAAAGATCATCATCTGCCAAATCACGATTCTGGTTCCCCCCTTTAGTATTGTTAGACTGAAACTGATTTCAAACAATGCACAAGAAAAGCCAAATGGGTTATATCATTCTATTAATTGGAAAACATAAATAGCACAACGAAATAACAGAAAATAGGAGTAAATCCTCAATCCTACGTATAATATAGCTTAGTGCTACTATAAGACGTTCACGATCTTTTTGGGACAGAGTTGGCTATGATTTTTTCTTTTCATGTTGGACTAACTGATTCGATTGTATAGCGGATGCAACATTTTTTTTCTGTCAGTGTCTGTTCGACATTTTCTTGCCACCACATTGCCAGTTATTATTTTAATATTCGTAAGAAAATAAATGATTTATCAAATGTGTAAAAATAATTTTAATTTTCGTCAAAGGAAAAGTCAAAATGCCCAAAATAATTTTGTTACAACAAAAAAATTCCATTAAACGATGCTACTTCCAATTTAAAAAGGACAGACCAAATTTAAAAGAACGCGAGTCGATGTGGAGACTAGAGAATATCCGGCAACAATGTACCCATTCAGAAAATATAACCTTAAACTGAAAACAATCTAATCTAACACAAAATGTGTCAATTTCCATGAGGGAGTTTAGTTGCAACAGAGGTTCTGCCAACAAAATTACTAGATGGTCATAGCCTCACTTGACCCAAAAAGATCGTGAACGGATTATAGCATGCACATTGTAAACGTCATAAAAAATTAGATTGAAATAATTACTTTTAAAAAACGCAAATGTCTGACTACGGTCCTGGATCAAAACCGACCTGACTACGCTTGTATATATTCAAATTGGGCGCAAATTGCACACATATGTACATCTAGCATATTCGCACAAACTGCTGAACGCAATTCGTAGTACCCTTAACTGCAAACATTTTACCTGGAATTGGCTGCTGCGTACCCTTGAATACAGCACATTTGAGACTGCATCATTGACCTTGCACGGTATAACGCCAGGACATTCCTAACGAATGCTGGGCCCTATTTCTGGTTTGGGCGTCTCTTATGTGACTGACGTCACGAAGTCTTCGAGACGCTTCAAGGAACACCCTTTAGATGCTGTACAATGTGTATGCTCACCTCGTACACGGTGAAGGTGCGTTCGCTTAATTTGTAAACTTTCGATCACTGCACTTTAAAACTGCGGCAGCAATTTAAATACTCCATGGCCTATTTAGGCCGCTTCTAATTATATTGCCTCAAGGCGCCCTACACAATGCACCTTTGCGTCGCAAACACGTTCAGCCCTCAGCGGAGTCAACAGTCAAATCTAAATGAGTTGAAACACCCCTCATCCCGCGAGCAGGCTTGGAGATGCATTTCCCGTTGCACCCACGAATTCTTTTTTCACAATGCGTTCATTACATAGGACAGGATTTGTAAACATTTATAACTGTAGAATGTATTGCTTAAATATAACACACAAAAATACATGTAAAAATATAAGTTGGCTTGTTTTTTAACTGTGACAACAAATATTACACGCGGGGGACGGCCGAGATCTGTTTCAGGTTGGCTATGTCATGACCGTGTTTGGTTTAGATGTCTTTTAATCGCTCCCTGACGCTAATACGTGGCATCTTGTATCGCTTTGCTTGTGTAGTTTATACACTCTGCTTTATCCCCTTTCTTGTATATCGGGCAGATTATAGCTTCCTTGGCATTATTTCTTTCCTCCGTATTTTGTGTATTGGTCTAGTTATGCTCTTTGGAAATCCATGCCCTCCTCGTGTGAGTATCCCTGCAGCTATACCATTTTCTCTATACTTTTACTATTTCTCAGATTGTTAGTTATCAGCTCCATTTCGTCCTCATTTCATATTTCTTCTAAGGTAACATTTTCTTCTGTATAACCCATATTTTGTTTTTTATTTTCAGCAGAATTATCTTCCTCGTCGTCTTTATTTAAAACTTTAAAAGGTTCTTCCATCTATTAAGCTTTTCATCTACTCTTCCTAATAAATGTTTGCAGTATATGATCTTATTATACCCATTTTCTTTTCGTTTTGGTATTCCAATGTGTAGGTTTTTGTTTGAAACTGTTATGCGGTTTCGAAATGTTTGTTGTCATGTGATCGTGGCAGGCTTTTTGTAGCTAATGTTGCCAGTCTCTGGAGCAGAGGTTAACACCGTGCGCATTTATCTAGATATACGAGCGTCTTGAGACAGTCTGGTAGAGGCATGCCAGTAAAGAGTGTGTGCGTTACGAGCATTTCTGACAGTTCGAGTGCATAACAGTCCTGAGTAGTGGTAGTGACGGCTAATTCTTTGGCATTTCGACTACTGTCGAATGTGACAATCAGAATTTAGAATACACAGATTTGAGAGCATTGATGTTGCACACTTACCGTTGAATTGGCACGGCTTTACTCTAACGGCGAATAGTTGAGCTATTTGAAAGCCGCCAAAACGTGTCGTAGATTGCAAAACGAGAAGAAATTAAAAATGTCTTTGTTATAACATTATGTGAAATCACGTCTGTAGGTAGTTTTTAGAGTTCCTGCAATACCAGCTGTCAGCACCCGATTTTGTCAATGTAAATGTTCTTTAGTTTAATGCGTTTTGCTTTGATTACAAAGCGGAATGCAGATTCGAAAAAGTCATTAAAGCTAAACATTTCAGCACACAGCTACGTCATCCTTTAAGTTTCTTCAATTGTCCCGTAGCCAAGGGATAACGCTTTTCTCTTGAAAGCTTTCCCATGACATCCCCAGATTCAGATAACAGATGGGACCTACTGAAATGTTCTGAATTTGTTAGGTATGCCTTTGCTGCAACCTATTTTCACGTGCAGTAAGCAAGTAAACCTATAGTAGTACTCCGCCCTCCTTCAATGATCTATCGGTGCAATTTTAGTTTTAATTCTGCTTTACACCGTAAAAAACCAAGAGAAGGGTATGCAAGAGAGCATTTACAAGTATGTACGAAATAACAGACAGAGTTCACCGAATCTGTGATTTGTGAGAGAAAGTTCACACAATAAAAGAAATCATCGTAAATCGAGTTGTACCTATAACATACTTGACATATTCTTTATCTGAAGTGTATATTCTAAGTTGTATATTAAGTACAAAATTTATTTCATGGATTTTAAGAAAATTCGCATTAAGGTTTGATATGCTACTTTTTTAAGTTGTGAACTTGTAAATATAAGAGCCCTGCTTTTTACTAAAATGGGAAAATATCTTACGGTCAGAACTAATGGCTGATACAAAAAGGGCCATAAAATTTCTTAATAACCTAACGTAGGTTCAAACTCGTTTCAAAGAATATATATCGGTGCCATTACATTCGATAATATTTATGCCTCTTTCGAGCATTATTTTGTAAGATATTTTTTACAGTAGCATTTACCAATGAATTGCTTTTACATTAAACGTTTAAAAATAATCTACATATTACATTTACCGCTAGGATAAAGTTTTCAAGAGAACAAACCGCGTGTACTATATGACATTGCATAAACAACAATGCTGGTCTAGCCTTTGGCTGCACAATTTTTCCTAGATGATTATCTTGGCCACAATAAAAATAACACAATCCTTAAATATCTACTGTCAGTGACGAATGGCAAACACTTTAAAAAAATGTAAAAACTGTTTAACGTACTGTGATTTTAGAAAAAAAATGAAAAAAAATCCCATTTAAACACCAAATCGTATATAAAAATGATTGACCAATCAGTGGCCTATTCCTATAAAAGAAACGTTGTTGGTTGACTTCTGGGGCAAAGCAAGAAATATGTTCTAGTTACACAGCATTTTGTTGAGGATCTTTAAGAACGATGCATTAAAGATTTCGAAAAGTATTGTTGCTGAGCACCTAGAATCATTCAAGTGGCTTACAAAAGAAGAGAAAATAGTGCAAAGTAATACAGATTATGATGGCGAATACAATGCTAGATGCAATTACTAAATACAATCCATACAAACTAACGTTCTACAAGGCATTATAGCTTCAATCATCAGCATCACTAGGACTACAAAATGATTTAATATGGTTGCAGGTAAGTATTACATCTTCTACATAGGCTAAGAGCTAAAACGGGTTGTGAAACCAATGCTGATAGTGGAGATGTATCAGCCCAAATCGTTATTTTTAGAAGTTACGCATATAGCAATGCTGTCTTCTTGTACGTAGGTTTCTTCAGACGTCCGTGAGCGTAGCGCCTATGTTTATTTCTGTTCCTTTGTGTCACCCGCTGCAGATATTAGTTTAACATATAAATTAATTTTGCATTTCAATTGTTCTTTTAGTATACCGCTTTAATTAATTCTTGAATTCATTCAATTTGTACAGTTGTTTATAAATGTATTATACGAGGTTAATTTGGTCTTTACGCCCATAACGTTGAACGAAAGCTATTCTTGACGAAGCGTTGATCTTATTTACTATGATGCGTTGGATGTCCAAATGCCTTTGTGATAAGCGTCGCAACGGCGAATATGGTTGTCCTAGCTCTTCAGATTTAGGCGACCAAGTAATCTGCATACTATTTCATTAATAATTAAGAAATTTTTGACTCTTCTGGTTTTACGAACGCGGCGTAGTTATTTTAACATTGACCTTCTGGCTTGTTTTGCATTTATCAAACCCATCGTCACGTGTTTAAACTTAGTTTAGAACATCGACGACCACCTTTGATCTTTATTTAATATATTTCACTGTATCCATGAATGGTATATTCATTACAGCTTTTGTATTAAAATTTACTTCTGTTTACTTCTCTTCTATTAAAATTATTTAAAGATCCGGATAGTTTTGTACCCATTGTCATCTGTGAATGTAAATTGCCACATTATAGGCGTTCCCTTTTCCAATTGCACTATCCGCTGGCGGTAGGTTGATAAATCGCTGTCTCGATTTTAAACCGATTTCCTCCGTCTAGACTTAGCAAGAATTAGTTCCCTCCTTCCTTACGAATCCTCTTAAACTAAAGTCGTCGCACAGATGGTCAGATCATACAACATAATATAACAGCCATCCCACACTGAAAGCACCATGTTAACAGATTAAGAAGACTAAATTAATGTGTCTTAAGGTGCGGGCGTTGAAAACAGCGCATGATAAAAAACACTATGTCCCAACACTGTGACGAAGTATCCATAGAGAACTTGTACCTTCTTATCTTAGTTATTAAATAGTAGCCATCGTTGGAAATTGGGGCAGGTGTATTAGCTAGAAATAGAATAAGTTAGGCCCAAAGCTTTCCAAATAAATTTTGCAGTTTATTGTATGTCAAAATATAATTTATTATTGATACCGGACATTGTCCTGTGACACGTGTTACACAAACAAAACAAAAAAATATTGTATAAATGAATAAAGAAGTTGGCGATCCACTCCAAGTAGAATTTAAGTGTATCACGGCGCTGTATACTTGGAAATAACATTATTCTGTAATAATTCAATAGAAATATCAAAGAAGGCCTGGGCATGCAAAATTGATCACAAAATTACACCTGGAGATAACAAAAAGGAATATTTGGCAAATAAACAAATTTTTACGAAACAACTGTTCCGCTGATGAGGTCGACCACCAGTAATAAAGCTTCCACGCTTGCAGTTTTTTCGCAATATGCGATGGAGCTCATGCCAAACTTAACACAAACTCATTAATCTAGTAAAAAATTTTTAGGTGTAAAAAATGTATAAATTCGGCAAAATATACGTATGTCAGCTGCTGGCTTATGGAGTCAATATAGATATCTTTTTGTTAACTTAGTAGAACTACTACTAGTTTTAAAACTACTGGATTCGTATACGTAGACTTTTTAAGTTACTAAATAGCCCCGTTTTTGTGTAACCTTTCAATAACTGTCTTTTTGCTAAGGTTAATATTAAAATAGTTAAAATAATTATTTTAAAATTCCTTCCCCACTCGTTAATTCATACCAATTATTTATAACTACAAACTGAAAGTTTTTTTAGGTAAATAGGTGTACCTCTGAGTATTTTCAACACGTATCTTCAACTAAAGAACATTTGTTTATATATTTGAGTTTCCTTTAGAAGAAGGGGTTTACTTAAAGCTTGATGTTTGGTAAAAGTGACTATATTAATACAAACAATTAACAAATGTTAGAGTAATTTTGGTTGCTGTACATTTTCAACTATTAATTGCTCAAATTGTTCACCTTTGAAGTACCTTGAAAGATTGTTCAAGCACCAACATATGCCAGCTCTCAGTTCGCTGTTAGCCTCCTCTTAAAAGCAGTTTGAATTGGCCACTTGTTAGAGTAACTAACTGCATTACAATGTGTTCATTTGACATTTCTACTGCAGGTAGTGCAGTAATTTAATTAAAATGATAGGCTTTGAATTTGAAAAATAAATAATGAGCGGTTTTTGTAATATGGTAGCTGTGGCGTTTTGAACTAACTTTTACGATTATAATACGAATTACATAGGTAATAGTTATTTATGCAACAAGTGCTAAAATTTGATTCCTTCGGCTTCGTTTCATAATTTTCATGTCTCGTGCATAAACCACTTTTAGCACGAGTTGCATACTATATTTTTTCTACGACCTTAAATTTACTGTTATTAATCCATAAATGTCGATTTAACAAAGGTTTGCATCTACGACAGTTATAATTTATGTCATAATGAACAGTAGACCTTGACGCGCAGGTGAATGTTTGTGGAGCCAGTACTTTCAAAGTCAATTATCAAAGGTAATTATTAATACTACACATCTGACTGTATTCATTACATAACGCTTTAATTGTTTAAAAAAACACTTTACCTCTAATGCAAGAAGTAACTAGAATAACTTTACGACTTCACCTCCTGTTCGAAATTATGGTTTATAACCTCACTTCACTTTATACCGCACATGCGCTAAAAGTAAACAGCTGATCTCTTTAAACACGCTAGTGAAACAAGCTAGTGCTAAAAGGCCTACTTTTAGTAGTGGTGTATAAAAACTCCTTTAAGTCAAAATATAATAGTTATTTATTGTATAAGTGTTTTAGATGGTGTTTTATCCACGTAAGAATGTTTAAGCGCGAGAATGCAGTTCGAACTTTTAATTTTCCTAAGTGGATAAAACGCAACTAAAACACGAATGCAATACAACGTTTTATCCAACAACTCAATAAATATCTAAAAAAACATACGTTTTGTATTGACAGCTATGAAAAGTCATAGTGACAATTTGAAAAGTACCGAAAGATCAAATGTTATACGTTTGGCAGTACTGAAGTGTATTGTCAGTCTATGTCAATTTCGTGAGGTTAATAGGTTAAGTTTTGTTTGTTATTTGACACAGATTGACGCAAAACTTAACCTACAAATTTCGAATTTGGCATAGCTTGACAGTGCTACCAACAATGCTGTAGTAAGTGACATAGTTTTAACCCAGTAGTGAAATAAAGTAATTTCATTATTCCACTAGTGAATAAAGTGGTACTTTAGACGGTTCATAAGTGTGGATAAAACTTCAATTATAGGGTGATTGTGGATAAAGAATAATTACTTCACTCATCTAATATTTCAGAGTTATCTTGGAACACGATAAAATGACATTTTGAGCAATAAACTTTTAAATACTATCATTATAGAAGAACAGAATAAGATGAAACGAAGTATATGTTCAGAACGTCGAGAACAATCAGAAAGAACTGAGCATAGTCCTTGTTTACTCTGGAATCGCTTCAGTGGTGACAGATCTACGCCATTTCAGTTTCACTGTTATTACAGGGAAGGGGAAAAGTCATAGATGGCCGAGTCTGGAGAATAGGGAGGGTGTGAGATGGTACTCATGTTCGTTGGGGCCAAAAACTGCTGGACTTTGATGGACTTGTGGACTGGAGCGGTGTCATGGTGGATCATCCAGTGCCCAGTCGCCCATATCTCCGAAGGTTTGTGCTTCACACCTGCATACGCCACAGAATGCCAATTTAATAATCCACATTGTCTGTTCGTCCTTGAGGAAAAAAATCCTACAAAAGAACTCCTTCGTAGTCAACAAAAACCATCAATATTTACTTTACATTGCTTCTCACCGGGCGTTCTTGGGGTGCGGTGACGATGGGATTTTCTATTTTGTTTCGTTTCGCGGTCATACCCATAAACCCAGCTTTCATCCCCTGTAATCACAGGTTTCAAGAAATCCCTATCATCACTCAAAGTGACTTTGAGTTTTTGGCAGATCAGCATTCGTCGTTCCATTTAATCAGCTGCCAGAAGGGGCGGCATGAATTTTGCGGCAATTCGACGCATGTCCAAATCTTCAGTTAAGTAGAATCGCTCTAACTGATGCCAAGTGTTTCAGCAATGTCTAAAATGGTTCTTCGCCGATTATCACGAATTAATGCCCCAAACTTGTCGACGTTTTATCTTGTGCGGAAATTTAATGTAAGAGAAAATAGAATGTTGATGATGATTAAACATATTTCCTTTGTTATAAACATTCTAGACAACAAAACAAATGTTAGTAATATACGCAATTAGATTATTCTTCTTGCGTTCTTAATTTTTATATGGAATATTTATACAATATGTCTCTATTAATCATAAAGATTTATACCGGGTGTCTTAAAAAGATTTACATCGAGAAGATTTTGAATTTTCTTTGCATGTAATTTTTTTATTGGTATTGCATTATGGGGAAATCAAAGCATACTAGATGTAATACTTTTTAAGACACCCGGTATAATCCCCTGGGTAAATTACCAACTTTTTATTAAAATCGTTAACAATTTATAAAATAGCACTGTCATCGTAGTGTTTACCAGCTAGTACATCGTCGTACAGTTCTACGTAATCCTGAAAATTAATTCATTCGATCACCACAGCGTCGCAACTTTCATCTTCGGTAGGTGCATTCGTATTCTTTGGAAATTCAGCTTGCTATTGCTATATATGCCATTCAAACCTTTGTGCAGAACTACTAATCTAATAAAGCAATCTTTTTAAAGTAATTTACGGGTTAGTTTTTCAACCTCCGATTCAGTAAGAATAAAACACAAAAATTTATATATATAATCAGAAAACCTTTTACCCTAAGGTGTAAGGTGTGTTACATTAATTTACATTTCAATGAAATATTTATTTTATATAAAATATAGATGTAAAGTGGTTTGCACTTTAGGAACTGTTATGATGTTCTTTCCGGGTTTGAAATTAAATTAGTTCAATAAGATATACCCGATTGTAGAAATTTACATTAAAAAACAAATTTCAAACATACAAATACGTCAATATGTTAAAAATACAAATACAAATATCGAATTATGTATAAACGAACGCCGGACTCTAATTTGGAAATTAGGCTAAGAAATCTGACCAAAGCTCTCCTCTAGGTTGAAGTAACTCAATACGGCTAGAGACTCAATTCCCTAACGCCAGACTGTGTACTCTTATATATAGGTCGATTGTGCAAGGCGAAATAATTCCCTATTTTTTTAGTACAATAAGTATTGACGGCCGGGCACAGGATACATTTCCGCAGAAGGGTTAATCTTGCTTTCGCCTCGAAGAGGAATTCAACGTCACTTTTCTTGGCTCGGGTATATGGTCCATTGTTCGCCGAGTCAGTTGACCGGCCGTTTATTGAGGTTTGCGATGGGCCTGTCGCATTACGCCGATGATATTCTCGCAACCCTATCTGAAGCGTGTGCCCAAGACTTTCACGGTGTAATTATATGGAAATCGCGCTGTTTTGTAGAAATCGCAATGCGACGTTTTAGGAAAATTAACTGCATTAACTCGTATACCTGCACCCTGAATTTCACTTTTTTATTAGTGTTACGGGCGGAATTTATACGATCTCAATTGCGAAGGGTATTTCCTGACAGATTCAGGCAGTTTAGCAAAGCCTCGCTACAGGTACATCCCTCAGCTACATTTCTACATAATCCCCATTTAGATGAAAACACTTATCCCGTGGCCACAGGTTTTTGTATGCCCTCCTCACTTTCTGCATCGCCATAATACGCCACTGCTTTTACAGGTCGAGGAACATTCCCGTAATCCATACGTAATTGTAAAGTTTGATTATTTCGTCGTTTAGAGATAAGGCGTAAAATCTAGTTCAGACTTTTTAGTATCGTTGCTGTAGTTAGTAATTAATTGAGTCAGTACGTTCTATTTTCCAGCTCTAAAATTCGGGTTTATAATTTGATGTACTTGAAATAATTTAGAATTACTTACTATTTTTAGGATTTATATTGTTTTACTTTAATCCTGCTATAGTAAAATTTAAATCGCTGCCGTTTATTTTGTTAATTTTAGACCAAATTTCCTTGTCTTGATGGTTTTATTTGTTTTTTTTTGGTCGCCCTCTAAATTTTTACTTTTACGATAAAGGAAGTATTGAATTCACCCCAAAAATTCGAAATTGAGTTTTCAACAGATCTTCACGTTTTAGAGGCCCCTGATCCCAAAAAACATATTTTTTTCATTGGTCTGTCTGTCTGTCTGTCTGTGTGCCTGTGAACAGAATATATCAAAAACGAAAAGCTTTTGAAGAAAATCGCATAACCGGAAGTAGGTGTTTACTCTTGTGATTTTTCAGTTTTTTTCGATTTTTTCAAAAACGGTTCCAACGATTTTTTTCAAACTTTACAATTTTATTACATGTTTAATGTGTATTGATGTGATTTTCCAGTTGAATACTTCTAAAACGGGTTTCTTTTGTTTTTTTTTCTATTTTTTTATTAACTCCCATTTTAAATAGAAAACCCAGTATATTATTATATGTTTGAATTCAGCTTAAAATTTTAGAGAAAATGTGTCTCTCCAACTAACGCTCTATTTTGTACAGTTTTTGACAAATGCTTAAAATTAAAAATCAAATTTTTGACTAATTATAAGATCACTGTAAAAGGAAGTTGTGTGAGTGTATCACACCAGATTTTTGTAAATAACTATAAGTTCTATTTAGTTATATTTCCTGTATTTTTTAAAAGCCTTCTTTTCATCTAGAACAGCTTGTTTACAAGGTTAGTTCCACCATCGAACTGCGCAATTTCGACAAGAGCTTTTACAGTAAGTTATAGTTATTTCAGTCGCTTGTATAATTGAAATGTTAAGTTGATTAACGCTCGTGTTATCGTCTCTGTCTTGAGAAAATAAATTGTATTTCAGTTAATTCATCTTTGGAGATCTTCCAAACGGCTTGAGATTAATAATTTCCTGTTAAAAAGGTAGTTCTTTTTTAATTCTGCTTGATGATTATGCAGTGATGGAAATGGTCGCTATCAAATGTATCGTCAACGATAGATCAGCTTTAACTTGATGAAAATGTATCGTCGGCAAACGATAGGTCTATAGCTGAAAACGTGTTTGTGCATAGGTATTCCTGTATTGAGTAGACCGATATTCTTGTGGTCGAGGATATTACCTGTAATTTTCCCTCTTGTCTTTATTTATGAACGCTCACAGAGTGTACTGCGGTTTTTTTATTTCAATATACGTAAAATAAATATTTGGAGGAAGGTACAGGTTGTACATAAATGGCTATTAAGCATATACCTTAATTGCAACAGCTTCAAGTTGAGTGCCTGAGGTCAATTGCTTCCGAGTGCTAACTTAATACCACGTTAAAAACGAGGCCATAGTGCTCCAGTGTTACGTCAGTACAGGAAGACCTCTTTTCTCTAGGCTCAAATTTCATCATTGGTCAATTCGGCCTTCCTGTGCTGACGTCAACCCGGAGCGCTGCAGCCACATTTTTAAGGTGGTATTGGCTAACTTCACCGTAAATTGATCCTAGCCTGTTTTTATTAGAGGTTGAGTAACTTCGTAGCACTGATTGCTTATTTTCCTTCATGCGAGTCTCTTGCAGAGAGAGAGAGAATGTGGGGTTGATGACCTATCATGAGTAGTTGTATGTATTCGACATGGGTATAAAATCCGTTAGAATTAAAGCTGATAATTTTGTATTATAACTTCATAATTTTGCTGATACAGGAGAAATATTAAAGCTGAGTATGGACTTACTGTTCAGAGATGTTTTGGGAAGAGTGTTTCTAGTGCAAGTTAATCTATAACATTTTTCAGCAAGAAGAGTGTGTAAGTCAGTGAGAATATTTATTTGCTTATACGGATGATTTTGAAGTACATGCATATCTTAAAATCTCATGTAGATAATACATAAATAAACAATTCTGCAAGAAAAATGTGTAATAGAATGTGCTTCGTTATGTAGATACTGCAATCGGAAGAAGGGAAAATAATATCACTCTTTTAACGATAACATCGACAACGTTTGCTCTAAGAGTTGTGAATTTTGCTTGAAAACGCTTATATTGGAAGTGCACCTTTTCTCCAAATTTTCTCAAAATAGGTCTAGTATCTGAGAGGGTAAAGTAATTTTTTCCAATATCTTAATTGATTTTCAATAGTTTGGTTAATTTTTGTGAACATACAGTATAAAATTCTTATTCGCATACAAAAGTGGACGAAAAAGATGCACTTGGTGAACATCGATTTTCCTAACAGTGTTCAAGATAATTAGGTTTTTATGATTGAATGCGTTCATGCGCATGGATGTCCAATTACAAAAACTACTGGCGCACTACCACTAAAAAAGCGCTAATAACACTTCTTACTCATTGTCAACTAGTTTACTGTTTTCTGAAGGAATTTTTGTGCAAACACTGCCGTAGTTGTTGCTAAAAGGGTGTTATTATTTTACCTTTTTTCCGGTTCCAGTATCTCCCTTACTAAGCACATTTTATTATTATTTTTATTGGCAGAACTGTTTATTTATGCATTATCTACATGGGATTTCAATATATGTATGTATTTCAAAATCACCCCTATACAGTGTATCTACGGATAATGCCACAAAAGGTATAATTGAAGAACTAATTGAATTCCAATTCTGTATTCGGGGATTAAGCCCTACTTGACTAATTTCAAGTATGTAACAAGCGACTTCCGGGGTTCCACTGTGTAACTATTGAGATAGAAGTACTCAACGTGTCATCCACTTTCGTAAGGGACTTTATCAGGAGGTAAGCAAAGGAGCATGGTAACTCAACGTTTAAACCAAGCTATAGGCGAAACTCTTTTGCAAAGAATGGGATAAAAGACCACGGTACCTCAACGTGTGAACCACGTCAGAGGTGAAACTCTTTTAACGATCGGAAGGAGAAAGGCGAGAATTTATAGGCAAGTGTAGCCGGATGATTGACTGTGAACCCGATTTGAATATATAAAAGTAAGATCAGGGACGGCGTTAAGCCAGGACCATGTTAAGACACTTTGATAATTACTATTTCTAAAGACAGTTACTACGCTATATTTGATGGTGTTTATGTACGTTGTGTACTTACATGCGAATATCCACACCTATCTCGCAAGTAGGTTTTTCTAAGAGCTAATCCTAGTTCTCTGAGTTTTTTCGATTGTTATATGTATTTTGTAAACATATTAACCATTATTCTGCATTGTTTTAGGTTAGTTTCAGCCCAAGAACACAACAGGGGAAACTAGCTTCCTGTTTTTTAGCAAATATTAACACTTCCTATCTACGAACTGTGGTTTTTAGAGTTTCATCTTGAATGAGCTAGCAATGTAAATACAAAGGGCAAATAATTATTCAAATATTAAGGCGTATGTCACGTCTGATTCAAATATAAAGTACCACATGAGAGACTAAACTCAGTGCCGTTATAATGCATTCACAATATTTCCTCCCACAGCAGGCTATATTAGGGTGACATTTCTGTTGGTGAGTACCCAAAATAACTAGACGCGACATGATTGGGTTATATTGTTTTCAATTTGCAGTTATGATTTTTGAAGGTATGAATTGTTGCCAGTTAAATTTTTGTATCCGTCCGTAAAATTTTCGACATCTTAATATTAAAATTATAACTATGTCACTAAATCAGGTGTAAAGAGTGTCAAAGTTCTTTCATGTCACAGTTTGACTTCTATCAAAATTCATACATACAGCCTAATAAAAACATATAACAGCCTACTGGAAGGAGGAAACCTTGTGAATGGATTATACATAATTTATAAATTTATCTTTATATGCTTTATACATTTATATTTTGTTTTCTAGGAGGGCTATAACGGTTTGCATATGCGATTATTATCTAGGTTGTAATGTGGGAATAGATATCATCTATTATTTGCTGATATTTTTTTCAATTATCTCCCTTTAAAGGTTATAACTTCGCTGCGATTTTCTGCCTAAACCCCCTCAAACCAGAGAGAACGTGAACGTTGGGAACGTGAACAAGGCTGACAACGAATAGACGAACGAAAGGTTATAAAGGTTTTAAAAAAAGATACATGGAGTTATTATAATCCATAGATTTTAAACTAGCTTTTCCCATGCTTGCTATGGTTTCTTCAAAGTTTCTCCGAATTACCGATAGAAATATCTCCTTCTTGCAATGTTTTCAGATATATTTTCCCCGCTCATTGATAAAACAACACCTTTAGATAAGCAACGAAAGCGGAAATAAAATTCATAGAAATGAAAAATTAAGGCAATGAGAAATCGCAAACCTCAAAATTTCAAGAAACACAAATTCTATTGGCTATATTAGAAGCTATGGTATATATTTGATAACTATCACCGACTACTACTCGTAACATACCTGTTTACACCTTTACCACTGTATTTGAACAAAAAGTTTAATACATCGCAGACTGAGAACCTGAAAGTTGTAAACGACAGTTTAGCCAGAACTACTTTTTTTGCCTGTGCAAGATACTATGCTCACTTTAATCTAAAAAGTTTTCAGAACTTTCGATGTGCCACCAGAATATAAAGGAACACATGATTCTCAGTACGGAGAGTGTTTACATTTACGAACCATCCTTTTTGGAATAGAAAAATTTGTTCTAACAAAATGTGTGCGACAGTTTGGAAACAGTTGCTGATCAGAATATTATGTACTAAATGCACAAAAGTAATGTGTTTAGATAAATAGTAATTTATACAAATTTATAATTTCCCTTTTAAAAAAATCAGTCGTAGATTCACCTAATATTTCGAATAATCAAAATGTGCTTCACCGAGAGCATTTGGTACATAAAACTATAAAATTTGGCAAGAATATAAATAAACGATTAATGAAAAAATGGTAGATCTCAACATGTGAATTAAATAGATTCAACTGTGAAACTTGCAAACGTTATCATATCAAAATATTTCTAAAGTTGGTCACTAGATGTGATCGTCTGGAAATAAACCCATTAGTAAAGCACTACAACACGGTCCTTAAGCAAATATATAAGCCAGGAATGTTAACAAATCGACTAGCTGTGGAAAATCTATTATTCTGTGGCAGCGTTGTCCTTCGATTCATCATGTCCCCAACACCAAACCTTAGGGATGACTTGTGAGAGATGCCTTTTGCGATTCTTTCGTAAACGTCTCATTAATAACTAAATTCGCTGATGTTACACTCTAAAGAGAAGCGGCAAAAGATGTGCAAACACAAATGAACCGAATTGTTTACTTGCCATTTTAGTTTTTCGATTTTGCATCGGTCTGGTTAATTTCAGTGCCGTTAAGCCCACCTAGCGAAAAACCTACCTGAGCAAACAGGGGGTTATTTTATTTCTCTTCAGTTCCGCTCATATGAAGTTATTATATCCGCCCATCTCCAGTTTAATCCACAAATCGATCACAAAAATTGGATGTCTGAAAGTCTATATTTACCAAAAAATATAGTAGCTAATAATCTTACACGTGCAAGTGTTTCAGTTACAAGCTATTTGAGAGATTTCTTGATCTCAGTCGACAAACTTAATTACTGAATGTGCTATAAGGTTCATGCGTTATTTATTATCTCTTACCTTGTACCAAACGGTTGTTCAAATTCTGCGCTTTTATTTATTATTTACTATGGTAGTAGTAAAATAATAAACCCGTATTTGCTTTGATTGTGTTGGTAGTAGTGATTCTACATACCAATTAATAAAAAATGCCTTATTGTACCACTTATACATCCCTGATTAATAATAGGAATAAAAAGAGTCATGATTTTGGACTTCCCACAAACAATTCCAGTTTGGGATTACGCCGGTTTCTTTCATAGATAAATTTAAAACTTTTACTTTATTGTGCAATGATAGATGAGCGTGGCTGCGTCAGTATAATTCAGGCTTCTAGAATCAATTTTATTAGGTCAGTTTAACTAGTGACGTCGCCAGTGATGTTTATGCACGAAAAAAGAAGAATTAGAATTTGCTAAGCTCATCGCACTATGTTAGCGCGTGGGGTTATATTCAGTGAGCCAACGATTATCGAGCAAAGTGTATGGAACCAACCGCCATTTATTGGTAATAAAAACTTTAATCGAAAAAAAACATCGAATATAATAGACCGTGGTTTTGTTCTTCGTTGACTTCATGAAGGCTTTCGATACTATATAAAATACGGCCATAACCAAAGCTTTTAACTAAGCCCATGTCGACCACCGATATACTCGTCGAATACATAGATAACATATATAAAAAATCAGCAGCATGTGTAAGACTCCACTGATACATCGATAAATTTCCACTTAAAAGAGGCATCAGACAAGAAGATACAATGTCGCCGAAGCTATTTACGAACGTATTGAGGTACGTCTTCAAGGAACCTAACTGGAATCATAATGCTGTGTTAAGCTATCTGACCGTGTAACAAATACAGAAATCCGTAAGAGAACGAGGATGCAGGACATAATTGAAAGGATAGTGGACCTCAAATGGCAGTTTGCAGGGTACGTAGCTAGAACAAGAGATGGCAGATGGACAAAAGGGTTGATAGAGGGACGACTGGGCAAAGATAAAAAAGCAGAGAGAGGCCCCAGCAAAATGCGAATATGACATTACATGGGTGCACGGTCAGTGGGTGAAATTCGCTCAAGACCGCATGGTCTGGATGTGTTCAAGAGAGAATTATGGCTAGCAGTGGACGCAAAGGCGAAAGAGTAAAGATATGCAGAAAAATATGATCAGAGGACAGTTCCTCGTACCGAAATTAAATATTAAATCTATGATATCTAAATGTAAATAAATAGAGCAAATCCAATATAAAACCCGCCACTTGATCACGTTCCCCACATATACACAGAGATTAAGGTACGAAGAAGATACACATAAATTAATAGTAGAGAAATGCATCAGTACGTCCGGCATAAAAAAGAGAAGTTCAATATCGTAAGTTTTCAGGTTGTGGTTGTGGCTTATCTGTTGAGCCTCAACTAGAAACTTCCGCCAAACAGCTTTATTCAGAAATCGAAATCTAGAAGGCCAAATCCATCAGCCCCATCAGAGAAATCTGAAAATGTTATATTCCTTCGGGTGTAAATACCAAAATCTAGAAGTACATACATGCGAAAGCAATAAAATGTAAATAACAGTAAAAGGTGGAGTCTATTCAGAACACTTACTTCAGTTGTGAATCGGCTTTATGCTACAATCTCCAGAAGAGGTTCTGGCTTTCCAAAAAATATGTACGAGAAGAATGGGATTAAAATGCGTAAAGTCAAAGTGCCAGAACATGCCTTCACGACCTGACTCACAAAAAACTACAGTTTCCATCTAAATCCACAAGCACGGTATTTTTCCCAGATTTAATTAACGATATTTAAGAAAAATAAAGAAGAACAGCAACCACCAAATCTCCAAAATAATTTTTTAAAGGCAAGGCGGTAGTCCACGGAGATTACAAAATAGTTTTTAGCTTGTCCCAATTCACTTGGCAACCAAAACAAAACCAATCAATTAGGCGTGCCAACATTCAGGGCAACCACACGCACAAATTCCTGTAGCAGACCAGACAACACGCCAAAGCCCCACAGAACAGCCTTCAATGTCAAAACTAGACGAGATATCACGCGTAAACCATACTGAATACGCCAAACAATGCATTAGTGTGAATGAACTGTGAAGCGGTGTCACTTTTCTGGTACAATAGATACCGCCTAGTGGGAGCTGCCAACCTTGCTAAGTAAACTAAAAATCACTAACGGCATTAACTTCCAAAACGTCAACCGAAGCTCAATCTGACAGGTAAATTTTGATCTGCCAAATCTAATCAATCAACATCCACTTTGCTTACAAAACAGGTTAGGATGTGAATTATTAAAGCTAGTTAATCAGAATATCCCTTTCAGAGAGCTACTAAAGCCAGGAGACCCCACAATAACTCGAGAAATTCCCAAAACCAAACGCAAACCTGCAACGAACATCAACTGTGGCAGTTAAAATCACCTATATCCTTTTAAATTCGCATAGCCATCAAATAGGTTTAGGTAAACTAAGATGAGTAAAGTAGTAGATAAAACTAGAGACGTGAAGATCGACGTAACAACTTACCGTGTCAATTTTAGAAAGTTATAACTACTATCGGATATGCTCAGCTTCCCAAAGCGTAGCCTATCCGTCTGAAATTCTGCTACCATCTCATTTGAGGGCCGTGGAATTTTATCTTGATCCATGTTGTATATATTTAAACGAATCGACGCTTTGATCTGTGTCCTCGCATTACCACCGTGTAAATTAACACTGATCGATCGTACTCAACCTTTGAACTGCAGGTGTCCATTCTTTTCGACGAAGCCTTAGGGAAAGCCTCCCTTTGATGTTCTTGTAAATTAACGTTTTTTCGCCCATCGTCATTGTTTCGCTGTCCATTTGTAAGCTCGCAATTCTCGATATATTTTTGGCCTCTATACGGCCATGATGGCTGTCGAAGGATCTTCGCTCAACCCCGAAGCTCGACTGGCTTCCTTCCCTCATCACTGCCGTTGATTCTTTACACTAAATTAAGCTGAATATGTTTTATTAATTTAGGATTGGCTGTGTGATTTATGTACTAAGCTAAGTTTGAACGCGAAAATTATAGCCACCCTTGCAAATGTTTTATAAATAAGTTTGTAATTGTAAGTTTTCGGGCATATTCCCGTTAAAAGTGCAGCCACGCCTCGAACGCTCTGCGCTTTTCTATCAAAAGTGGATTCGCTTTCCAGTCCAACACATGGGAAGGTTTCTTGTTTATCGCGAGATGTGACGTCAAGAGCAGTTGCAAGGTTAGACGATATTTGTATTTTTATGAATGTCATCTTAATAGGGTTGTTAAAAAATGTACTATATGATTTTAATTCTAAAGCGAAGTTCAATTGTGCGTTTCTTGCAGTAAAATAAGATTTTCAGAAATTTTACAAGATAATCATATTTGGAACTCCTTCTGGCAGTAATTCACCGGCAGATAAACACCAGGTAGCGCCCTTAAGATAACACGAATTTGTCCCCGTATCTTTCCAAGTACAAGTGCTTTAACTGTCGTGCTCGACCCTCTTATTTCAGTGAATCTTTCTAAAAACCATTTAAAAACTTCAGTAGCTTAGTTCAAATTCTACCACAAAACTAAATTAGAGCAGATATGTTATAGTCAAACTAAAGAAAATTAATAGGCCAAAAGATGCTTACTACAGAAGGAATTTATCTTATAGGATGGAATTAAATTGGACAAGTTTCATGTCGACATGCAATTGATACATTGTACGAACCATTTATAAAGCATTTTAATAAAATTTGACATTAAAATAATGTCAGATTGCAGCTTACAGCACTACATTACGAGGAAAAGATTGTGAGGTTAGCTTTGAGACAGCGGATACGACAACTGAATGTGAGAACAAGTCTTATATAAATAAATTATGAAGAACAGAAAACTGCCTTTTAAACCAAAAGAACATCAGACGCTTGGGACTCAGGACAAAGAGATAAGATTAGAATTTTGTTGCTAGGTGAGGAGAATAATTATAAAATAGAAGATATTTTAGCAATTAGCTCAGAAAAATTAAAAAAAAACTAAGGAATGGATAAATACAGTTAGTGTCTATTGAACTACATGACATGTAGGAGATACTGTTGTACCTTGGATCGATTGTACCTTAGTTCGATTGTACTTTGGTTCGGTTTCAAAATGCCTCCTTTAAAGTGACCTGTAATAGCAGCGATCATCATATACTTAAAATATACCTTCCTAGATAGACCACGCGCAATATGAATATAAGGAATTTCGTTGTCGAAACAACTGTGAGTGATGTTTTATGGTTTCTAAAAGTAAATTTTACCCGGATTTAGAGTTTGTGTTAATTGTTTTTTTTTCCGAAGAATAATATTTACTTGATCGGTAGAAGTATGTTTAGCTACTTCCTGTTAATATTCGATTAAATTTATCCTGACATATAAGACTTGAATCTGAGCAGTTTTGGAGTCATGTCAAAATTGTAGCTTGAACTAGGGATGGGCACGTGACGTGAAAACAGTCACACTGGCTCACGGTGAGTCCCGTCGTGAACGTGAGTAATATTTGAAAATCGGGCCGTTAATGTGAGTTAAAATTCCTCCTATGTTTTAAAATTAATTTCATATCCTTTGAGTAGTACGTTGTAGTAATTCGCAGCACCTCTGCAGACGTTTAAAACGTGTTAGTTTATTCATCGAGTGTTGACTGGTTTCTAGAGCAGTGCCAATGGAGCACATGAGCTAGAGGTAGGCTGCTACCTTCATGAGAAGCAGTTGTAACCCTAGGGTGAGGCAACGGCTGAACTGGTGGAGTTTTTCGTAGCGGTCGAGCTACATGAGTCGTTCTGCAATGCGTTCAGCGGATGGTATCTGCAGGCCAACGGAGAAAGAAGGGCCCATGTATCGTGGGACTCGCTGGAGATCGTGTTAAGCCCCAGTTTCCATTATAAAAGGAACAGAAAGGTCAGGAAAGTTCATCCTAAAGGACTGAATTTAGTGAATTCCAAGGGTGGCATCGGTTTTATGTGTATTTCCGGCAGACACGTCATCTGAGTGACTTTTGTTTGTGACGTGTATTTACTTACGGCAATTGTTATCATCTAGGCAACTCTTTAATCACGTAATCACAGGTAATTGTCGAACAATAGCGAACTTGTTTTGCGAATTGTGAGGTTGGATCGCCATATTTGAATTAAGTTCCCATTGGTTAAATAATTTCAAGTATTGTAGCGATCCCAGTGGTTAAATGAACATTATATAGAGTGTTTACAACTAGTTTACTTAAAAAAATAACAAGATAACTAAGTTGATAGCAAATATATGTGCTATAATTTCTACAAATCACGATAATATTTGCTAAGATGTAGAGACTCGACCCATATGAGATAGAGTAATTTATTTTAAATAAAATTAGATAATTTAGGTTAAGACAGACAAAATTGCTGATGGTCGAATGTGACCAGGTGTAATATCAACATAAATTTAAAAACAAGTGTACCTTGTATCAGAAACTATGTCATTACTTTCTTTTTAATACCTATTATGCTACATTTATATTAATTGTAAATGAATACAAAACTAGACGTGTAAGAAAAACAATACAGTATACCAGCATGCAATTAAAATTTGCTGAGATTATCTTTATTCCTAGTAAAATTCGTTTTTGAGAAACCGGACCTAGGTACAACAGATAATTTATTAAGTTGTTTATTGAAATTCAAATTTAATTGCAGTTTGAAGGCTTTGAAAAAAAACTTTTGGCAGCTAATAAGGAAATAACAAAATCTCCCACATTCAGCCAAGAAGGCATTTCCAGCAACAAACATTATTTTAATATCCACCGGTGACGGCGTCTAATCGAACTGCTGGGACAGCATGTGACATGGGCAAGGAATACTTAAAAACTGACGAGAGGTCGTCACCCTTAGCACTCCCCATCGCCTCTTGGTAGAAATTTCCATATCTTCTTAAAAAGTTTATCCCGTTTGCATGCAACATGAATGGCAAATAGATTGGAAATGGACGGAAGGTTTCTCCAACTTTCTAAGGGTATTTTTCAGTTGCAGACCTCCACAATTGCTCGGAGCGATGCGTGTTATCAAGTTAATACTTCTGAAGCCCTCCGTGAATTTAAAAATAGGTTTTTACTGTACTTTGAGCTACAGCTACTACAAATTGTGCCAGTTACCTAGTCGGCTAGTCGACGAGTTTCCCTAATGATTCCGTTAGATGTTTTTAGATAGAGAGGGTATAAGTGGGCGCAAACTAATAAATGAACTTCAAGTGTAAAGTTTGTCTGCTATAACTCATCATAGCTGTGATAATAATTGCTAAATGTGTAGGATGAGATGAACTAGTTCCAATTCCCAAGCAATTCAGCCAGAGTTGGTAATTAACCAATACTAAGCAACAATTGAAATAGGTATAATAATTTCGTCCGTTCTAAATTTTAACGGATTTTATATAATGATTCCGCTAAAGTTACTAAAATAAGTCGTACAGAATAATTAGCAAATCATATTTGTGGCGTCATGACTTACCTATAGATTAATTTCTATTTGTGGTTTATAAAATTCTGACTAAGGTTGTCATGGCGTCCTTTAACATGAATGTCACCCACTAATTTATTGATTGTGCATCCACTTTTGGGTAAAATTAATATAGGATGATTTAGTTTTGCTACTTTACTGCTGCTGTTGACCTTTCCTACTGAAACCAATAGCATAATAGCGATAAGTCCAGTGATAAGCGTCCATATATTAAAGTTCAAGAGCGATGTGTGATGTATATCCTAAACACTCAATACGTACTTTATTTACAACTAACTGACCCGGTAAACGTTGTTTTGGATTATGACATGATGGGGAAAACCCTTTAAACCATAAAGCACAGAATCATAAAAGTATGACTGCAAATAGAAAGTCGTACAGTGTATAGAAAACACACTTTCGATATTTTCCAATTTTCCAGCTTTCCCTTTGGATTTTTCCGAATTTTCTGTTTTGCTAAACCACCTCGGGCGATTGATGTGTGCACTATTGCTATCTCGGTTGCTATTATAGCTTCGTATGGTTAAATTAGTAAAATAGTAGCATATTTCGTGCCGATTAAAATGGCGTAAACAAACAAACAATTGAGCGTCGGGTTTTTGACTTATGTCAAAAAATTCATTTTTTTTTAATGGAACTCCCTGTATATTTTGACGTCAATCGATAGCCAATCTTCTTCTGAACAAAAAACTTCTTATACCCTACTATCCTAAAGTTAATAACAATGGAGATATACGCCTATTCAAAATTAAATGTGCACTATTGCTAACTTGTTTATTATGGGAGCTACGTCGGCTAAATGGGCGAAGTAGTAGTATTTTTTACGTGAATTACAGTGGTAGTTATAAAAAATAATTGAACGTCGCATTTTTGAGATATTTAGCAAAACTTTTTTTTTTATTGGAACACCCTAGTTATACATTTTAACATATTTTGAAATACAATTCTAGTAACTCATTTAAACTTGTTTGTAGAGAATGTAATGTTATTTCAGAATATGTTAAAACGTATAGTGTGTTCCAATAAAACAAAAGTTTTGCTAAATATCTCAAAAATGCGATGTTCAATTGTTTTTTTATAATTACCCCCGTAATTCACATAAAAAATACTACTATTTCGCCCATTTAACCGACGTTGTAGCTCCCATAATAAACAAGTTAGCAATAGTTCACATTTAATTTTGAACAGGCGTATATCTCCATTGTTATTAACTTTAGAATAGTAGGGTATAAGAAGTTTTTTGTTCAGAAGAAGATTGGCTATCGATTGATGTCAAAATATACAGGGGGTTCCATTAAAAAATTCATTTTTTGACATATGTCAAAAACCCGACGCTCAATTGTTTTTTTGTTTGCGCCATTTTAATCGACACGAAAAATGCTACTATTTTACTAATTTAACCAACTTCGTAGCTATAATAGCAACCGAGATAGCAATAGTGCACACTTAATTTTGAACAGGCTGTATAGATTAGTAGAGGTTTGCTGTCGGCTCGGGAAAAATGTCTCTTTTCGCTTTGGTGTTATCGCAAAATATTTGAAATGTATATAATTAAATAAAAGCTGAACAAGGGCTTGTAATAAACGACTGAGATTCCTATCATAGAGTCCAGTAAATGTAATAGTTAACAAAACATAACAGAGCGAAGCAATTTATTATTGTTCAATTCTGGTAGTAGAAAAGATAATGGGAGTATAAATATTTAAACAACAAAAGTCAACAATAGTTCATTACTAACCATTGGCTTAGTTTACCTCGATGTGTCGAGAACTACGAGTATAAAAATTGAAACATTAGGATGAAACCTATGTAATAAAACATTTGCTTATAATTAAGAAAAGAATAGTGTAAAGCACGTCATAAGTAATGAAAGCGCTTACTAGGTGAGTGTTATTTACAAAATTATTACGTAATATTCAGCAAAAAGGGAGAACATGGCAACCTTAAATTAAATGAATACCATAGCAATTCAACCTGCTGCAACATTAAAAATATAACTAACTTAGACAACAGTGGAGTTGCTTTTACATAAAGATGATGGAATATATTGAAAAACTACCTACTCTAAAAAACGACTGGCCAATTTTAAAGTGGAATTAAAGGAAGTACAGCAATTATGAAAAAGTACAATGTGCAGACAGATACTATAATAAAACTATAAGCAACATAAAATAATGATGGCCGTAGAATTTATATTTCACGTTTATAGTTACGCTATACTAAAAATAAAACGTTTCTAATATCGAAAAAGCAAACTGGAGGCTGTGTCGAGGCCCAATGTGAAAGGTCATACAGAAAATATCCAACAATTGAAGATCTTGTCCTTCTGTTATAATTTTTGTATAGGCTCACAGCACAGACTTAATCTTCCAATTGTAGTCATGAGTCGGAAGCAGGAATAAAATGCGCGCTCATTGCCGCTGTGATGACATCATTGATATAACTAACAGTTTAACGTATTCCTACCTACCGTCCAGGACATCTTTCTCACACAATCCTAATTTTGAAAGGACGAGGTATCGATTGAACATAAGACAAACTGCCAGAAGTACAATATAAAAATGGCATATAATTGATGCCAAATTCATAAATGCAAACACCTTTTAGATTCAAGTTAATAATTATGTTACACTGGGTTGTTTATATTGTAAATAATCCAGAAAGTTATTGTTAATATAATTATTACTCTATAAAAAGGCCACGTGGCTGTCTTGGAATTAAAAAACGAAGTTTAATTGTTGAAATAAAAAAATTGGCATTGTTACAAAAAATGTATGATATTAAATACTGTGCGAGAACTAGGCTAGAAAATATGATTAAATAGGGCTGGAATCAAACAGCGAAGGTACACTAGGTGCGTTGCGGATTTAGTGGCCATTTGAAAAAAGCTAATCCCTAATGTAAATCGCGTTAGGCAACGCTTATCGCATAGGCCTCTCGAGAACGAAGTGCAGTTATACTTAATTACAACTATCGCTTCATGAAGCCAGTTTTCGCTAAACGCATAGGTACTACTATTTTAATAATAAAATAAAGACTAATAATGGTATGTGAAATCTAAAATTTACTTAAAATGTAAACAATAAACCTTTGGATTATAAGTTGTGAGCGTGAATGCATTCAATTGATTTCAATAAACAATGTCTACGCTCCGCTAGGTTTCAAACGAACACTGAGTATTCCCTACGACTTCTTCGACGTCAGGTACTCGACAGCTGAGTTAATAAAATTAAAATCTCACTTCCACTTCAGGTCCTTAGCTTCGACTGATCTTCGAAAATTCTAACCAAGCCAAGAATTGACACTCCAAAGGCATGGGCTCCGCAACGTTGGTTGCAAATGAATTCACTACGTTAAACCACGAGAAATAATGGTTTGATCGCATACCCTAGATATGATAGAGAATTAATAAACGACGCATAGCGGAAAGGAGCGATGATAACAAAAAACCTCCGTTTTTCAACTGGACGCGGGATTGCAACAGCTTAAAGAAGCGAAGTTCATTTTTAAGCCCCGTTTTACGTCTTCGGTCTTGAATGGCAACAGTAAAACAGAAAATTTCAGGATAAAACACCCGAAAATTTGAACTACTCCGCCAACATAGACCTAGGCAACAGGCTCCACATACAAGCGCTTAAAGTGGCCTAATTCCAAGCATAGCATGGCAATATTTGAAATATAAGGTTTTGAAATCTACCAAAATGGCAATTTGCAAAGGCATTAGAAAAATATAGTGACAGGGGCATGAAGAATAATTTTATACTGTTACAATCTGAATATAAAAATTCCTGGTGAACTAATTTAAAATGCTTTAAGTTTAAATTAATAGGAAGATGAACCATCATGCTTATAGCGGAGATGCCTTGATATGAAGCAATAAAACCATGTATTCTTCTCCCTTCTCATCATCAAGTCATAATGATCATCTAAGAGGTATATTGTTAACAAAGTTATAAAAAATATTATTGACTAAAACTTTATCAAAATTAAAGTTACCTGAAAACTGTACTCTGTTTTTTTGATGTACTAACCCTTTTCCTAGTATTCCTTCTAATGAGTGTTTTGATTTAGTAAAAGAAATGCTTGCAGATTCAGATCTTAGCAATAACCAAATTAAAACTTTACTTGCTCGTTTAGATTTGTCTTTGTCGGAAACTTTTTTCATATTTCATCCTTCCTTTTTTAAACAAAAGTCTGGTTTAGCCATGGGATCTAACCTATCATCGCTGTTAGCAGAGATTTTCATGATTAACTTGAAAAACAAAATTTTTATTGAAGCCCGCTTCATTCACAATATTATTTATTGGGGTAGATACGTAGATGATATCCTGGAAATTTTCAACTCTAAAAACCCCAACATTAATGATCATATCACCTGGCTTAACTCAGTACATCACAATATTAAATTCACTTTTGAAGCTGAACATAACAGTTCTTTACCTTTTCTTGATATTTTGATTGCAAAAAACAATAATTCCACTGCTAAATCTCTTAATTTTGGTATTTATAGGACCCAGTTGTACTGACCATACTATACCTTACTCGTTCTTTCATCCCTTATCCCATACACTTGCCAATTTCAAATTTTTATTTAGACGTTTACTTTCTATCCCAATGTCTACAGAAAAATTCCATATTGAATTTAACATCATTAAATTTATTGCTGTTAAAAACGGTTATCCTCTCCAACTAATTTTACCTATTTATCATAAATTCCAAATAAAATTTTCAACAAATTTAACCCCTATTAATAATTCCGAAAATAAGATTTTCATTCAACTCCTTATTATGGTACTATTTTTTGTCCATCTAATTTTCAAATTTCCTTTTCTACTACAAATTCTCCTCAGAAATTAGTAGTTTTCAATCAAGATCCCACCCCTTTAATAGAACGATCTGGTGTCTACCGTCTTGGCTGTTCGTCGTGTGACTGTATTTATATTGGTCAAACTGGAAGTACAAAAAAAAGAATTAAAGAACATTCCGTTTATATCAGAAACAACAATTTTACAATCGATCTGTAACGCTTGCATCTGCATAAATTTATAAACAAACATTAAAAATGTATTAAATTTATGCCTCGCTTATTCAAGCGTTATCACGGACTGCATTTTGCCGACGCTCGAACCAGTGATAAGAAACTCAGACCCGCTATGCGCAATAGACACGAAAAGTCGACCCTCGCGCCGCCCTTCCACCTAATGATGTTTGAAGTGGCTGCTTTGATAACACGACGCGAAGGATATAAAAGCAGGTTCCGTGACCAGTTCACTGGACTAGACTTGAGATCCCTCTTCCCTTTTGACTTGAGATTACCTGTCCTGTCCCATCCTGATCTTACCCAGTTCTCTCTCGAGTCGTGAGTCCACGGAATTACCTTTAATCCAAACTCCTCTCCTGAAGCTAGATTGAGGCGCCGACTATTAAGTAGTTCCCGACTCCTAGCTTGTTAATCTGAATACCTCTCCAGAAGCTAGATTGAAGCGGCGACTATTAAGTAGTGCCCGACTCCTGGCTTGTTAACCTGAAGACCTTTCCAGAAGCTAGATTGAGGCGGCGACTATTAAGTAGTGCCCGACTCCTAGCTTGCTCCCCGAACACGTAAAAAGAACCCTCATTACAATCCGCCCCATAATAGTCTCAAAACTATTGAATCACAGAATTTATAAGAATCCAAATTACACTACCCGCCTAAATGCACATTAATCCTTGTAGCTGCAGGCATACACTTACCAGAAGGGCCCCCTTGGGACGTGGAGAGACGTCTTCATAAAGCACGAACGTCGTGAAGAAGTTAACATGGTTTTATTGCTTCATATGCTTTAAATTAGTATATTGCAACAGTAAATCTGGGTTGATAATTGGGTAAATGGTATAAAAATTTAAAAAATGTAACAACTCCATGTGAAATATTTACACGAATTTCATAAAATTATAAAAATTAAAATACGGGGTAGAGATGGTCGTGTGAGTGAGATTCACTTACGTTCGCGCATGTTCAGGCTTGCTATAAATATTCGCGTTCACTCACGCACACATTCACAATGTGGCCTCCACTTACGGCGTGACCCGTGACTTTTATTTTAAATTCAGATTCAGATTTTAAACCAATAAAGCAACAGAAACAGAACTAAAAAGTTTTAAAATAAAATATACATACACGAGACATAATTTACATATATTTGATAGCCAGAATAATCAACATAAAAATAAATAAAAAATCAAAAGTGAGTAGAAGAACTTACAACCAACTTTTACTTTTAAAGTAACAAAATATGCTATTGAGTTGACGTATCTCATACTGATACAAAAATGTATATGTTGCTAGACAACACTTTTAGTTCCTATGTGTAATAGCTATTTATGACACAAATGCTAAAAGTGACGACTTCTAGCACGAGAAATGAAAATTACGAAACGAAGTCTTAGGCTGGGATTCATAACATGTCAAGTGCACTAACACTTTTACCTCGAGTTTGTATACCGTATTTTTTATACTACCTGAAATTTACTGTTATTAATCCATAAATACCGATTTAACAATTCTGACAGTTATAATTTATGTCATAAGAAAAATGGCAGTGAATACATAGCCAGTAGTTGTCAAAAGCAATTAGTTAAAGTTTTACTTTATTTGTTACATGATGCTTTAATTATTTAAAAGACTAGCCTCTCTGACGAATAACAGAATATCTTTATAACCTCAATTCCGGTTTAAAATTCGTAAGTTTAAAATCAGTGGTTTACTTTTGATCTATAATATGTCATTATCAGTAGGACAAGTTATTTGTAAAAGGCTTAATTTTAGTAGGGGTCTACAAAAGCAAATATTACCCGAGTTTTTTTGTAGGAACAGTATGTCAAAAAAATGTTTCATTCATATAAAACGTTGAATATTTTGCGTGGAGATGTGAATCACGCCTTGGAAATTTTCACTCACGTTCACTGCCCGATTTTCAAGTCTTACTCACGTTGACACCTGGACCCGCCGTGATCCAGTGTGACTCGATTGTTTTCACGTCACGCGCTCATCCCTAATACGGGATGCCTAGAAAAACCAGCATCAAACTTAAAGGTAATCGTGTACTTTAATTTTTTCATAAAAGTAGGCTATGCGCTAGTTATGTGGATTCATCATTAAATGTTCCTGTATTCCATTGTTTAATGAATGTTGTTTGTGTTATATAAATTAATAGCGCAGATGAATAAATTAGGAAATAAATTGAAACAGCTTTTAAGGAAATCGAGAACAAAGTAACCTGCGTGTTGTACTGAATAATTGAACCTTCCAATTTTAATAGTATTTTTTGAGTTAACATGTATGATAATGGATTAGCATATATTAAAATTGAAGATTTTAATTACTTTTAAATAAAAGATAACACCATTTGTGTCTACTTGCCCTCCTTTATGATATCGACAAAAGGAGGAAGTTGCAATCCGGTCAGGTCTGCTATAAATCTGTAAATCAACTCTAAATGAATAATTTCCAAATGTACCGTGTTTGAGCAACATCCCCAAATCAACACGCTTTGATTACTAAAAATATATGAAATGCTGTTTGTCCAACATTTAGGACTATTTCACAAACAAGCAGGGGCTTTACGGCAGCAGCTGTGTACATTATTAAGGTCGGGAGTGAGGCGAAAAAGGCCATTTTCATTAGTACATTATTTAGTTTGGCTTCTAGTAGCTTAAGCGGCTCGCCCACCTAAATCCGCAAGATAAACCGGAGTTACACAAATATTAACCGCAAACCTTTCGCCGGGAACGAAGTCAACGACTTCCGCGAGTTTTCGATCGCCGGAGCGGATAAAATTTGATTTACACTAAAAACGGCGCGGGGGCGACTCCGGAGTCAAGAAACGCATTAGGGATGATAGAATCGAACTATGCGAAACTTTTTGCAACCTATCTACATCTAGATGCACAAGAAAAGCTGATAGTCCGAGCAAAACACGCCAACATTTCACCGCAGGGAGTTCATCTCGCAAGCGATCTGTCCATAACCATTCCAATAAAGTTTGGGTAAATACCTACTATTTTGGGGATCAAGGGCCCCGGTTATTAAAACGCTTTGCTAATATATTTTGGATGACTCGGTCGCGAATCCCTGGAAGCTCGAGGTCAACAGTTCCATGCTTCACTGGAGAGCGGAAATGTTATTACATTTGAATTTCACTCCCTAATAAGCAAAATCATCTGCAGAAGCAATTGGGTATAGGTAGTAGAGTGAGACAGGATAATAGGCCATCCAAAATATACTCATAGGATATATTGCCAATCGCCCTGCATAAGATACCTTAATCTAGTTTACGGTGTTCGTTGCATTTGTGAAATTTATGTATAGCCGTTTTAGAACTAGGTAATTTTCTATGTATGAGTTGCCATTACTGGAATCTAGTTATGAATTTTTCGTAATACCTACATGTTATTGTACTGTGTTAGTACTGCCTGCTTGATCAAAATATCACCCATAACAGCCAAGGCCGGTAACATTTAACAGCCATGGCCGTTATAACCATTGCTGCACTACCAAATTCCGTGCGGGACTTAGGTTACTAGTAAGTTTTATTTAATTATTTATAATAAAATCACATATCTTAAAATTGGGCACATTTAGTAGATATTACAAAAACTGTTGAACACCACACGGCCGATATTGCATATAATTGACTCCGATAATTTATTAGCCTCGGCCTAATCGACCTCAACCACGAAATGTATCCTCGTCCGTTATATCCTCAATATCGGCTTAATACTGTTAAATACCATAGTTTGAAATATTATACATTAATCAAAGCATTAAATAATTGCAGGTTATGTCACAGATTTGTGCAAGTATCAACATTAATTTGCTGAAATTTGTGTCACATTTTTTTAACATTGAAAATGTTTAACGAATTGGAAATCTGACGGTAATACGGGGCTTCAGTAGCGAATTGTGTGACGCTTGGAAGGTGCGCAGTTTTCGCGAATTTTTGCAAGGTGTACGTATGGCAGGTGAATGTTGTTGTTGTCATTTTGAATATCTCGTTAAGGGCAAACTTTCTGGAGAGGTTGTGAAAATGTAAAGTTCGAGGGGGCCAAAATACGGGGGTTAAAACGATTTTTTGGACACGAAAGCGTTCGGTGCTGTTATATCGCATACTTTTTGAAAGATCCAAATGTGATTTGGGGCTAGTTGAAAAGAGGATGAACCAACGCTCATCGTACTGGGTGTATTTTGGGGTCTGCAATGGATGGGGGGAAGTTACAAGGGTGTAAAAGTGAGGTGCGTTTGCAGCAACATAAACACGGGGGAAAGAAAAAATGTCGAATTTGTTTTTGGCAGTATGTGGAAGAATCTGTGGGTTTTAAAGAATTTTGAGGCTCAGGTATGTTTTGGGGTTGTAAAATGGGGAAAACGTTATAATTATCAGAAGAACCTTAAAATCAATATTTGTGTAAAATTCGCTGTTTGGAGAATTTGGGATGCAGTTGTGAGAAGAGGAGGCATTATTGCCTCATTTTCGCAATTTTTAAATAAGGACACGTGCAATTTTGTTTGATTCTCACCCTTTGTGAAATTGTAAATTTGCAAGTAAATATTAATTAACGTGATACTAACGGAATGCTGAATTATATTTGTCCCTAACATGAATAATATTTCGTGGGGCTAAGGTCATTGCCGCGCTGCACTTGTTGGCAGACCATGGTAGAGTGATAGACTGCCACTAGCAGGGTTGGGATATTAGTGTCAGATGTTTATATTAAAACTTAATGCGGAAATGTAATAGAAAAAATTGGTGGGGACTTTTAAAATATAAACATATGTATATGTACGGGAAATGCAAGGTTACTTAGTTTAGACAATGTAGAAGCTCCCCAAATTTCAAATCCTTATAAAATGTATTTATTGAACAATTAACACAGAACTAAAGATGCATATCGACTAAACAACTCAAAAATCTATTCGCATTTAATCCGTTTTTCCCACTTTCCCGTTCCTCCTAACAAAAGTAGTAACATATTTGCTCCAGTTATTATAGTTGCTATTAAAGCACGTATCATGAGAACGAAATAAACTATGAACAATAATATATGGATCCACTTAGCGGATAGCTTGTAATTCTCATAATTATTTCACAACAGCTAACAAATGTAATCAAGAATTACTCATATAAGCAATACATCTTCTAAAGTTATATTAAAAAAATTGAATGCAATACCGAATTCAACATCTTTATCTAATTGCAGATTAATATTAAATTGTACAAGATGCTGAGAACGTTCAAAATTGTAGTAAGTATTATTTATTAATGATCTGCCATGCAGTAGAACTTTGCAGTAACGTTTCGCGTAGCGTATAATAAACAATAATAATGAAGATGTCAAAAATTTAAAAACTTCTTTATTTCTAGCATTGTAACTTTTTCAGATTTTGCAAATTTAGTACCAGACTTGAAAAATAGCCAAGTTAATTTTGAATACATTGCCACTTCTGTATTTCTACTTTCATTTACGATAAAGGAAGTATTGGATTCACCTCGAAAATTCGAGTTTTCAACAGATCTTCACGTTTTAAGGTCCTCTGAACCCAAAAAACATGTCTGTGAACATAAATCTCAAAAACGAAAATCTCAAAAACGAAAAGAGGTATGACGTTGAAACTTTATACATAAGTTTTGTATACTATCTAGATGCGACAGCAAGCTTTTGAAGAAAATCGCATAACCGGAAGTATGGTGTTTACTCTTGTGATTTTTCAGTTTCTTTCGATTTTTTCAAAAACGGCTCTAACGATTTTTTTCAAACTTCACATTTTTATTACATTTTTAACGTGAGGTAGGTGATTTTCCAGTTGAATACCTCTAAAATGGGTTTCTTTTGTTTTTTTCCCCATTTTTTAACTCCTATTTTAAATAGAACACCAGGTATATTATTACATTTTTTAATTCAGCTTAAAATTTTAGAGAAAATTTGTCTCTTGAACTAACGCTCTATTTTGTACAGTTTCTGTAGAATTTGTAATTTTTGAAAATTTTTGACAAATGCTTTAAAATTAAAAATCATATTATAAGATCACTGTAAAAGGAAGTTGTGTGCGTATATCACACCAGATTTGTTTTTATAGTATTGTACTTAGAACTATGTGAGTGCCAGTTACATACCTATTTTAAATTAAATCGTACCTAGTGTTAACAGATTAATATTTCAGAATAACAAAAAGGACTTTGTGGCAAAACTTTACGAAACATCAAAATTATACCAGGAAGAACTTAATAAATTAATGTAAAACCATCAACAAACTGAGTTATTGCAGTAGAAAGGGTCAATTGGATAATTCCAAATCCGAATATTCATCAGAATCGGATGACACTGCTAACAGATTTACCATAGGAGGAGTGTCATCCACACAATGTTCTCCAATATATTTCACCCAATCACTTTTAATAAGAAATTCACAGTGCTTAACGCAGTTTCTCCACTTATTAGAGTCGTATTTGTTCAATCCTTTCCCCGAAACCTTTCTGACTTTTTCTTTTGAATTTGGGCCTGACATTATTAACTTATTATACAGGGTGTAAAAGAAGTCTGGAATATAGCAAATATTTCAAAAAATACCGGAGATGAATTTTTCAAAATTGCCACACTTACATAGTTAAAAAGGGCGCATCTAGGAAGGACAAAACCGTTTCTGTAACTGTACAGGGTTAGTCAGAAAAAATACCAACTTTTGTATTTTAAATTGGACACCCTGTATATTACCGAGGAATCAAATAGTCCTTCAAAAGACAAATTCAACGATATAGGGTTTGACGGATTTATCGCTTAAAAAGACTTAAAAAACTAATTTGAAATAAATTAACAAGAACACGGTGTAAATAGGAAATACATGAAGATTGGATAGAAATTACTTTATAAGATGTTCAGGGGATCTAGCAGGCCACTCAATTTCGCCTCTCCTCCCTATCCACTGATTTGGGAACATTTGGTTCAAAAATTGGCGCACCTGTAAACCAAAATGAGCGGGGGCGCCATCTTGTTGAAACCAGATTTTGACAGATAAATCCGTCAAACCCTATATCGTTGAATTTGTCTGTTGAAGGACTATTTGATTCCTCGGTAATATACAGGGTGTCCAATTTAAAATACAAAAGTTGGTATTTTTTCTGACTAACCCTGTACAGTTACAGAAACGGTTTTGTCCTTCCTAGATGCGCCCTTTTTACCTATATAAGTCTAGTACAGTAAAACTGTCGTTTTACCTTAAAAAAATTGGCCGCGGCGATTCCTCTTGCCCAGTGGTTTAGGGTCATTAGACAAGTGTAAAACCAAAAAGGCGTCACCCCACCCCTTGCCAAACAGCCGCCATCTTGATAACAATTGAATTTGTTTTTTCTCGCGATCCATTGGTCGCACAGAAAAAGTTATTGAACAAAAACTATTGGAAATAAAATTCTACACATTTTTTATCCTTGCCGTGATACCGAGAAGTTGGTATTTAAAACTGTAGAGGGCGACAAAGTTACCAAACATCTGTTTCCGCCATTCTAGCGCTGTGGGGGTGATTTTTTCCGAAAATTGCGAATGTGAAAGTTGCTTGAAAAAATATACACGAATCCCTTTTAATAATGTGATCGATTTAAATAGTCTCCGAGTGACAGCCCTTCAAAGTCCGCGCAGCGCGGAGAAGTGGAGAGATGTAAATTATTTATATCCCGCACTTATTATAACTAACGAGATGCCATGTCTGCCATTTGGTTAGCATAAAGAAAACCATTATCGCTCGTACTGTTATCAATTTTTAATCAGAATACAATCAAGAAACAGCACTCGCAATCGTATTCACGGATTTTTTCCAAGAATTTTTCATATTGCGTTTATAACAAGTTGTGAGCTCTTTTTTTAATAAAAGTTTTAGCAACATTTCTATCATGGTCGATAATAACTCGGTTGTATCGGAGGCTCCGAACCAAGACCAAGAAACAGCTCCAAAAAAAAAAGAAAACGTGCCTGAGTAGACTACAATATATCGTACGGTTTATGCAAAAAGAAATTACTTTCAATATACGAGCCCATAATCAAATAATTTGCCACAGTTAAGATTTTTCCGGTATCTTTATTTTGTACCCACAAAAGAAAATCTTCTTGGTCAATATTCTTACATCGTAATTGTAGACGTTTTTAGCAGTATTATAACAGCTTTAACAAAAAACAAATTACAAAAAGTAGTCGGGAAACACTAACTTTCATAAATATTATACACCAAGTGAATTAAACATATGTTTATTCACGAAGTGCGAGTGAGATCATATCTTAGAGTTACTAAATGTTTAATTCACGTGGCGTATATATGTTTTTATTCAATTTTGACAAAATTTTGAATAAAAACTTTAAAAAATATTCTAACTAAGATATAAATTTGCCCATTCATCGTCGATTTGATCTAAATTTTAGTAATTATATATTACACACTACAAATAGAAAGAAGAATTGAATGTAAATAGTTGTAGATAATAACATTATGTTGTTCTTCACTGAAACCTTTTTAATTCTCTAGTGAATTAAACTTTTTTAATTCTCTAGTGAATTAAAACTCTTTTATTTCACTTGTGAATCATAGACTGTTTATGAAGGTTATGGAGTTAATAATGTCACTTTAAACTGTCAAAATTGAATAAAATAAATTACCGATTTCATTTGGCCCAAACGATCAAAATATAATTTCATTCACCGTATCATGCTTTAGTTGAAGTGAAACCAGCTGTTTGTTGTTTAATAACATATAGACAGTCGGGTGTCTGTATTATTTTTAAAGAAATGGCACGTGGTAAATCTATTGCCAATTTGTTGAATTTTGGTCATTCCTGTGGCAAAATTTACAAACACGTGCAATTATCATATTATATAATAAATATTACACCAGCAAATTTAAGAGCTTTACGGATCTGAGCCAAATGATATCATTCTGGGCTCGTATATTCCTTTCCCATCATTTTCATTTCTTTTACCTATACCAATTTCTCGGTATCGCGGCAATGACCAAAAATGTGTAGAATTTCTGTATATTGTGAAAACCTATTCACATTGAAACTACTTGAGTGAGAATGGCGGAAACAGATTTTTGGTAACTTTGTGGCCCTCTACCTTTTGAAATACCAACTTCTCGGTATCGCGGCAAGGATCAAAAATGTGTAGAATTTTATTTCCAACATTTTTTGTTTAATAACTTTTTCTGTGCGACCAATGGATAGCGAGAAAAAACAAATTCAATTGTTATCAAGATGGCGGTTGTTTGGCAAGGGGTGGGGTGACGCCTTTTTGGTTTTACACTTGTCTAATGACCCTAAACCACTGGGCAAGAGGAATCGCCGCGGCCAATTTTTTTAAGGTGACGGGGTATTTTCCGACAAGTTTACTGTACTAGTCTGGCAATTTTGAAAAATTCATCTCCAGTAGTTTTTGAAATATTTGCTATATTCCAGACTTTTTTTACACCCTGTATAGTTTTTTAAAGAATAAGTTCATTGGGGTTGTAAATACAATGGCAGGAAAGAAGCCTTAGAACATTGATGTTGTTTTGCTTTAGAATCTCGTCAATTTTATATTGTTGTCGAAAGTATTTAGGTTGGTTTTAACTAGATACCAATGTTTTTTATTAAAGTTTTCATTAATATTCACTTTGCAATCATACAGCCAGGCCTCCAGAGTCTTTTATGTGAATCACACTGAGTGAGAAGGAGCACTACCCATAACGATAAGACATTTATCCCCAATGCCAGTTAGAGAATGCATTAATTAACTTTCTACTCATTTTTGAAAAATGTTGCTGTTCGTATTTTTGTGGAAATTTCGGCGCTCAACTTTTGAGTTTAAAATAAGGTAGGAAACCACTACAATAGCTTGCACGAAGCACTGTAAATCTCTTACCTGCTGATTTCAATCTCGTATTATTAGTACCTATTTTCATCTTTTAACATTCTTGCCATGCTTTCGTTCCGGTATACCAGATTTCGTCTAATAAATTTTGAAGAGTAATATGCTCATTTTTCATTGTATTTGCAAATTTTTCGGTCCAGTTGGAATTGCAAATATTAATCTCTTGACTTGAAAGCTTTTTTAGAGTCTAAACACCTTTTTAAATACTCCAAAGCAGCTTCTAGCGGCTGTTTCTACTTCATCAGCATTTATGCTATTACTGATTCATCGCACATCACTTCGACTTAAATGAAACTTTATTTCGACTGGCATTGGTCGCTAGTAAAAAGTAGGAATGTTATTTATACGTATTGATAAATTTTAAATTTCCCTCCATGCGAGATGAGTGCTGCAAGTGCCTCGCCTAGTTCCAAAACGACTGTAATAAAAGCTTAATAGGGCTAGTTTTTAATAATTTAGAACAATTATCTTGGGTATCTGGGTATACCATTTAGCCCTGAAACCCGGGTATAATACTTAGATTCTAAAGCAAGCGTGTTTAGTTTTGTTTGCTAATAAGAACAGACTCCACTGAGAAACGTGCATATGCTAAAGTACATGCATTCCAATATTTGTTGTTCACTAAAATTTCTCACAGAGCAAAACAATGAAGCTATTTGAATTTAATATCCGCGAAAAATGTGTCGTCTTAGTTTTCTAAATCTTAAGTTGTTAAATTTAGAGTTCATTTTTAGCAAGGTTATTCATGAAGCAGTAAACCAATACTGATGCCTTCAATTGATTTAATTTTCTCTGATAATGTAGGTAAGCTGTTTGATGATCCTTCGTCTAGTTACTGAAATCTTGGATTGTGTAACGTCTTTGGATTAGTTTCCGCTTTCGTTCACACTGTAGTGGAAAATTGACGTATAACCATATTCTAAGCTAAGTCAGCATAGAAGCACCATTATAAATTATTTTTTGAATATTTATGGAATTTTGTTGTTTTCATATACTCCGGCATCGCTGATTTGTTATCGTACTACCCTATGGCCCTATTTATTTGAGAAACAGTGTCTTTCATCTACTACAGCAAAATGTGCCTAAATAATACGCAGATTTTGAAAATTCTTAATGAAAATCAGGTATAGGAGCATACAAGACCAAAAATTATATCTTATATAGTTAATTTGCACGTTAAGTCAATGAGATACCACATTATCGAATAGTTTTATCCTTTAGAGGCCTCCCGAATTTTTTAAAATTTTATTTATGTTAATAGTAATTAGTAAAGCACTTAATAATATAACCTATACAGGGAGTTTATTATAACGCGCAATGTGTAAATGCGTTTATTTTAAAATGCAATATGGAAACGGAACTGAGTATGTAAAAACATAATATATTCTACGGAGAAAGGAATTCTGTTGATCAAATCGTATAAAGACTTCACAAGACTTTACAGCAAGTATGTGGGTTATTACATGCCCTGTTGTTCTTTCTGATGCTTCTTTATCAATAAAATTACGGTTCATATATTGCATTTTAAAATCAACGCATTTACACATGAAACCAATAGTAACAATCAAATCCTCATGGAAACGAGAATGCCACATTGCGCATTAAAGTAAATTCACTGTATAACTTTAACAGAATCATTTAAATTTAAAGAATATTACTAGGATGGAGCGAATTTTTGTTAGGAATTCCGATATGAGCATGGTTGGGAAAGCTGCTCTATTAATACAGAATCTCAACTATATAATTTCAATATTCATAATTCCTGTACTGCCACAAAAGCTCTGAATATTTTAATGATCTCGTTTTTTATTACTTGTAATCGTGAAAAAATCACCTTCCGAGATTTCTTCAGATCTTCACGTTTCATAGTGCCTAGATGACGAAAAACAGGTTTTCTTAATTCCGTCTGCCTGTCTGTCTGTCTGTTGGCGGTATAGCTCAAAAAGTATTTGTCAGAGGAAGACAATATTTTGGATACATATTATATATCTACCTCGCATGAAACCGGTACAATTTTATACAAATATATACAGGGTGAGCACCTTAAAATAATAAAATTTTGTTTATATTTGCGTTAAGTGGGAAATAGATTAAAGTAGTAATTTGCACATAGAGCAGGCTTTACACTTGACGAAAATAGAACCCAACAAATACAAGATACGGTCGCAAAATAACAAAAAGTTTTAACAATGACACCGTTCGCTTAAATAGAGCCGCGCGTCGCAGACATATCAGCAATCCTGCATGGCGCAGTTAAATGTCGATAGTCAGCGACGATTGTATCCGCAGATGATGTAGATCGAATCCCTCCCCGGTATTTTTTTAAATTTGATAATTGATTTAATTTGCATAAGCAAGTGTTAAGATATTGTTAGCTCTATTTTCCTTTGATTTTTAGGCTGCAAGCCGCATAAATGCGTAAATCCCAAACCTTGAAATAGACGGGAAACGCATATTTGGGTGAGGCATCGACGTATATCGTAAAAACTATTGCACATAAATAAATACATCCTGCGTATAATATGTTTAAAAATGAATAAAGAAATTATTAGTGAAATAATTATCTGGTTTATTGATGCCCGGCGTGAAGGTTAAGCCATCTGAAACCCAACGATACGAACAGAACTCCATAGAGTAGCAAGAAATTGGTCGGTGAATTTGTTCGCAATCGCAAGCGCCGCGGTTCAAATGCCTTCGGTAACGGATTTTTTTAATTTGAAAATTTATTTAATTTATTAGAAACGTGAAGATAGTTTTACTCCTAACTTAATTTTATTTATAAAAGCCTTTTACAAATTTTTTAGATATATATTCAAGATTCATATATTCGTATTAAAACACATATTGAACTTCTGTTTTACGTTTTATTTTGTACACAATACACATTTATAGATTGTTAGAATAAAACAAATAATGAAAAACAAAGAAACATACTCACAACAACGAAAAAACGGTAAAATTGCCAAAGTTACTGTGGACGGTATTGCTCCCTGGTATTGAAAAAGAAGATAATGTTTCATGATTCTTTGGTTTCTTAGTCGCGGGTTTCCAATTTTTTATGATGTTGATTACTGCGGAATTAAGTTCAGTAGAATACAACCGTTTGTGGAAAATAATAACATTCCTTTTCTTTCTTTAGAACACACGAACAAAATACAACAAATACAAATTCGTTAATATTACTTTAAAATACAAACACGAATTGTGAGTAGTCTGGTTTGCGATACTGAATTATTTATTAAATAAAAACCTTGGAAACTGACCTTGGTCTCAACTTTGCTCCAAAATGGAAGAAGTCGGTATATACAGAAAACGTTATATTAAGTCAAGTGATATTACGCGAAGTTAATGAAGTGAACTGATGTTACGTAAAAGTAAAAAGTCATAGTAAAAGTGATCTCAAAAGATAAGCTACTGCGTTTATAAATGGTGCGCCTGAATGGAAGGGACTTTTCCTACTCTTTTGAGTACAATAGGATTGCCCATCTAAGCTCCCTTTTCTCTATTGTAGCACAAGAGGTTGAAATCTTCCGTCGAAAAGAACTTTCCCTTTTCGAGCGTTTACGACTGTATTGTTGACCGGGCTTGACTCTCCCTTTTCGCCTGGTTTATTGTTATTTGGGACAAAAGGGTTTGTTGGCCGATATTCCTGCGTTTACGACATAACCCCGGCTGTGTTTGAAATTGTATCGTGAACGTTTAGACAAGTTAGTTTTCATTGTTCAACTCGACCACACAAATCACATTTGACATTACAGATATTTCGTATTGCACGCGTACAATTGATGCTTTCTCAAAACTGAGACAACGCCAACTCCACTTGTGTATTAACTGATTTAGTACAGCACTTTATGTCACATTTTTGTTTATAACCTTCTCTTGCACGACAGACGTTTTGAGGCCATTCATCACCGCTGCGCTTCAATTTCAATCATGTTCTTATTAAGCCATCTCCTCTTAAGGGCCCATAGGCAGCAGTCGCGCTCTTTTGCAATTTTTACACATATTTCTATGGCTTAAGTTGGGCAAGGAAAATCCATTATTAGTAATATGAGGTCAATTATATAGCTTCATCATTTACAAATTTGATGAGCGGTTGCTCGGTTACATTTTTCAATTTCTAATATCAGTGTAATAGTTTACAGAAAAAAATCAAAGACATGCACTTTCATAGTACGAATAATGGTTGAATGCATTTTCGTTTGCTAGACTGTATATCCTTCTCAGCGCCAACTCTATATTATGTGTTTTTTTTTGGAACATTTTCTAACATGGCTAACAACATACTTTCAGGATGCCCAATCGTTTTGCTGGATTACTGCTTCAATAAAATCCTTTAAATTGCTGGATGAATAGCGTGAAATCACAATTGCTTTGTGCAAATTCCTCCTCAACTTCATCATGAATATGCATTTCTACGACTCAGTAAATTGGACGAAACCAAAAATATAAATTCTGTTTACATAAATTATAGGGAAGAAATGGAAAATAGCAAAAAAGTATCCCAGAGCTACGAGTACTAGCAATCATTGGGTACATTTTGTGATTTGTGATTGCATGTATATGTGGAGTGCACCTTGTATAAAGTAAAGTTTACTCTACGATTACGGGTACTCCAGTTGATAAAGCAAACAATTTTTTCCTGACATGGGCGTCACACTCGTACATGCATGTATTTGCCAACACAATTAGCCTATACAATTTACTCTAATTAGCCTATATAATTATGATTTTTATTATTTACGGTCAGAGAACGAATATAGTGCAAGTACAGTCGAGACGGTCAGAAAAAAGCACTGTTCAGGTATAACTTAGACATTCATGTACATTTAAATTTTCTGATTTTTTAAAAGCTACATTTCGGTTTTCCATAAGCAATGTCTTTCAGCATGTTATAATGTAAGAAACGCTTTATGAGACATATGGAACTTTTATATTTCGCTCCGGCATACCGCACAATAATTTAATTAATCGATTCAAAGAAACATCTTTAAGTACCTGAAACTACATGGTTGTAAAAACAAATATAAAATATCTAAGAAACATGACGAATGTCGCTATGAATTAAAATTATCAATTAATTTGTAGAAAAGCATATTTAATCCATTCGCAATGTTTCCTCCTCCAAGTAGGCTGTTATATAGTCTAATTTTTTGCTTTATGATTCAGAGCAGGCTTTGCATTTATATTATTTTAGCAGTGTACAACAGTTTAGTTACAAAATATACCTAACATCAACAAAATCAAGGTCGCCGGGATTGCTAACTTGACACTTCCGTAAAGCTTAATAAAATGCCACGAAAAAGCAGTATTAATAGTAAAACCAAAGAGGCTATAAAACGCCGTTCTACTAATATAAAAGATTTCAATGGTAACTTAAGTAAAACAGCCATCATTGGTAGAGTTGGTCAAATCTTTAATGTAATTATTAAGAATTAAACAGATATAACATTTCTTATAATGCTAGATTTCGAATGCAACTGTATTTAATATTCTAATAAATGAGGCAAAATCACAATTCCAGCAACAACCGAATGACAATATGAATAAAGAAACGAAATTTCTAATTTGCAAGGAATATAGTTTCAGGGAAGATATTAAGAAGAAAATTTGAGATTTGTTTACTTTGGATAAGTTATTGATATGTGCAAGGGAGGAACTAAATTATACTGGGAGTCGTTCAAAATTATTCTACACATTAAAAAATATGGGATATAAATACAAATTTGTGAATGGAAGAAAATTGTGTGAGAAGAGTCATGTAATTTTGGCAGATTGCTTTTTTTAAAGATATATTTACAATTTCGAAATTCTAGTGAAAAATGTATGCTCATGTTTATGGATGAAACTTGGATATTTCGCAATGGAACCAGTGTGCGTATATGAACCCACGGCACAGACTTGAAAAGTAATCCATCTAAAGTTAAGGCGGAGGGAAAGAGCATGCAGGATGCACATCAGGATTTTTAGCAGGATGTGACTTACTGCTGAACTCGGACAATAATGACAGGGACTATCATAAGTTAATCCCTGCTTTGTTCAAATTGAATGGAAAATTTGTGGTAATTATGGATAATGCACCATATAATTCAGTTCTTATCGACAAACCACCCAATTTCTCCTCCAATAAATGACAAATACAGGAATGGTTAATTAAACGTGACGTACAATTTGATGAAAAACTAAATAAAGCAAAAGGCACTTTTTTAGTTTACAGCCCCACATACACCTGGTTTACGATTTTTGTATTTCGCTTAAATGTGGGGGTGTAAACTAAATAGGCCTGGGTAATCTAATTCGGAAATAATTCATGGTAGAGGTTTTATCTTTTTAATCTCTTAAGTTATTGCCCAATATTACTATCCTAGGTTTTCCTCCTCCGCGGAGCTCAGCGGCGGCTCCTAGGAGCGAAAATGTGACCTAAAGTTGGGCGTTTTTCGGTTTTTTTGAAGATAACTCTGAGAAAACACAATATATCAAAAAAGTGGCTCATATAAAAGTTGTACAGCATTCAACTCTGCGTAAAATGAGTACCAATTTGATATATTTTGTTCCAGGTATACCTGTAAGGGCTTTTGTCAAAGTAGCACTATTTTGTCAACTTACCAAAAAATGTCCTTTTAAGTACCTAACAACGGATTCGTTTATTCATTCCATATTTAAAAATTATGCCTGGAAAAGATATCTTTGTTGATTAATGTTATGGTTTCTCAGGTAAAAATTTTTTGCCTGGAAAACTATAACATTAATCAACAAAAAAAGTTGGTTTTTCTTTTCAAAAAATAATGCAGCAGTGAAGTAAGAATGATTTCTGACACAAAAACGTTGCTACAATAAAATAATTTTATTATACAATAAAACAAGAACAAAAAAAAACTGAACTTATCGTGTTACACTTTGTATGATTTATTGGTTCAAACGCGCACGTTTTGAAGGAAATGTCGGTTCGCTTTGTTATTCACCACCCTCGATTGGGTCGTCGTCTTCTTGCTCACTCAAGAGGAGCATCTGCTCATTGAGTAGGAGCATTAGTTCATGAATGCTCTCTACAATTTGCACAAATTGCTGAACATTTTACTCCTGCTTTTCTGCAACTACAAGCAGCTTTGCACCTTTTGGTGCATTTGCGGGATATATTTGACGAAAGTGACTGTGGCGCGTTATCTAACCACATCTGCACCTACAGGTATACCCTGAAGCAGTGTTGGGTACAAGAATAGTACATTCATGCTCTTGTGTAGCTTATATAGCAGGCGTGATGATCAAGCAATCTGCATAATCCTTGGCTTGCTTTACCAAAAATCCCTTGTTTTCAAGCTTCTCTGTTAGCATGCCTTCCTTTGTTCCGATCGTTGGAGAGGAACTGCTCCTGAGTCATTGTCGCAGTCATCCACTTGTCGCGCAGGACCTCTGATGCTGTGTGTCTCTTAGCACGCCGTAGAAGTTCTGCTAACTTGGTGCTTTTCGCAGGTAAATCTTCTGGGTGCCCGTCTTTACTATAATGGTTCTTTATGCATTCAACATATTTGTTAATTGCTTCAAACGTTTCACTATTCTTCCAAATCACACAATGCAGGAGGAATCCTCCATCAATAATATAGGCTGCACCAAGAAGGTTGATACTGTCAATTATTGGAGCGAACAAATCATAAAACACTGAGTTAGGAGACTTTCTCATACCAGTTTCATCAAAAAGTAACAAACTCAAATTCAAAGTATTCTCTCAACTCGTCCGTTTTCTTTAGCAGGGAAATTCGGAGGAAAATAGTTTCGGGATTCACAGGAAAGTCTTCACTACCAATGTTCACTTTCGACCTGAATCCTCGAATGGACATCACTCGATTTTTCCTAAGAAACTTGACTTGCTCAAAAGTTTTTCCCGACTATGATGTGCATAGAATTTCCAATTTCAAAATCTCTGTGGCAGTTTATTGTCTCATCTCTCAGAATGCCTGTGCGGATGGACATCACAAATTCTGAAGTAGTAAATGGATCATTGGATTCAAACCAATTCACAAACTTTAGTACATCTGCATTGTCACGCAGCACCCTATAATCCCTGGCATCGACATGTTGTTCAGAGGTGGTGGATGATATTCCGCATAAATATTCCACTTTTTATGAAATTCTACTAACAATGGGCATGGTGTGAATCCATTCACTTAGAGTACTGTCAGAGATACCGCGACCATGACTAAGCCCTCCACTACTTGTAAAAAAAGTATTTGCTTTTAATTTGAAACAATAAAACAAAGCTTTATTAGTAGTTGCTTTCTTTTAACAACATTTGGCAATGGCATTTTAGAAAGGAGGAAGATCTTCTTTTGACCACAAGGTAATTATAAATTTTAGGGAATTAAAAAAATTATAACAACATTTTTGAATTTATTATTTTTATTAATCAACCTATTTGATTCTCATTGTAGGAATATTTCTTGTGTCAGAAATCATTCGAAAGCGAACTTTTTTTGGTAAGTTGACAAAATAGTGCTACTTTGACAAAAGCCCGTGCAGGTATAGCTGGAACAAAATATATATTATTAATACTCATTTTACGCAGAATTAAAGGCTCTACCACTTTTATATAAATCATTTTTTTATTAACTGTGTTTTCTCTGAGTTATCTTCGAAAAACGGAAAAACGTCCAATTTTAGGTCACTTTTTCGCTCCTAGGAGCCGACGTTGACCTCCGTGGATGGGGAAAACCTAGGATAGCAATAATGCGAGATTAAAGCGATAAAACCTTTATCATGAACTATTTACGAATTGTGTTACTTTTTACTCTCCAGCAACTGGCCTAAAAGTAATGGTTAGGGCAGCTTATTTAGTTTACACTCACTTTTTGTTTCTTTGTTTTTGTTTTGAAACACCATGCTTTTAATTGCGAGGTTAGGTTAGGTTATGTTAGGTTAGGTATGTTGGCGTGTTGTGCCTGGTATGCACTAATGGGGCGGTAGGTGGCACTCGTGGTGGCTTGACCTGTTACATCCTCCTTTAGCCCAGTTACATTAGGATTAGACGGAAAAATGCAGCATCTGCCGAAGAAATCCAAATGAGCTGAAATTTTGCATACACCTTTATTTTGACATTATACATAATGTCTCCAATACTTCCTTTATCGTAAAAGGAAGTAAAACCCGTCAGCAAAACTTAACAGTGTATGATTTACTGAATGGTTAGTTGTACGTAAAAAACCCGTATAATCTTTTTTGTAGAGAATTTCCAAGCCTTCATTTCTAGTAATAATTAAAAAACTCATACGACCCACAGAAAGAGAGATATTTGCGAAAAACTTATTATACCTTGAATAACGCAAAACGCAAGCGCAATATCGATGGGGACTTTTGAGACATTATGTGTAATGTCAAAATAAAGGTGTATGCAAAATTTCAGCTCACTTGGATTTTTTTCGGCAGACGGATTCTGATGTAACTGGACTACTGGCAAATAGCAGAAGTTTATAAATGTGAATAATTGGTATTAAGTAATCTTCAATAAAATGTTTGGGGTGTAAGCTAATTTAGTTCAACATAGACTATTGTTTAGTTTATACCCCATATACAACTGGTTTTTGATTTTTCTATTTAGTTTAAACTAAAAAAGTACCAAGCGAAAATTATGGAATTTAATATTAAAATAATGGTGAGGCCCTAAAACCCCATGAAGGAGCTTGGCCTGCAAGGCGGAAGGTCAGAGCTTCCGTATCCTCGCTCTCACACCCGGCTGTCGCGTGTCAAATTCATGACACGTGGTGATGTGGTGAGCATTACGCATTAGACAACGCCGATAAGGAAACGCCTCCAAAAAAGGGCCGTTAGAAAAACGCCTCTAAGGCAGATGTCATCAACACCAAAAACGAAGGGTATTCTGGATTGGGTGCATCTTAAACTTTAAAATGACACAATGAAATTCTGATTTTATTACTTGCAGCCTTTTTAATTTGAAATGTTGTGCACCTCAAACTACAGTTTTGTAAATTGCTAGCGAATTTTTAGAAAATAAGACATTCAGCTGTACATTTATATTTACATTATTAAGTATTATACGAAATAAGAACAATATATTTGTTTATTACAAAGTGTTTGTGTATTTTTATTTCTACTCTGCTTTTGTTTTTTCACGAATCTGCAATAATTACAAAATCTAAAGCTAAAATATTAGTATTTGCAGTTATTTTACAGTTACAAAGTGTAAAATTTAAAAAAATCAATCTACGATTTCATAATGGTGTGATATAATTTAAAAAATTGTGATTTCTTTTAATTTTTGGCGATACATTTTATAAAAAAGTGTAAAACATTTGCAAAATTATGCTTAGAAATAACTCTAAAACTGTTTTACAGCATTTTCGTTATTATAAATCGCTTTGTAAAATGAAATGTGATAATTTTTTAAGTGAGATGATGCGTAATTGCAATATTTTTATTAAATTTTCATCGTGTGTTAAATTAAAATGCCATTTTTTGCATAATTTATGTGACATGATGTCAGTTTTTGTAAAAATTTATGTGAAATGCTATGTGATTGCGTGATTTTTGTTCAATTTTCATCGTGTGTTGAATAAATAAGTGAGATGATGCGTAATTGCAATATTTTTATTAAATTTTCATCGTGTGTTAAATTAAAATGCCATTTTTTGCATAATTTATGTGACATGATGTCGATTTTTGTGAAAATTTATGTGAGATGATGTGTGATTGCGTGATTTTTGTTCACTTTTGAGTTAATTTGTCGTCATCACATTCATATTTAGTCAATTGTACAAGAATTTTTGTAATAAAAATGCACAAAGAGCCCACATAACTGAAATTTTGTTTATCGAAATGTAGGTGGTAGTAATTTTTCAATGAAATTGCGTGTTTTTATTCAAATTTTTGTTACTTTGGGGGTCAACACATACGTATTTTCGTAATTTTTGCGTGCTTTTATTCAAATTTATTTTAATTTGTCATCAACACATACGTCTTTTCGTAATTTTTGCGTGCTTTTATTCAAATTTATTTTAATTTGTCAACACAGACGTATTTTCGTAAAATTTTACTATTTTTTCAATGAAAGTTGTATAAAAATATTGTTTTTTGTCGTTTTTGCAGAATTTAATGTGACAAGATACCGATTTTTATAAATTTTCATGGGAGATGATGTCGATTTTCTAAAATTTTAAACGAAATGCTTTGGTAATTGCGTGTTTTTATTCAAATACTAGCAAGATGCCCGTTCTTCGTACGGACTACAAATGTTTTCTTCTCTTCTAAATCTTAAATAAATCCTGGAGTGCCTCCCCGCCACACAATAAGCTAAACTAAGGCCGCAAAACAATATTGTAGGATAAATGGAAACAATATTCTTTCGAAAAAAGTTCTCCTTAACTCTTTTATGCTTCACGTACCCCCTGGAAATGTGTATGTAATTGTCGTTGCCCTTGTATAGATTGATAAAATTATAGATTTAGTATGATAATGAGATAAAAATCAAAAGTATATGTACTTATAAAATGTTGTATTCATAAATTATAGCAGGATACCTGTTTCCACAACTTGGGGGTGGATTTTCAGAAATCCTTTTATTTTATTCTAAGACATTTTGAGAAATTCGTGAAAACACAGTTTACCCCTTTTCACCTCCTAGGGGTGACATTTCGAAAAATTCGTTCCGTCCGTTTTATCTTGAAATGAACCCAGAGCGAAAAAAATTATAATTTTAACCTCCTACCCCTTTTCAGTTTTCCCTTTTTACCTCTTTAGGGGTGGAAGTAAAAAAACCCTAAAACCCCTTTCTAAAGATTTGAAAAACAGATCTATATGCTTAAAAAGAATGCTGTAACTCAACAAACACAAGAGATACAAGTGGTTCTATCATTCACGCCGAATACAGATTCGCACCTTTAAGGGTTGATTAGGGCAAAATTCTGAAATGTGTTTTTAAACATTTGATTTGGATACCTATGCATGCAAACACCTAGTCGATAGCTTACTGGGTTTAAGCGATATTGAGGAATTCGTGAAAATACACTTTACCCCTTTTCACCCCCTTAGAAGTAAATTTTTCAAAATCCCTGCCGCCACTTTTTAAATATTTTATAAAGACATCTACATGTCAAAATACAAAGTTCTAACTCAATAAACATATGAGATACAAAGGGTTTTTTAATTCACCCCGAAACCAGATTTGCTCCTTTAGGGGTTGATTAGGACAAAATCCTGAAATACGTTTCTAGGCATTTGCATTGACAATCGTTGCAAGTAAATACCAAGTCGATATCTCATCGGACCTACGAGATATTGAGGAATTCGTGAAAACACATTTTACCCCTTTTCACCCCCTTAGAGGTCGAATTTCAAAAAATTCCTTCTTAGCACTACCTTACGCAACAAATTGAACTTTCCACCCAAATTTCAAGTTCCTAGTACCAGTGGTTACGGCTGTGCGTTGATTAGTCAGGGTTGTGACTTTCCTTTATATATGTATAGATTAGTATTTGAATTTCATAATTGTGTGATGTACTTTAAAAAATTACGGTTTATTTGTTAAACGTTTGCAAAATTATGCTTAGAAATAACTCTTAAAACTGTTTTTACATCATTTTTTCGGTACTATAAAGTCGCTTTGTAAAGATGTTCAACGAAATTGCGTGTTTTTATTCAAATTTTTGTTACTTTGGGAGTCAACACATACGTATTTTCGTAATTTTGCGTGCTTTTATTCAAATTTATTTTGATTTGTCGTCAAAACATACGTCTTTTCGTAAATTTTTTTACAAGAAAATGGTTTGACTTATATTTTTACAAGTATCCATTGTTTTATTTGCAGACGGTATTGAAAAGCTATTTTTTTTTCAACGAAATTGTCTGTTTTTATTCAAATTTATGGGGGACAACCATTCTTATACAATAAGACTCGGATATCTTCGGACTCAACATCGAAAAGTAGCCGAAACACGGTAGCTGAAAGCAACGCACCACCCTTTCTTACCTATATGAGTAAGAAAAAGATAGCCATACAAAAAATTATATTAGTAGGCATGTTTAGTTGACAAATGTCATAATTAAAATTAGTCAATCCTTCTCCAATATTTGCTACTATGTTTATATCTTTCTTACTCAAGCAATACGTATATCTTCTTGTTCATGTTATCTTATTGCTGATATATATATAATTGTGGCCGACAGGCAACGACCTGTTAGGTCATTTGAGGATGACAAAATAGAAAGTTCGGGGCTATAATGTCTTTTGTAATTACACATAGCACCATAAAATTAACCATATTCTAGCATTTCAAATATGAAAAATGGATAATAGCCGTGGTTTTATAAACAATTTAATAATATTATATGAGACCTTTTCATACTTAGTATTTCAGGAATATATTAAAATCAAATTTGTAACTCGTTTTTATATTTACGATCTGCCTTTACCTCTTATCGCCAACCGATCGGAAATTTCCTATAGTAGGTAGGGACAATGAGAATCTCGTTAATCCAGCCATATAGCAGGCACAAATTATAAAATTATTAATTATGGCACATCCATTCGTAAAATCAGTTTTTTAAAATTACTACACTTCATTTAACACTACAGGCTATACAATTCCATTCTTATAAATCATATTTTTGAAAAAATAGTTTGTTTAAAAGCTGGGCTCGTGACGTCACAGCAGTGAAATGGCTTTCCGATAAACATTAAAATCTGCAGCAGCTCCGTGGTGTTGTGGCACTAATGGGTGTAGCTAAATTTGTGCAACACGAACGTAGAGCGTTCAAATCCCCGGTCGACCTAAGATTTTTTTAAATTCAAATATTTCCGCGAGTGAATGCAAGAGAGAGACAACCAAGGAGTAGAAGAGAGAGAGAGAGAGATCTACCAGTTTGAAATTCAAATATTTTCGCGAAAATTAAAAACGACAGCCGTGAGAAGTGCGCGCGCAGAAAACGAAGAAGACCGACACCCCGGGAAGTTTAAAATCAAAAAATTGAACTTAGAAAAATCTGAAAATTTAAAATTCAAATATTCGCGCTAGAAAACCAAGATGGCCGACGTGTAATTCCAGAAGCAAATTAAAAATGGCCGCGCGAAAATTCAAAATTAAAAAGAGAGCCGCGAGAAGTGCGCGCGCAGAAAACCAAGATGGCCGACACCCGGGAAGTTTAAATTCAAAAAATTTCAAATTCAAATATTCGCGCGAAAATAAAAAAATGGCCGCCGCGTAATTTAATCGGAAGCTAATGCGTAATTTAATCAGTAGCACATATGTAAATTAAATATCAAACTTCATATGTGCTTAATTAGGTCAATCCGCGAATTCGCGGTTTAATTAGAGCATTTGATTCGCGGTTTAATTGGTTCAATCAATTTAATCGATCATTTTAATTGACCCAATTAAAAACAAAATGGCCGCTATCCTGTCCACTGTTCTACTCCGCTGTCATAGTGACAAAAAATCCGCGGCTTATGGGATTTTTAGTGTATGCATTAAATTGTCTTTGTAACCAACTCCCTACACTGTTACAAAA
>OW679199.1:136030184-136364438 GCA_940337035.1 Agriotes lineatus
TGAAGTTATGTCTTTGAAAAATTAGCAACACTAACAACTGTGGACTAACATTTACCAAAAACGCCATACCACCTACACACCTACCGCAATCTCAAGATAAAAACATAAGTGTAGGCAACATGACATACGTAGCGACCTCTCTAAATCCTCGAAATGATTATATAAGCGAAAATTATGAAGGGGGGGGGGGTTAGGACCGTTACAACGTTTCACTACATTTTTTTCTGTCAAATTAATGACGAAATTGTATACAGAGTGGACTACACCACCAATGTTGTTCGATAATAAAAATGACAAATGAAACACTACCTAAAAGTTTGGAATAAGTGGTCTTTGCAATGCTTAGATGTTAATGTACCATAAAAAATAAGAATAATACTTAGTATAACTGTTAGGAAAAATTACATTCCATGTACAGAATGTACAATAACAAGAATGTCTTCAGAAGTTACTTTAATTTTATTTCTACGATCTTGTTAACAATGATACAGTTCTTAGTGTTAAAAGTGACTATGTCACTTCTACGCCACTTATACTACAGGCTTTGTCGTAAATCTATATAACAACATAGCCTAGATCAGTAGATCCCTAACTGTGGTATGCGGAACCCATCCGGGTGATACGCAATCATATTCTAAAATGTTGAGCATCTATAAGAAAATGGTGTGACTGGAAAATAAGTGGTACCAGAATCAGACAGGAATGTGAATTGTGGTACGTAAGTTGAAACGTTTGAAAACCGGTGACCTAGACCATCTGATATAGTACAACACAACTAAATTTTTATACTTCTGTTACGATCGTATAAAAATTGGTAGTTATGTGACACAAACAAACGGTGTGTATGTGGGACTTTAGGGTTCTAGGTAAATTGCTCGAAAACGAATTGCTCAAAATCAGTTGCTCGAAAGTCAATTGCTCGAATTGCAAGTTTCTCGAACAGCAATTTCTCGATTATCTGCTGCTCGACAAAAATAAAGTTGTGAAATAGCCTTAACTCGAATCAGTTAATATCGAATATAAAAAAAACACAAATTACAAATTATAACCTTTATTAATAAAAAATAGGTATAGGTATGTATTACATTCCGATGATGATCACTTTCGTGTCTTAAGAAAAACATATTTAACATTATTTGTAGTAACAACAAACCCATTATCCTGATTATGAATACCGTAAAGTGGGCATACTTGCAACAGTGGTATAACTTGCAACAATATGAACCGGGTGGAATGTTTGCTTTCCCCCTCCCCTAGGTTAGGCCGCGCGTCAACCGCTTGCGTGTTTACGTTTAGTACGGATCGGTAGGTCGACGTGTATGCAAGTATAGCGCTGCACAAAATTTACTACGATAAATTTGGCGGGATTTTTCGTCGTCTACGGTAAGTGCTCTAAATTGTTTCTGTATAACTTCCCCTGTTCAGAGCTTATTTACAGTGGGATTTGTATCAAATTTGGATATAATGTGCTTAGATGCTTGGTCTAAAACCTTAAATACCCAGTTTTGATTTAAGTTAAAAGATTTTTGTAAATATATATTTTTTTTAATTGCATGTCCAGAAGTGGGTAACTTGCAACATTCCCCGAAAACACAAAAAGCAGTTAGGGAGTAGATCGTACCGAAATTTTTCCGACGAAACTTTGGAAGCTGCATTACGGGCTATTGAAAATGGTTCCGGAATTCGGGAAGCATCCCGGAGATTCGGAATTGACCCATCAACACTCTCACGGAAAAGAAGGAATTTGTTTTCCCGTAACCCTGGGAGGCAACCAGTATTTCCCAAGGAAGAGGAGGAAGCATTTGTTAATAATATCCTTTTGGCCGCACAGTGGGGGTTTCCATTAACCTCATATGATATACGGTTAACAGTAAAACAATACCTGGATCGTAAAGGTGTTCGGGAGAATCGTTTTGGAAATAACAATATGCCAGGTTTGGAATGGGCAAGAAATTTTTTAAATAGGCACAAATCTAAGGTAGGCTGTAACTAGCCAATAATTATACAAATTTTAATTAATTTTAAAAATATATTTTAGCTTTCTGCGAGATTATGCGAAAACATAAAGCGGGCCAGAGCTCAAGTTTCCAGTGATATGATTAATGAATATTTTACTGAGTTGGAGAATAGTCTTGAAAATGTGCCTCCTCAAAATATTATTAATTATGATGAGACCAATTTTTGTGACGATCCTGGTCGTCAAAAAGTCATTGTTAAACGAGGTGCTCGTCATAGTGAAAGATATATGGATTCGTCCAAGACATCAGTGTCTGTTATGATGGCTGGTTCAGCTGCAGGGCATATATTACCACCATACGTCGTCTATAAGTCGCTACATTTATATGACACATGGACTGAAAATGGTATAGAGGGTGCGAAATATAATCGGTCGAAGTCAGGGTGGTTTGACATTACAATATTTGAAGACTGGTTTTTAAAAATTGCTTTGCAATATTTCCGGCAAAAAGATGGACCAAAAGTCATGATAGGAGACAATTTGTCGAGCCACCTTTCAGATCGGGTGATGCGTACCTGTAGAGAATATAATATTAGATTTATATTATTGCCGCCTAACTCGACACATTTATGCCAGCCATTGGACGTGGCGTTTTTTAGACCAGTTAAATCTGCTTGGAGGGATGTTCTACTTAATTGGAAACAAAAAAATAAAGGTTGTATTCCAAAGGATCAATTTCCAAGATTATTAAGACAAACTCTTGAAAAAGTGAAGCCTGAAAATTTGGTAGCAGGATTTAGGGCCACATGGATATATCCTCTGAATAGAGAAGAAGTGCTAAAGCGACTGCCAGATTGGTGCCAAGCACAAGCACCTTTAAATCAAGACGCCTTAAACAATAGTTTTACAGACTTGTTACAAAAGATTCGCTTTCCAGATGAAAATAGGCAGATTAAGCGCAAAAAGAGATTAAATGTAATTGCAGGAAGAAGTGTATCTTTTGATACAAATGAAAAAGACGAAGCAACAAATGTAATAGAATCTGAAGATCTTATAGAAGATGATTTTAACACAAAATTATTTCCGAGAGTCACCACTTCAAAAGAGAGCGACAGTTCGCTCTCGGATAGCCACATGTCTGTCCATGATTCAGATTCCGACAATTGGGATGAATTTAACTTAGAACCAAATGAATACAATGAAGGAGACTACATATTGGTTCAATTTATTCCTGAAACAAAGAGACGACAGGCCGTGATGTATGTTGGTCATGTTCAAGAAGTTTTACGTGAAAATGATAATAATAATTCACTGTATTGCAAATTTCTAAGAGCGGCCGCAGGTACAAAATTGCCTAAAAATAGCTTTAAATATCCAGAAATTGATGATTTATCAATTGTCGATATAAATCAAGTAAAAATGAAGTTACCCGCACCGAAAGCAAAACGTGGAGTTTATACATTTCCCGGTCATTTGAAACTTACATAATATGTTTTGTTTAAAATTATTTTTTATTATTTAGTTTAGGGTCATTTTGTTCCTTTTTGATGTTCCTATAAGAATTTAAGTTGATTATATGTTCCAATAAGTTGATTATACGTTTATATTTGTATTTTTAATAAAAAAAACTAAATAAATGCATTTTTTTAATCTACAATCATACCACTACCATTCAAATACCCAAATTATTTTTTTAAAATATTTTTTGTGTTGCAAGTAAATCAATACGCGCTCCTAAATGCGATTACTACTGAAAAAAGACACCTGTTGCAAGTATCCACTTTAGTGTGTCTAACTTGCAACACCCGGTTTTTTTTTAAATATATATTAAATATTCATTTTATTCAAAGTTTTTTGTTAAAATCGGATACTAGACCACAAGACTAAAATTTTGGTACCAATAATGTAAAATTTGACAAAAAAATAAAAAACTTATTGACAAAAGAATTTTGAAAATGTTGCAAGTATCCCCACTTTACGGTACCCAATTATTTAAAGCGACTGGGTAGGCTGCCCGCTAGGCATCGATCTGGGATTTGAACTCCAGATGTCCGCGCCGCAGTCCAATGCTCTAACCACTGAGCCACGCTGGCGCTGGAATTTAACATTACCTTTTCATAATGACAAACAGCAATCAGAAATTCGTTAAAATAGCAATAATTAATTGACAATATTTTAAAACGACATGGACCTGAACTACTTGGATTACCTCCATACAATTGTCACATATAATCTCATAAGAGCATTAATTCTTTCCGGAATTTTTTTTGAGTGCGTTCAAACAACGTCGTATTAATTTGCCCGAGCGGGACGCGAGGGCAAATTAGGACGTATTGTTGAATGCACGAAAAATAATTTCCGGATATGAATTAATGCTCGAATGCAGATTCGGTAAGAAAATCGTAACGATACAAGCCCTCAAAGTTAGGCTGATCTACCTACAAAAAACTTCCAAGAAATTTTGTTGTTGTCTTGGATACGGCTCGTGAACTAATTTTTCTATTGGTCATTGATGAGTGTCGTACGATTTTCAATATAATCCAATTGAATTGGCATGGAGTTTCTGTAAGAACTATTATAATAAGTACATACATTCTCGGCCTCCCTCAATGGACATGATTGCTAATTTATGGCCTAAATCTCGGAGCCTGACATTTGGGCGCGGCCGTTTGGGCGCGGCCGTTCGGGCGCGGCAGTTTGGGCGCGAAGACACTTGGGCGCAGAGCCACTTGCGCGCAGAGCCACTTGGGCGCGAGACATTTGGGCGCGAGGAAATTAATTAACGTATATTAGTATTAACTAGCTTTACTATTCATAGGTCTGAAAATTTATTTTAAATAACGAAAATTACCTAAAGCACGACCAAGGAGGTGGCGGGCGGCAAAAATTTAGTATAGAAATATTAATTATTGTCAAAAATTAGAATATTATTAAAGTAAGTTAAAAATTTTAACTTCCCGGTAAATACTAGCAACTCTTTTGCGGAGATTTATTAATTACATTAAAATAATAAGTAACAAAGAATAAATGTATAGAGATTGGGTACAAACAGAGCTATTGATGAACCATCCAACCATTTGGAGATTCGTCGACAGCCTGAAAACTATTCAACAAAGGAGAGATGTTGCGTATGAACAGTTACTTGCGGGAAATGAGCCCACTGAAAAAAAAACAAAAATTTATCCGGTCTGATAAAAAATAAAAAATTTGGTTAAAGATTATAATAATCAATATAATCATGTAGACGGCGTAAACAATAGGGACATTCTAGAATTTTTAAGAGGCATTTCGTACAATTATGAAATAAATACTTGGATGCTTCTTGTTTATATTTTAAAAAATTGTATATATTTACTTTAAGAATAATATGTATTATAATGGTAAAAATGTCAAAAATAAATTTTGATTATTAAAATTAATCTTTTTATATGATTATTTATTATTATTCTTATTTCTGCTTTTATCTTCAGTTAGTCGGTTCATAACATAACGAAAATAATTGATTACTTTAAAATTTAAGGTTTATTGTTAAGTATTATCATTATAAACAAAACTCGAAGTCGACTAGTTTCCAGCAAAACAGAACACATATTAGAAACATCTTAAACATTAGAACCATCAATCGATTAAATATAGCATAGCATTATTCATTTACCAGCACAATAAATGAATTTTTATTTAAAATTATTTTCAACACCTACATATAATCTATTTCAATTCAGAATTATTATTTCATATCTAACATAGGTACTGCCCTTTTTATGTATTCAGAATTATTTCAAAACTAATCTAATATTCTACCTTCTTTATTTTTATTCGGATTTATTTCAAAATTTATCTAATATAGGTACATACTACCACCTTATTTAAAATTAATCTCACAACGGTTTCAATAAATATTTGGATTATGCTTTTAATATTGTTTGATTAATTACATTAACTTCTCAGGATAACTAATGATTTAATAGATGTTTGTTTATTTATGCCAAATTGAAATTATTCACACTTAATGTGTTCCTGAATCCCAATGTTGACCCTTTCTCGCGCCCAAGTGTCTCGCGCCCAAGTGTCTTGCGCCCAAGTGTCCCCGCGCCCAAACGGCCGCGCCCAGACGGCCGCGCCCAAACGGCCGCGCCCAAATGTCCGAGACCGCCTAAATCTCTATCCTTGTGTAGAGAAAACATATGGAAAAAACATTGAACAGCGTGAACTACTAATACAAAGCGACTGGGCAAAGAACATTGTTATATTGGTGTGGATGATATACCTCCTGTTATTATTAGGTTGGAAGAATTTAATACAGAATCGAAAGACGAGTTGTATTCCCCTCCTGAATCAGATTCTGTATGATTATCCTGAAGTGTATTCATCTAAATTCTGATAAATTATATCTCTGAAAATGGTATTATATCTTTATTTTGAAATGCCTGTTATACGTTTAGTATAAATAATAACTTCTACAACACAGATCTGCAAAACAAAAATCATCAGCAAATTGTTAATAACATATTTTGACATTAGTACATATATGATCGATGTCTACAAATTTTATGACGTTTCTGTACAGTTAGATAACAAACATGTTCAAATAAACGTACTTAAAATAAAGCAATACCTTATTTAATGTTAATGGTTCAGTAATTTTAGCTCGTATTAAGTGCGTATGAGTTAACAAATTGACAGTTATAATAGGTTTTTGACATTACTAGTGTTTTTTCACTTATAATTACACGAGAGTTTTTTTTTGTCGAAGTAAACTTGACATTTAAATGAGAATTTCTTGCTTGGCAATTTAACGAAAAAAACTGCCTCCGAAAAAATTACGAGTCCGAAGGACGAGTAATTTTTTCTGGCAGTTTTTTGAGTTGAATTGCCTAAAAGCAAGGAAACTCGAATGATAAATGTTAAGTTTACTTCGAAAAAAAAAGCTTGAGTGTAATTCGGTACGACAATTTAATGAATACATATTTAATTTATATATTAGGTAGTTTAGAAGTCTCTAAATTAACAAACAAGGCAAACATTGTTTTAGAATTAGACCGTTTTAAAAGTTAGGTTCCGTTTTGTCGCTGGAAAAGTTAGGGCTAACTTTTGCCGCTGTCATAGTAACAAAAAATCGGCGGCTTATGGGATTTTTAGTGTATCCATTAAATTGTCTTTGTAACCAACACCCTACACTGTTGCAAAAATGCAAATTCAGAGCCTGCTCTAAATCATAAAGCAAAAAAAAACAGACTATAGGTTTAGTAGTGCATGAACTGTAATTAAAGTCTGTAACTGGTACAAGAAAAAAACTATGACATTTTCACTTCCCTCGTGTAAAAGACGAAGGAAGTACTGTAATCGCGAAAAAATCACCTTCCGAAATTTCTTCAGATCTTCACGTTTTAGGGTCCCTAGGTGACGAAAATCATGTTTTCTCAATTCCGACTGTCTGTCTGACTGTTGGTGGTATAACTCAAAAACTATTCGTTGGAGGAAAACGATATTGTGCAGACAGATTATATGTCTAACTGGCATGTAACCCAAAACATTTCGAACAAAAATTCATACGGTAAGCACCTTAAAATATAAAATTTTGTTTATTTTTGCGTTAACTGAGAAATAGACAAAAGTATTAATTTGCACATAGGTCAGGCTTTACACTAGATGAAAATGGAACCCAACAGATACAGGGTGATGTCGTAAAAAAGTTAAAAAAATTCAAAAATAAGCCGCGAATCGCAAAGCCGGGAGAGGTCCTCGATGGGCTCGTGGATAAGATGCCGGATGTAAATTCGCGTTACCAGGTACTGTAGTTCGAATCCCATCGCCGGTAATTTTTTTTATTTGAAAATGTGTTTTCTTTTACTGTTTCAGTATTATTACGAACGTGGCGATATTTTTACCACTGTTTTCCTTTGATTTTTAGAATTGTTTATTGTCACAACTTCCACTTGCGAGGGAAGTTCTGAGCAAAACCATTTACAGATTTTTTGAATGTGCTTTATTGGAACTGTTGTAATTTTAATATCAAAATTCCGAATATTTTACGGAAGAAGACATTTAACTGGAAACAGTGGACACTTTCAAAAACCATAACCACAAATTGAAAATAACATTACGTAATTTTATCATGTCTACTTGTTTGGCATTAGTACCAATAAAAATGTCACCCTAACCTAGCCTGCTGGGAAGAAACAATATTGTGAATGGATTATACCAAGGCGGTCTATATCTCCACTAATATAAATATAAATATCCATAGTGACTATCCAACTAGAAGCAAATGCACAATTAACCAACTGAATCCAGCGGAAGTTCATTTTCAGCCATTATTGTAAAAGGAAATTTATGGAATAATACTACTCATATGACGCTTTTTAATTAACATGCCAGTATGCTTAATTGCACTATGAAGTTAAAGCAGCTATTTATGCGATCGATGCAGTTAGTTTCTCTGGGGAAATGAATGCCGTTTCCTAGACAGTTACCGCTTCCAGCAGCGTTAACAGGAAACGGAAATACGCTTCTTAATATCTCTCCTTTCTTATTATTTGCCCACATGTTTTTGTGTCAGTTATATAGGAAAATATTGTTGAGTATGTATAACTAAAGCAATTCGTAAATATAATTAGTATACTGTGTAATTGTCATTCTTACTGCCGGTCTTATAAGGCTACTAATCTGACGTTAACTTTAATTCGCTGTTAAAATAAAGAAAATCGCATCAAAACGTCAGTGCTTATGATATTTGATTCATTAGTAAACAAATTTTGATGCGCTTTCGTTTATTTTAACAGCGAGTTAAAGTTAACGTCAGATTAGTGGCCTTTATAAGACCGGCAGTTAGCGTTTTACTTCCCTCGTCTAGAAGGCGAAGTAAGTATTGAGATCGCGGAAAAATCACCTTTTGAGAATTCTTCAGATATTCACGTTGCAGGGTTCCTAGATGACGAACAACAGGTTTTTTCAATTCCGTCCGTCTGTCTGTCTGCTGCCGGTATAACTCAAAAACTATTTGTTGGAGGTATACGATATTTTGCGCATTATACGAGGTCTTAAAAAGTTCGGTGAATGCTCCGATATCGCAATGGAAATGGACCAGACGAGCGCGCACATTGTTATGCATATACTCGTATATATTTAGAAGTAGCATGTAGTGGGGAGTGCAGCCGGCAACCAAGGTTGACCAGATGCTGGCGGTCTAACGTCGTCAGTGTGAATCGTACTGTCACAGTGCAATAGAGCAACGCGTCTTCGAGAAAGATGGAATCATTTTGGTTTTCTAAATTCGACGTTGATATTTGTTCCTTATCAATACTAACTGACTTAGGCTAACAACAATTTTAGAATGTTTGGAGATGCACATTTCTTTTTCTTCTTTCAAGCATCATGTTCAGTCTTCCGAACGTTGATGATCATTGTAGTCCATGTGCATTCGTCTTCGACCATGCGATAGGTGTAATCAACTGTTATTAAGCCTGTCCATTGTTTCTACGCAGAGAATTCCCAAGGAAGCTTTTTTCTGTGAAGCCATGTTTCGAATTCGATGCCCCTTTGAGCATTCATGCTTCCATCCTATAACTAATGTCGACGAGATGTAACATTTAGTCATGCGTTGTCGTATTTAATTAGACGTAATTTGGTATGTAAAATATTTATAAAGATACACGCTGATCTTGTTACCCGTTTAGTTGTAAAGAAATATAACTGTATTGATCTCTATTAAGCATCAGTAGATTTTATTTTATTGATATTGGTGCTCAAGCCCATTTCGTCACTATTTGCGCTGATTATGTTTAGCAGCTGTTGCTGATCTTCCACATTGTCTCCTAATACAACGGTATCATCAGCATATTGAGTCGTGCCAATCGGCTCTGAATTTACTTTAAATCTTCATTAGGTATGGGCGCGTGACATGAAAACAGTCGAGTCACGCTGGATCACGGCGGGTTCCGTCGTGAACGTGAGTAATATTTGATAATCGGGCAGTGAACGTGAGTGAACATTTGCAAGGCGTGATTCATGTTTCACGTTAATTTCACGTTAAATTTTAATATCGAATAAAAGACTCCAGGGTGTCCCGCTCCCCCGCTGCCCAACCATGTGAAAGATCTAAAGCTGAAGCGGGAAGTCATTGTACTTCTGTGTGGCAGCCTGTAGCGACGGAGCTTCGCACCTGTGTTGTATTGTGAGTGTTGTGTATACCGTCAATGGTGTGTCTGAATCTATATGCGACCAAGTAGAATTTACTTTTAGTTCGTCAAACGTACAAGTACTTTTAAACCTAGGAATTAAAAAAGTATTGTCTAGCAACATATACCGTCTTGTACTTTCATTTATTTCTTTTTGTGACTACTATTCTGATTGCAATATATCACGTAAATTGTTTCACGTGCAAAACATTTTATTTCAGAGTTTTTAGTTCTGTTGCGCGTCCTTTATTGGTTTTAAATGTCAACATTCTGTTCTATCAGAATTTTAATTTTCAAATAAAAGCTGGCTGTGGGTCACGTTGTGAGTGGAGGGTCACGCCGTGAACGTGAGCGTGCGTTAACATGAGTGTTTAAAGCAAGCGTGAAACGTGCGTGTCGTGAGTGAATACTCACTCACGCGTCCATCTCTACTCTTCATCTAGAGTTGTTTTGAATTTATCGTCGAAATACAACTTTAACAGTATAGGAGAAACTATGCAGCTTTTCCACACTCACCGCTAAATTTTAATCTCACTTGTTAATCCCTCGATTACCTGTTTGGTTCCAGTACAGTTTCTTTTTAGTTAATTTCAGTTAATTTTACTTTGTCAAAAACCGCTTCATACGCTTTGATAACACGTCTTTGGGCTGATTTCTAGATTTTAAAAAAATAATTACTATGCTACTAATGCATCCCACGCACTGAGCCAAACTAGTATCATCAAAAATTATTTTCATCTAGGATGATTATGGAATAGTTCCTAATTTATGAAAGCAACTATAGGTCACTTCAAAATCAAATATCAAGTTTGACGTTTAAAAATAAATGTAGTTCCATTCATAAATTAGGAACTATTCCATGGTCATTCTAGATGAAAATGATTCTTGATCATGCTTTATATCATCTAGTGTTTTTAATAGGTGACCCATTAACCTGATAAGTGATTGCTCGCAGTATTTTTCACTATAGTGGATTTCTTCGATATTAGGGTGAAAACAGCCCTCATCCAAAAATGTTCATGAAATTTTCATCAGTCCCAACAGACTTCCTCTATTCTTCTGTCTTGGTGTATACGTTACTTCAGATTTCAAGATTTCAGAACCCTTGACTGCAGTTTTTTGGCTTACATTCGGTGATTACATAAAAGATTTCTGATATATTTCCTCTATATATCCTGCTTCCTGCCTTTTTTTATTATTAATTTATTTGTTTCATCATTTAGGATATTTCGAGCATTTTTTCTATATATTCCCTTTATTTTTCTATGCATGTTAGCTATGCCGTGTCTTCTTTCTAACTCTTCCATTTATTGATAACATTCATCCATACATTTTTTCCTTTGCTAGTCTAATTTCTTTTCTTATTTTTATCTGCAGTTGTCTCGTTTATATCGCATTTTACTTTCCTTCTTTGTTCTATTACTTCTATCCAATGGTTGTTTTTAGCAATTCCACGTGATGTGATATTCTGTTTACATATTTTATCCATACTGTCCTTAAATTTTGCAATGTTTTTCTATTTGGGAGAGTTTTTTCTTTTTCACTTCTTCGAGCCTATTATTTAATTCTACAGCAACTTTTACTCTAATTTCAGCCGTACATCACCTTCTAACGGCTTGTGGTCAGATCCGATATCGCCATTCTATTCCTCGTCTGAGAAAATCGTAAGATAAAGATAGCAAATTCAAATTTTCCCAGTGCGATAAGGAAGATAACAGTTTTGGGGATTTTTATAGCACTGTTGTCAAATCAAAAATATGTTAGGTTATGTCACTTATTATTAATTAACAATAGTATTTATCAATGTTACGTCAAAACATTTTTAGATTGTGTTTTTTATCCCCAGTTTGAGGAAATTGTGCCAGAAGGATAGGTATAAATATTACTAATGGCGCTACCTTACACTTAGTGTGTTGATCTAGTGACCTTAGGGTTGCCCACCTCATGGCGAACATTTAATAGAAACAAATATGTGTATTATTATAACTTGGGATTGAGTGCAATGATGTTTAGCGTTTTTTTATATAGTATTTCATTAATTTATTAAGAAAGTAATTTATTGATTATGCTGCTCACAGAAATTAATAAAACATAAAATATTTAGAAGAGAGATGCCCATTTCCCAACAAGCTGTTACATATTTTGGTCAATGGGGGATAGATACCATTAATAGGTTTTTTTTTTTTGGAATTCTATATTTAACTTAAAATTGATGAATATCAATTAATAATTTAATTTTTTTTTACCTAAAGTAAACAAAATTATAACTGCAGCTATAAAGTAAATGTAAATAGCCTGAATATAAATAAATATCATATTTCGAAGCTACTAGTCAGTGTTTCGTCTTTCTTCTAAGCATCTTTACTAATATTTTTAAAATGTATATATTGTTACGATGTGTCTAGGATTTGATAATATTATTAGATTTTTATTTAAATAAATGACTCTATCACATCAAACGGTTGGATTTCCTACATCCTAGCAAATATAATTGAATGTATACAATACATTTGCTATTAAGATAATTATCGTGGTTTTTATGATTTTTGAAAGTAACCGCTTTATCCACCACTTGTTTATCCAATGTGACCGCTACAAAATTAGAGATTTCAACTGATGGGAACAATTTTACAAACATGGCGCTCCACCTCACAATTTTTTCAAAACAAGTTGACTTCGTATTAATAATTACATCAGTGATTACGTAAGAGTGCGTCGCCTAAGTGATTTAACAAACGTAAGTGGGTAAATAGACGCCACAACAAAACACTCACGATGCGTCTCTAACCATATTTGGCTTCCCTGATGCAAAATAGGACACCAGGCGTGCCCACACCAAGTCACACGAGGGACAGGGGCTCCTCTTTCTTTCTGTTGGCCTGCTGTAACAAGCCAGATACCTCTTTGAACACCGCTTGCCACAGGAACACCAGCTACCACACGACGTACTATTCAACTCTTTTTTAAACTCCTGTAGGAGGGGTAGGGGTGCTCGTTGCAATCCTCTACAGCTAACCAAAAGACACTGCACTAATTATAAAAAATTGAATTGGGAAAAATTGGTAATTATTCGCTTTTAAATGGATTATTTGTGAGGAAGCCAAAATAACACACATCACAGCTTGGCTTCGCTTTCCGCTTTTTCTTTTTGTTTTCATTCATTTTACATTGTTATTGATTATTTAATAGCCTGCTCTGATTACATTTTTATTTCAATCATGGCTGACACTATTTTCATTACCGTTTTTACAAATTATTAGCTCAAAGTCAATGCTACTCATACAATTTGCAAAAATTAAACAGAACATTTACAGAATATTTTGCTTCAAATGTTATTAATTGCTATCACAGTTTTAGAGGATTTAAAAGTGATTATTGCAATACCAATAGTTGGCGAATCTGTCCCTGGCATTAGGTGGACAAGGCTTCTACTTTTAATCTTATTTTGTTTCAACTTGGAATTTAGGAAAAGTATTTATTACTTAAGTAGGTAAGTTAAATAAAAACCTGTGCGACCAATACAGCATAATTTTTACCCGATATACGCTGTAAAGTCTTTCGTATAAAAATATCAGTGCAATTTTTAACCAAAAGCTTTATAGGAATTAAAATTTCTAGTGCCTAAGTAGAATAACTTTTTGACAAATGATTCCAAATTTTTTATAGTAACGGCTTTTTGAATAATCCGCCAGCAAGTAATGCATGCAGCAAAAACGTTCTTTAAGCACGCATTCGAAAAACAGTTTTAAAAAAGTTTCGCACAATGGCACACCGATGTATTTTCCTCATATAAAGGAATGTTCTTTTGCTAGCAGTTTTTCTTTGCTCGGCGTGCGTTATTAATGATGGAACTTTCATATTTCTACACCCTGAAACATCTTTTCAAAGAATTATTTGGCCTGGAAAATATCTCGCTGTGGGCTTCCGCAGAACACAAATTTTACATGGCAATGACTGCTACTGGTTCTGATGCGCATGGTTTGAGGGAGAATTATTCGACCCCTTCGGTGATTTTTTTAGGTAGAGGCATTTTGCCAGTGCTAGTTGTTAGCCGAGTAATGCTTTTCTAGTTTTAGTAGTGTTGCAGGATTCATGATTTTGCAAAATTTGCCAATAGTGTATAGAGAATTTGATAATACTAAACTAGAACTAACCGTCACAGCAAGTAAATAATATTCAGTATTGAACAAACTAAAGCCTGGGCAGAGCAAGGGAACCAACTAGCGAACACAAAATCTGAATTGTATGTGCACAACAGCAGGATTTGCAACTACTGGCTTATACCAGAATAGTTTATCAATTCACAGAAACAGACATTCCATACGTACGCTGTTATGCTGTCCTTCGCATTAGTTTCGGTTTTGAACGCCGTATAAGGACTAATAAGAGGGTCTAAGAACCACTCAGAATGCTAGATCGGTTTCAGCTGTGAAACTTTGCCTGAAGGGAGGACTGTCTAAGTTTCTGTGCAATTAGGGTGTTACATATTGCTCACTATGGCAAGACAAGCGCGTGTCTCATTGTGTTGGAAAATTGTGGCGGAGGACATCCAAAGAAAAAATGTCAACAACTTATTCTACATGACGTTATTTTTTTCTTATATACAGAGTGTATAAAAAGTACGGTCAATTTACAGCCACGTACAGCCTTGCATGTGAACTGTAGAAATATAAATTTTTACAAAAATTTCATCTAATCACGGCCATCATTTGGCGCCTCGGTTTTATTGCCATTTCAGTGCAACAAAAATGACTACACTGGTTTGATCACAGCAAGTTAGATAAAAACGAACTAATAAAAAACTGTCCTTTGCTACTTTTAGTGCAGCAATTTTTGTTGCGTTGATAACGGAAATAGATTTGTTTTCGAAAACATTGCTATATTGACCAATGTAGCAAAATATCCAAAAATATCATGAATAATAGAGCATCACAAGAAAGCTATAGATATTACAGTACCTATTTCTACTTTCTTTTACAATCAAGGAAGTATTGATTTGCCGCAAAAATTCGAAATTGAGTTTTCAACAGATCTTAACGTTTTATATGTCTGTGTAGGTATCTGTGTGTGAACAAGATATCTCAAAAACGAAAAGAGATATAACGTTGAAACTTCATATATAAGTTTTGTTTCCTATATAGATGCCACAGCAAGGTTTTCAAAAAAATCGCATAAACGGAAGTATGGTGTGTACTCTTGTGATTTCTCAGTTATTTTCGATTTTCTAAAAAACGACTCTAACGATTTTTTTAAAACGTTACATTTTTATTACACTTTTAATGTGTATTGATGCGAGATAGGTGGTTTTCCAATTCAATATCTCTAAAATGGGTTTATTTGTTTTGTAGTTTAGATGATGTATTAGTAGGAAAGCTAAAAACAAATTTTTCACTAATGATTAGATCATTGTAACAGGAAGTTGTGTGCGTGTATCACACCAGATTTTTAACACTGCATTGTAAAGGAGGTATAAATGACTAAGGTACCTACTAAAAAGCAGAAATTAAATTAGTTCTTCAAATTGTCCATCATTTCTTGCTAAACAATATCAAAGACATAACATACTTTCGGTTAGGCTAAACTTCGCTGATAGTATGCTGATTTAATTAGTAGGACTTCAATAAAAACTTCAGCTGGCTCAAAGTGGGGTGGGTCACGATCAAGCAGCAGCCTTTTATGCAATGATAAAGAAAACCAGGGCACCAAGAACCTAATAAACCCTGAAGTATTATAGGTGGCAGACACAACTGGTCTAAAAATAGCAGACGCAATCCAACCAGCAATTCAAACAAAAATAATTTATTACAATCAAACCGCGCGCTACGCGCTGCGAGTCTTGAATCAGGGCGCACGTGAAATAGGATACGCGAAAGGTCAAGCTCCGAACCGAGCGCTAAGATAAGAAAAACAAAACCTAAACAAATATAAACATCTGTGAAGCCGGAACGTGAGATTTTACTTTGTGCCACAGACACACATTTAGGAAAATTATATTATAGATTGAAGATCTCTCCAGCTATCCTAATTTCAAAAAAAGGTAGCACGGGTTGACAAGCACGGATGCAAGAGAATAATAAACTGTAAATAAGTTCAGTATAAATGCTTTAATACAAAAGAAACAATCGTTCGCAGACAGAGGTTCGCAGAGATGCGAACATAAATTTCAAACAAATATTCAAATTTGGACCCAAAATACAAAAAGTAATTAAACACGACTAGTACTTGTAAACAATCATAGGGACTTCAATGCCTCAATAACTTCAAAATTAAGAGGAATATATAAATAACATCCAGTTCTAATTATTATATACATTATCACAAAAGGTTTAATAAATAAATGGTAACCTCACGCAAGCAAGGAAGGATTTGACTAATTAGCGCCGCTCGGAATCGAGTCGGTAGAAATTATAAAACATCGGCAGACGCACAAACAAACTATTTAATGACATGAAACACGTATGGAATACCAGTTGTCGATGAGACCTCCCCGAAACATGGGACATTGATAATTAAGATATTGTGTAGTGCATAAAAAAGGCCTTCGCAGCAGTGAATTACCCTGATGGTTGATTATTATTAGTTGCCCAAATTTTTATTAGTTTAAATTCTACAAAAGACTTGATCGTATGAGATTATCAGACGTAACGACAATTCTTTACGATGAGGATGTGCTAAATGAAATTATTAAGATCATTATGGAACTGAATACTAACACACGAATAAATATAAACATCAACAACACTCTAACACAACAGGGACACCCATTGAGTCAATTTCTATTCAGCTTAGTAATGGAAAAAATAATAGAAGACGTCAAAAAACATTGGAAAGGGATTCAGAACTAACAAAGATAAATAAATATCATCTGTTATGTAGACGACGCAGACATAATTGCAGAAAGTGAAGTTAAATTACAGGCTCCACCTGTTCCACTGAACTGCTGTGCATTATAAATTATAACATGGAGATATCGTCCGACAAAACCAAGTCTCTCGTCAACGCCAAAGTACCTCTGAGATGCAAACTGGCAGTCAACAACGCAAGCATCGAACAAGTTATGTCGTTTAGGTATTTGGGCATGGAACTGACAGCAAATCAAGATCAAGTAAAAGAAGTTCAAGCAAATGAAACGTCAAGAATTTCAGGATGTCTGAAAGTCCGTATCAACAAAACATGCGTCCGCCCGATAATGATCTACGCGTCAGAAACGAGGGAAGACACGGCAACAACAAAATCGGTTCTCAGAAACAGACATTAAAACACTTTATTGCATGGACCGAACGTTGAGGTAGAATCATGAACATCCAAATAAAAGACAACTGCAACGTAACAGACGTAGGAAGATGGGTGAGACAGCAAAGAAGGGAAAGGAACAATCTCGAAAATCATGGCAGCTTCTAATTATAAAACCACACATTCTTATCGATTTCGCTATAATGGTGTCTATAAGTCTATTAAAACTTAAGTTGACGGTAAATAAAATTCCTCTGTCAAGAATAGTCTTGTGCAAAATATAATTGTAGTAAGCAACAGTTTTCCTTTTATTAAATGAGATTATGTGACATTTTCAAATATTCAGTTTCATATCATTAAACTGACACTACATTTCAAGTTAGTCAATATCATTTTTCACTCTTAAATGATCTTTAATATTTTGTAGTAGACAATTTTATGTCATCTGCAAACAAGAGACACTTACAACATTCAAAATTTGTTGTGATGTCATGTATAAATAACAGAAACAAATATGGACCCAGATGAAACCACTGGGGTTCTGGATAAGTATCCTTTAATCCTTACTTGAGAGTGTCTACCCGATAAATAGCTAGGAAATCAACTTATCTCGGGATATCTAAGCCCCTACGACTGTAACTTATTAACTAGAATTGCATGATTGACTCGATCAAAGCCTTTCTGAAGTTTGTATATATGGCATCGACCTGAAAACCAGCTTCGAAGGACTCATGTAAATACTCAGTAATAATGTATTAAGGGCAAATGCTTTTGCCGGTAAAAATGTTTTACGAAAGTATTTTGTTTTGGCAATGTCACAAGACAAACTAACTTAATCAAATTCCCGAGCCGAAGGTGAGGGAATTTGTCAAAGTTAGTTTGTCGAGGGGCATTGCCAAAAAAACAACAAATCGTGAGTAAAACATTTGCCGAGCAAAATCATGAGCCCAAAATACATTTTGTAGACTATTTCCCAAATATCGGTTCATTTTGACATTTATACTGATGCGCAATGACAGTTTAAATGACGTTTCTTAAATACCACCTTGATTAAAGCAACATATTTGGTGGTTGCCGTGGATGCAAGTGGCAAAAGAAACTGACAAAATCCCAAGGGAAAATTTCGATTTTTTGCCACTACAAAAACACGCGATTGGTTGAATTTTGAAAAAGCATGGCTTTTCATTGGATAATAAGAGATGTGGGAAATAGTCACTAAATAATAGCTATTTATGCAACAAGTGCCAAAAGTCGACGCACGCGTTGCATACAATATTTTATCTACGACCTTAATTTTACCGTTATTAATCCATAAATATCGATTTAACAAAGGTTTGCATCTGCGACACTTTTAATTTATGTCATAATAAACAGTAGACCACGTCGCGCCGCGCTGGCGATTGTTTGCCACGCCAGTACTGTCAAGGTGAGTTACGAAATGTAATTATTGGTACTCCACATCTGACTGTATTCATTACATAACGCTTTAATTATTTCAAAAACACTTTACCTGTAACGCAAGAAGCAACTAGAATAACTTTACAACTGCACTTCCAGTTCGACGTTGTTGTTTTATAACCTCACTTCACTTTTAGCCCATGTGCTAAAAGTAAACAGCTGATTTATTTAACCACGGTAAACTATAACACGTCACTTTTAGTGAAACAAGCTAGCGCTAAAAGGCTTACTTTTAGTAGTGGTCGTAGATAAAGGAATGTTCGTACAAGTTGATTTGCCCTCTGCGAATCCATGTTATTGTGGAATAAATTTGGGATAACGGATAAAGTTTTGTTAAAAGTAGTTTCTCAAAGGACTTAGCTATCACATTCAGTCCATAGGCTTATAATTCTTAACGTTGTTTCTATCTCCCGATTTATATATTGGCGTTACAAAATTTGTGCGTATGTGTATCTTGTAATATTTAGATATAAACCTATCTGGTTAGTCTATTTGAATGAGAATTGGTTTAACTTCGGCGCCGGTACATGTGCATCCGGCGGAATCATTTCGCGGTTTTCGCTTGTACAGTTATTTTAACAATACGCCAGAAATCAGTGTTTTAAAGAATGATAGAGACATTAAATGCGACACGCGCGTACAAAAGGAGCGACATTGGTGACGTGACACCGGCAGTGGGCCAAAGCACAAGAAAGTCCATTTCAGTGCGAGGCGTTGAAAAAAATCTTGGCTTCCAGAAATTGTTTCGAGTCAAATCTCTGCGTCATTTTACAGGTTCTGAATAATAGTCGGTTGTGAATGTAAGCCGACAGTATCTCCACCAGGTGGCTGCAGTCTTCGGGCAATATTGGGAAGCCTTCCCTAGGCTGCCCGCACACTATTATTAAATGTTGGTAATCTTTCAATTTAAAATCTGTAAAATTAGCGAATTACATCATATTGCAACTTCTCGTGTTCCATACCAAGATATGTATTTGGGTACAGCCTAAAGACATCGTGGCGAGATGTGACGTCAAGCGTCTTACTCGCCCCTTAAATATCGAATTACATCGCGACATTCAGCGAAATACCGTTGGCAGAGCAGGACTTTCATGCAGATAAATGCTCACGTATGAAAGACAGCTATTTTGGTTTCTTAATATTGTTTAATTATAATTGTATGTCAGCGACTCTGGTTTTTATTGATTCGTAAATGCATTTGGCACTACGACGAGAAAAAGTGTACGACGTTCAGTAAACGAATATTGAAGAAATATTTTAAAAGCAATATATTCGAAACGTCCTCAGCTTATGAAGAGTTGTTGGTTTCACCTAATTGCACATTGTAGCCCTCCTTGTGTGAGCTCTTTACTTGTTCTAAAAGGTCCAGATCGAGCAGTAAACACAGATTTTTAATTGTTACACACAACCCACTTCATTTTGTTATAGTTACACTACTAACTAACCCAAGTTGAGATACCAAACGTTCGGAGGGCCAGGTTGCCTCATATATATAGAAATATAGAAATATTAATTTGAAAATGAAACCAATTAGTACAACGTGCACTGACATCAAGCGCAAGTTAATTTTAAAAATCCGTTTTAACTACTGCTACTAAGGTAAATAATTCGCTTAGTTTTAAAAGGAAAAGCTTGGCTGTCCTCGTATTACCAAATCGCCTGTTTTATACACACATAAAGTAAGGGAGCATGTTGCGTTCTATGACTGGCAATTTACTTATATTGTGCTCTTGTTGGCTGAGATACGTCGTTTTATAATACAGTTTTATTACAACACTTCTTAACACACACGCGTAAGCTAAGTTTTTTAATATTTGAAACGTCAGTTTCATTTTATTGCGAGAATATGGTGAAGTACACCTTTTTAATTAAAAATAAATATTTTCTCTAAACGGAATGTTCTTGTTGGAAATGGTAATACTACATAGGTGCAAAAATGCCGTAACACATATTTAACGTCTATAAGTCTAGATATGCAAAGCATTTACAAAAGATACTTCTGTACCCTCCATAAATTTACGTTCTTTAGTAACTAAAAAATCTGGAGTGATATACGCACACAACTTCCTTTTACTGTGATCTTATAATTGGCCAAAAAATTGATTAAAAATTTTTAAGCATTTGTCAAAAATTGTTAAAAATTGCAAATTCTACATAAACGGTGCAAAATAGAACGTTAGGTGAAGAGACTAATTTTCTCTAGAATTTTAAGCTGAATTCAAAAATGGGGTGTTCTATTTAAAATAGGATTTAATAAAAAAATAGAAAAAAAACAAAAGAAACCCATTTTAGAAGTATTCAACTGGAAAATCACTTAGCTCACATCAATACACATTAAAATGTAATCAAAATGAGCAGTTTGAAAAAAATCGTTAGAGCCGTTTTTGAAAAAATCGAAAAAAAAATGAAAAATCACAAGAGCAAACACCTACTTCCGGTTACGCGATTTTCGTCAAAAGCTTGCTGTCGCATCTACATAGTACACAAAACTTACATATGAAGTTTCAACCCCATACCTCTTTTCGTTTTTGAGATATTCTGTTCACAGCCACACACACACACACACAGACACGCACACAGACAGACCAATTAAAAAAAATGTTTTTTGGGTTCAGGGGACTCTAAAACGTGAAGATCTGTTGAAAACTCAATTTCGAATTTTTGGGGTGAATCCAATACTTCCTTTATTGTAAAAAGAAGTAAAAATCGGATAGTTAGGTGATTATATAGAGTGGAAACTAACCTTTTCAGTATTTAACTAAGCATCAAAGAATGTTTCAATAAAAAATTCGTGCGTTTTTTCTTACAGCCACGTGTAATGCCATCAACATGATCATGGTGTTCAATTTGAAAATCAAAACAAACCCGAAAAATTCTAGCGTTTCATCCAATTCATTCTCCTTGTTCACGTGAGCACAACGTTAATCTTGGTTCTCTCTCGCTCTCTCTTTCTCTCTTTCTCTCTCTAAGTCGTTCTCTCATTCCCGAGTGGTCGTGATTCCATGAGTCTTTAGTTGGAATTTCTTACGGACTCTTTCCATCATTCTCCATCTTCTGTTTCTTAGTGTTATCTGCAGCGGTTTTTAACTATCTTTTTGATTTTATCTAGCTATCTAGTGGGGTAGCACCCTTGTGCCATTTCCCCCTCCACCTTGCCCTGCATGATCAGCTTTGCAAGATTATCATCTTGTCTTCTGTTGATATGTCCATAGAATTCGGGAATGCGTCGACGGCAAATGGTGAATAGTCGGTCTTTTATCAATATTTCCTGGATGATCGAACATCTTGGTTGCATGGTTTAAAAATATTGAAAAAAAACACCTTATTCGCTCGAGTTGGACTTAGGTGGCAATCATTTATTCCCAAAATTAGCACATGCAGGGTACTCGCATTTCAACGACAAGAATAATTATGGTTGAAGAGTTGGAGATCCAACTACATAGAGCCGCCGGGTGCATGTGAGCCGCCCTTGTACACATTTAAATACACGCCCCTCTTTGAAAATCAATAAAATTAAAAAAGTACACCTTTTAAAAGTTATTACATTAATAAAGAGACCACGTGACTAGTGGTGTTGGCGGTTCAGTAAATTTAATGTTCTAATGTTGCATGCAAGCACCATTTGAGTAGTTTTTATTTCCTTTGTACCAACAACAGTTCTATTTACAGCTAAGTTACCTACGTTAACATTGTTGCAGGTGAAGAGCTGCTTATAATATGTTAGTTCCTTAATATATGGCACGCCACTGCTACTGTCAGCTGTAGTTGTTGCTACCAGTGTTAGGTTGCCTATATTACTTGGTCATGTGGTCATCGATCTTTTTTTATTCCTCTGTACAACTTATTTCAAGGATTTTTTCTCCCGCGTCATGTACGTATGGAGTAATTACGCAAATGATCTATATAAAATGTTCTTTCCCACTAACAAGGGAAAACAGATGCAAGCAGAATAGATAATTTCCGTGATTGCTTCATACGAACACGTCAGGCAAAAGATTCTTGAGACGAACTGCAAGTATAAGAGCTATCACATAAAACAAAGCAAATAATCACATATGATAGGTAAAGCACAAAATTATGTTCGCATGTATAACAAAATCACAAATCCATGCCACAAAATGCCCAATTAATTCGCCAAAGCCGAAACTATCCATAATATCGATTTCTATAAATATTATAAATAATAAATCTGTTAAACGTTTCTGGGTTTTGGTTAAATCATTTCTAATTATTTTGAGTTTTGATAAACTTGTTTCTCCTGAAGCCAGTGATAATATTAGTTAGGTCAATTATTAAAATAAATGAAACATTCGTAAACGTATCGTGTAAATTATTTTCATAAATAAAATTGACAGATCGCCAGGAAATATACAGGGTGAGTTTTTTTTTCATTATCACTATAGGGATCTCGAAAACCGTGAAAGATAGAAGGTTGGTTAAATGGTGAAAGAATTGCAGTTTTATAAGCTTATTCCAGATGTGCTTTTGTTTCTTTGAAAAAATCCAAGGCCTACTAGAAACAAGCAAAATATTCAAATTACTTAATTTCTTAAAGTCGGTCTAGCGCCGTTATTATTGAAAATAGAAAAAAATAATAAGAATAAAAGTTTTAGCTATTTTTACGGTGTTTATCTTACACTTATTAGTTTTCTTCTAGCTTTCATAGTTTTTGAGTTGTAACATTAAGTTAAATTTTTTTAAATAGCAATCATAGTTGGCTTCTTTTAGAAATGTCTAAGCCAACTATGATTGCTATTTAAAAAAATGTAACTTAATGTTATAACTCAAAAACTATGAAAGCTAGAAGAAAACTAATAAGTGTAAGATAAACACCGTAAAAATAGCTAAAATTTTTATTCTTATTATTTTTTTTTCTATTTTCAATAATATCGGCGCTAGACCGACTTTAAGAAATTAAGTAATTTTAATATTTTGCTTGTATCTAGTAGGCCTTGGATTTTTTCAAAGAAACAAAAGCACATCTTGAATAAGCTCATAAAACTGCAATTCTTTCACCATTTAACCAACCTTTTATCTTTCACGGTTTCCGAGATCCCTATAGTGATAATGAAAAAAAACCTCACCCTGTATATACTTTCAAACATTATGCAGTTTTGAGTTCATCGAAAAGGAGATGCCATGAAGATCACGATCATTTAGATTTTTATCGTTGCTTAATTTCAAATGTAAATCTTTGCAATGTTTTATGATATCTTCCTCCTCCTGTTGTTTCAATTCGTTTGGATATTAAATTAAGCACTTTGCAAAATTTTATGTTTAAAACTAGGTTACTGGATTTCTCTCTTAATTTTATATATTTAATTGTGTATTCAGTTATTTCCAAGAGGGCTTGCTAAATTTCTTGTACGTAAACATTAAGATGCTTTATTGCTTCTGTTGTTGCACTAACTATAAAGAAGTTACAGAATATTATAAAATTGGATACTATTAGGAAATTTTCAAACGGGTACTGTGTTAAGTAAAAAAGTATTTGTGAGTGTAATAAACTAAGAAGAGCAAGAACAATACTACATTCGGGTTAGCAGCCAAATGTCTGACATTGTATGGGCCGGTTGCAGAAAGCAATGTTAAGTCTAGTGTTAGCTAACGCGACGTCAAAGTGAACAAAAACGAATCAAATCTCAAATGCTTATGGTAACTAACACATTAGTAAACAAAATTTGATACGATTTCGTTCACTTTGACGGGACGTTAGCTAACACCAGACTTAACATTGCTTTCTGCAACCGGCCCTAAGTGTGTGTACACATGCGTACCCCAAGATCTACATTCACATGTTTTCCTACTATTGAGATAGCCTAATGTACAAGTAATTATACTGGACATTATCAGCGGAATTTAGGGCGCATCCTTATGTAAAGTGCAGTAGCTAATATCCAGATACTATTGAATTTGGCAAAATCGTTATAACGTACTACTACCAAATATCCCTATCGCTAGAAGGTCCTGGAGTTTGTAAACGTGATAATTACTGAACACAAATTACATATCCAAAGTTAGGCTGCTACATGCATGAATGATGCATTTTTTTCAGCAACTTATTCGTCGGTGATTCTTGTTTTGTACGGGCGTACGTAGGTATTAGTAAAATTTGATTGAAGCCTGGGAGCTTGCGTAAATGAGCTAATTAAAATTGCAGCATTTCGTAAGATCAAAGTTTTCGCAAATTTAGCCCGCTGGAAAGGATAGCTAAAATTTCGGACAGCACTCGCGATTTTCCCCCGTCGTTAAGCTTATTAACTGTAAAATTTAATAAGTTCTGACGGCAAAGGTAGCGTTAGGTCAAAGCTCCAAGCCCTGATAAGAGAATCGACGTTGAGGGATATTAAATTGGAATCATCTTCGGCTTAAACAGGTGGGGTCTAGTGGGGAATTGAAGAGGCTGTTTCGACTATTCGGAAGGTCCGATAAATAAGTTGCGAACGAACGTTCCCAGATTCTGAATGGTTCTTGGAGAATAAACGTACAAAATGAGGCTGGTTATACCTATAAATTAACATAGAAAAGTAAATTGAGGTTTCACACAAATAAAAAGCCCTCAGTCCAATAGGAAATTAGAAAGGAATACAATTTCGAAAAATATTGAAAATGGTATCGTTTGCCGAAATCACTGATACTAATCGACTAAACAAAGATACAAAGATGCATTGCTGTAGCCTTGCACTTTTGATAATTTCCGATTACTGTTTTGCATCGGATTATCGTAGAGATATCATATCGACCTTGCAGTCGGGCTTACGGAACTACTGACGCCCTTCATTAGAATCATCTTGTATCGTCCCCCGTCCCGATGCAGCCCTGAAATTCGTTATCGAAGACCAACAGATGCCCGATGTTCATCTTGCGAGACCTACAAATTCTGCCTGCACCTTGGCGGCCAGCACTGGACCCGGTCCGGTTAACATTATTTCTAGTGCTTGGACTACCGGAGATTTTCAACCGGAGCCGCTACAAAGATATCGATGCACCCAGCTAACTGTCTATTGTTAATATTATATCGTATGGTGTAATATATTTGATGTTTGAATGGTTTCCCTTATGGAACGTGTTATTCAGATTAACACGGTCCCGGCCTTCAGCTGGTGCCTATCTTCTTCCTCTTATTATACGCCAGTGACCTGTTTTAATCACAAAGTGGTTCTATGAGCCCTATTTGCCGATCTTATGTAGTAAACGTTATTTGAATCATGAAACCCTGTTAGAAACTGAACTATTGTTTGTTACAGCCGGGGTTCAGATTGGCCCGATGAAATGTAATTTGATGTGTATGTTATTTTAGTAGAGGTTTCAAATTACTGCTTGACTTTAATTGTGAAGCGCAGTGCAGATTCACGTATTTTATGTCTTTACCAATTCTCAATTTCTCAGTGCAGCTAGTCTTGTACACTTTTTAGATTTGCTACAGGTAGTGATCAGTTTTTTGCTTGTAACAATGTTTTGTTATGTTCATTGTACAGTCGTGTTAAAATAAATCTGGGACAATGTATTAGAAAGAGTTACATTAATCTTTGACATGTATATGAAATCCATAACTCTTTCTGATAGCAGGAAATCCATGGAGATGTTCTTCAATTCTTAACTCAACCTACATATGAACAAAACGTTGTCCCAGATTTATTTGAACACGACTGTACAAGAAATGATATAAAAAATTACACCATGTGGTTTTGAAATTCCAAAACATCTATATCTAATTTTCCACAAAGTATAATCCAATTTTTTTGGGTTTATTAAACTACCTGCAATTTTTAGAGTATCCTAGCTGGATTATTCATGCTTAATAGTAAATTCGCACAATATCAACGAAATGCGAAGAATTCTCCAACCATGAAGTAGATAATAAGGGATTTAGTTTTTAGGGAAATTTATGAAAATTTACCAATACAAAATTAAATATTAACTAAATTTAAGGATTGCCTCATATGCAACATGTATTTGATGGAAATTTTTAATGGTCGTAAATAATAATTATCAAGTATTAATAGGTTAGCTTAAAGTAGAATATTTATTTAGTTATTTCTGTTTTTTTAATTATTTTTAAGAACTAATCTATTAATGTTTATTATAATGATTTACTAAAGCACAAAACCTCTGTTTCGAGCAGCGGTGTCCAAAGTAGAACTAGCGTGATGATCGCTATTATAGGAATCTATTTATTTTTAAGTAATTTTTAATTAACCAAACCAATAAACTTTTAGTATTTAGTATTTTTATTAGTAACACGTAACACGCTTGAGCTACACTATTTTGCAAAGTTATTAATAAATTCTAGTTGCACTGTCTTATTTATCGAGTTGAGTGCAATCGACCGTATAAATTGCTTAAAAATGTAATTCTTTGATCTGCAGATATTTTGATTGAAAATACGATTTCATTTATACAGTGTGAATAAGGTAATACTATACATTGACAACTTTATTTTAGCATTAATCAATTTACCCATGCTAATAACAATTGTCGGTTTTGAAATTACAATAAAATAATCCAGTTTCAATAAGTTTCTATAGTCACTGTGTTGTTATTTTGTTTACAAACACCATGGTAAAATTGAGTAAATGTCCTATGTCGAATTTTGCATTATTCGGCCATGTAGTCTTAGATTATTCTCACTGTATATGCTGTAGTTATCTCGAATCTTTCTATCCGATTGTTATGATGTAAATGTTCAATATGATTTCGAGGCTTTCACGGCCATTGTCAATAAGTAACAATTCCGTAACTTCCGGGATTGGCCCGTGTTACTAGTGAGATCGAAGAACTCAACGTTTCGCCTACTTTCCCAAGGGGATTCATCAGGAGGAAAAGCAAAAGAGTACGGTAACTCAGTGGAAGACGCAAACAGGTATATGAACAACAAAGAGAGATAGTCGAAGTATTATATAGCAAGGCAACAAATTTAGTAAGAACCAAGCAATAGAATGTATCGTAGAAGGGTGGACAATGAAAATGGTACAAGTGTCACAACTCCTATGCGCAGGCAGCATTGCGATAATAGCAGGGTCAGAGAGAGGACAACCTAACTATAGGTATAACCTGTATATGACAAATATTTGCAAAAAGTGAAAATTAAGATTAACAGAGAGAAAAGCAGAAATACTATACGAAATGAGAGTAGATGTGGTGAAAAAAGTGTTATTCGTCCCTAGTTTACGACAGCGAAGTAGAGATGACTACGAATAAACATAAGAGTAGATTGGCAAGCGCAGAAATGCGGAGTTTTGGTGAATAATAGAAGGAAAAATAAGACAGGATAGGATTAGCAGCACAACATATAGAAAACTATTGAATGGTAAGGTAGTAAGGGTAGTGGCACAAGAACGGCAACTAATTGGGATATCTGAGACACATACACCGAAACGGAGAACACGGAACTATGAAGCCAACCTTCGAGGTGAGACCACGAGGAAAGAACAGAGTGGCAAGATCAAGAAAGAGATAGATAGAAGGGATAAAAACAGCAGCGGTACACAGAGGGATAGAATGAAATATATCAAAAAGTGCAAGACCACAAAGATTGATAAGTGTTGGCAAAAAGCTCAAAGAAAAGAAATGGAGCGAATAAACCTACATAAAGCTTTACACGTCAATGGTAGTAAGGCTCAGGATTGTGTATATATTGCAATGATCTTTTTGTAGATATTTAAATAAATATTTCTTAGTTTTCCTTTATTTGTTAGCACAATTTCTTTCCACATACACTTGCTGAAATCTCTATTATTTTAAATCTTAGATTGACTTTGTACTGGGCTAGTTCGTGTTACCTTGGTATTAAATAATCACCTTGCTATTTAACCATTATTCTGCTAGATAAAGAACTAAATTGTAATAATTAGGCTAAAACGTATTATGCATTTAAATTGTGTTAATGCAGTTGTTGAGTGCGTTTATTAATATATCAAAGCAAATGACGCGCAAACTTAGAGGCGCGGGGAGGCAGTCGCTCGCTAATAGGCGATCGATACGTTCTTCCAAACAAAAGGGGCGAAACGCGAAGCATTATAAGGTGCGATTGAGAATTTATGTGTGGGCCTGTGTTAATAGCAGTCGACGCCTCGTTATTCTTGAGCCGAAATACAGCCTCGAGAACCTATAGCTACCTTGAAATCAACACAGAAGTCCAGTAGGTACCGATAATCTTTTATCGCCGAAACCCGCTATTCTAGCTTCAAAGGAGCAGTCGATCTTGTTAATGTGCGAGATCATTTAGAGCACCTATAACGCAAGGTTAGTTCCTATAATTACATTTTACGAGTGAATGTACCGGTCAGGAAGATCGGGAAAAACCAAAGCCGTAATAGGGAATCTGTTGCAACAAATTGTGCAATAGCTTCAACGAGCAATGGCGCGCCGAAAGTAACGGCGTAGTTGCTGAATTAGCGAGTGATTCAGCATTAAGTTCGTGGACATTAATTAGCTATTGCTGATATCGTACATAACATTTTTATATTAACACTCTGTACCCTTTTTATGTATTTTCATACATGTATGTTCTTTTCCACAGTATATGTATTTTCACGTAATTTTTATTTCTGGCAGGATATGCATGTATAATTGCAGAGTTATGGGTACCAACGAGCAGGCCGGAACTATCTACATTGACATTTCCCTTAGCTGTACTGAGATAAGAACGAGTCTTGTGCTTCTACAACTGAGCTCACTAGCAAGCAAAGGGCAATTCAAATTGATAGTACAGTATAGGGCACGGGAAAAAGTACCATCACAACTTAACCTAAAATATTAATAGTTATGTAGTTCTACATTTTATAAAATAATAAGAATAATGTATAGAAGCCAGGTAGCGCAGTTGGGTAGCGCTAGGCGTTCTAGTAAGCAAGTCCTCGGTTCGATTCCCGCGTGGGCCGGAATTTTTCCGCAGCCTTGGAGATTGGAATCGGGCTCGATGAGATCATTCACAGTTGGGCATCAAATTAACTGTGCTCTACTCAGAACCACAGACCTAAGAAATAGAGTAACAAGGACAACACATCAACATAACACACACTTCACGCAATGGTTGCTGTGCAAGCACAAAAGGCGCGCTCCAACATTGTATCCCGAATCCGGGGCAAGTTGAGCATTGTATCGCCAGATGCAAGCACATAAAGCAACAGCTTCTACACCGCAAGGTAAAAGGAGGTTAACGATAATACAAAAAAAAAGTAATAATGTGTTTTATTTCCCCAAAATTAAAGTACATAAGAACAGCAAATTATTATGCCAACAAAAACTGATAATATAATGATACAGAAACCACAAGGTATAAGTTCAAGCGCATTAGCTGGTCTTCCACCAAACCTTGAGAAATTAATAACAACAATATCAATCCCAAAATGCCTAAAACTAATTTAAAATAAAAATTAAAGTTAAAAAATCTGCAATAAGCATGGAATACTAGGGAACACTAAACCTCATAAAACACAAATAAATAGAACTTAGTAAATAAGTATACTGATATAAAGGTAAATAGGTGGCCGTCTAGTGAAGCAGCATCCGCTATTTAGGTTGGAGAGTTTCTGATTTATAGGAACACGATAAAGACGTTTTTTAAAATGAATTAAATAATTTTTAAAACATGACACTCTTTAGTCAGGTTGAGACATGTATTTATAATTGTTCTACATTGGTAACAACTGTTCCCGTTCAAAATCAATATCGGTTATGTACATTTTTTAATATAAAGAGTATGTTAACAGTTTACTCAATCTTTCACCTCAACTGCTCTCGTTATTATCATTTCTCAGCTTATTACAGATAATTATTAATTAGTCATTACATGGTTTAACGTATTCAAGATACATTTTGTCTTTGAGGATCACTTCAATCCAATCTCGCATGCCCAATATTAGGCTAACCTTTCTAAGGTGTTCTCTGATATTTAGACTTTCTTTGCTATTAAAAAGTTTTCTACTGCAGCTAACCGCCACAAGTTCACGGTAACACCTTCCATCATGTACACCACGTAGGATACTGACACTCCATTATTATGCTTGTGCCAATTATTAACAATATATTATTTTTAAAATCCTTTATCTAATAGACTTGTCTGTCCGGGACGCTGTTTCAGCAGCCAAACCGTAAGAGATAGGGAAAAAAGTTAAATCCGCTCACCTGAAATTTATTCAATATTTTATATCTTAATTTATTTTAGCATTTCAAATTTGTGTGTATTTTGCTCTTATGGAAAGTTACACACCATTTACTATTGTTAATTCAAACTCTCTCTTATCACTCAGCCTAGTTACTATTATTTTCGAAGTTGCTGTTAAAATGTTGACTTTCCTTAAATTAAACTGACATTACAGATATCAAATTATCTTATTGAATATTAAAATGTAAATCTTCCTCAGAAATAACTTCACAACTTCCATTCACAGTCTATAACAATAACGCCCACAATTCCATCCATTCCCGCTCAGCTGTGCACATCAAAAACCCATATTCTACTAAAGGTCTTACCCATTTAATTTCCGTTACTACTTGTCAAACTAAATTCCATTGTAACATTATCCTTAATTATTTTTCTTGTACCTTATGCATCTCATTCAACTGCAGGTCCAGCTGTTTGTATATGCTACCGATGCTTCACTGAACTAACTGCTGTATGGGAATGCACAGAAAGTAGTGGCTCATTGTCACTTTCGAATGAAAGGCAACTGTGATTTCAGTCCCATTTTAAAATAAGGTGTCCAGTGTTGGTTTTATTAATTATAATTCAAATTATATCCTGCTAATTAAATTACATTATTATTGAGCTAACAAATCTCAATAAGGGTGATGGTCTCTATCTTATAATATAATTATTCATTTAATATTAGTTGTCGAAGCATAAAACCGTCGCAATATATAGCTGCTGCCATACTAAAGATTAGGACACATGGGATATGTAGGAATGTACACAGAAAAGTTAACCTTAATTGAAAGAGTATTAAAACTCCTACGACATCTAACAATTCAAGGTATCTCCATCGATTGTTTGCTTAAATATAAAAAGAGTCAGTATAAAACTGATCTTCTTTTTGAAACTCCAGTTTTTGAAGGAAAACATGCCATACCCACTAGATTGTACTTTAAAATCATGTTATTCAAATCTTTTTTTTCTGAAGAAAATGTCTTAATCTGCTCCCACGCGAAACATTTAAGAACATTTGGATGGAACTATAAAATCTCAAACTATAAGGTTTGTAATAACACCCTCTTTTGAGCCCTATTTGAGTTGCCAATTGAAATAATATATCTAAGCTACACTTTGTAAGTCAATTGTAATATATCTCATATCTCGAGTTCCACCTACAGTGCAAACATGTAATAGCACCCCCCCCCCCCTTTGAAGTCCTATTTCATGTACCAATTGAAATATATCTAAGCTACACTTTGTAATCCAATTGTAATATATATCATACCTCAGGTTCCGCTTACTGTGGTAATTGTAATATTTATCAACCACACTTGTAGTATCAACTTAAATATAAATTTTTTTCTAATTATTAAAAAGAAATACTATCAGGTACAGTTCACTTTATGTACTTACCTTATTTCTTAATGCAATAAATAGGAATTGACGTAACTCCTAAATCAATTTGATATTCCAAATGGTGTCATGTGATTATTATTATTTAAGCCTCGACTAGACAGCTTTACAAGCAATGAGAATCACAATTCCCAGCTGAATGTGTTAACCTTCAACTAACAACTTTCTCTAATGTTTAAATAATGAATTACTTTTCAAATATAATAACTATTTGATTTTATGAATCAAATACAAGTTTCAGGTACTTCATAAAGTTAAACTCGTACGTTCAGTTTGTTAGTAGTACATTGAAGTTTGATCTGCCATTACAAAATAAAATACATATTGTCAACAATAATAATTTAATCAGATGTTAAATGTATCCAAACTTGATTTAAAAATGAAAATTCTAAAAATAACCTAATTCCAAGATGTGTAAATTTCAAAATATAATTGTCGAAAACCGTCGAGTACTCGAATCACTATTGAATTTAGAAAATAATTCTTTTAAAATTAACTACTAAATATATATTTTGTAAGAAATGGTCTTTAACCTTCTGAAGGTTTATCTTGTACCTGAATTCTCTACCTCAGCCCGTAACTGGATAAATTCTAGTCAGCAAACACCTCCTTCGGTTGTTGCCGACCAAATCAAAGCTCGTAGCTCTTTGAAAACTCTTATTACTTGACCAGACAGTTCAACAGCCTACCACAACACTCACTTTCACTGGTTTTATTGTTTCGTAGTATTATACCACGTTAAATGGAATCAAATAATCTTGAGTTATATATTTGAATAATATTTGTGACTTGAAGTCAAATTTGATCGTAGATAATACTTTATTACTACTACGTATCAAATCAGCAACTATTATTTCATCACAAGTAATGGGAATTTAACCCTTAAGGTGACTATTTCTCGTAGATTCTGAATTCAAGTTATTTTGTTACCCACAAAATATAAACAACCTTCTGGTTGCCCTTACAACCCCACCACTTAAAATATGCTGTTACATCACATGATAACCATTAGATATTTGTATATGATTATTTAAATTAAATGTAGTATACATACGGTATGCTGCATTACAGGTTTAAGCTAAATATATCGTTTTAAGCTACACTCTAGGTTTTTATTTCACTTATAAAAATGTATAATCACAGCTAGAAATGAAAATGCTACTAATTAATAATCGCTTTCATTTTATTGTGCTCTAAATTAAATTATTTTATTTTATAGAATCTTGATTAAAAGGTTAAAGGTAAGGAATGAATTGTTATGTGTAGACAATGAGCTCTTATTAAATTGGTAGAACTAATCAACGAAAGCATTATATAAAGTTACCGAATTCCTAATGCAGTGTTTAGTAACCTACACATTTCAAAAGTAAATTTAGATTTTCTCTACAGAACGTGAGTACGCCTCCTCGATACCGGGTGACGAATTTCAAAAGCGAACATAGTAAAATCATAGTATATCACAAGGTTACTAAAACGTTTCATTTAATTTAAGGTTTCCTAGATTGGAACCTAAAATTACAGATGGGGGGGGGGGGGCTGAAAGTCTTTAGATATCAGTTACATTTGTTTACTTGAAATTTTTAAAAAATCCGAGAACTCAACTTCGGTTTAGGGCCTTAAATGATCCAACGTTTTGACAAAACTCACTTTTTCTGGTTTCGTTCCTTTTACATATCAGATTCTTGTACATGGTAGGTAATTTTTACAATTTTGTAGTAATACAAGTAGTACGCTTTAATTCCGTAGTTGCACTTGACGTCCTCTCATTATCTTCGATGGTTGAAATCCAACTCAAATTAATCTACACTTGTGAAAACTGATATATCCGTAAATTAACTAAACTTATCATACAGGAAGCATCAATTACTAACACATACGAGAACCGAATTCGAATGTAAAGCTGTTGTTGTCGCGAATGAATACTCTTCTGACTCAGTGTGCCACGTGGCATGCTTTTGAGTTGACTGGTTTGTTTTCTTTATTCTTTATTCTCAAGTGGCCACTGAAATTATTTTAATGCTTCAAGAAGCAAAAATGAAACTCTAGCAACCTAATTGGCATACTATTTACTAAACTTAGCAACCCGATCATATTCTTCAATATCAATTCAGGGGTCAGAGGCAGCCCCAATTACTAATGTCCCATCGGGGCACGATAACTTCTAGCTTCGAGACCACATAAAAAAACAGAACAACATTGCCACAAACCTGCTGGGAGTAACTGCGCTGCGAGGGGCGGCGCGAACGAGTGAGGGGTGTGTGGATACGCACTTCGGAGAGCACGTCGTCCTTGGAGCCATCCCTGGACAGCTTGCTTAGCTCGTCGCTCGACTCTGAGTTGAGGACGTCCTTGCTGTAGCTGGCGAAGATCGACCTCCGCGCGCTCCTCGCCCCCAGGGGCTCCCTAGGGTAGCCTCCGGTGTTGCACCCGGTGTTGAGACCTCCGAAGCCGCTGTCTCTGCACGGGCCAGGCCCGTAATTCGCGGAGTGGACTGTGAAAACCGACCCTGGACGCCGACGCGGGTCACCTCGGGCGGCGGCCATCACGTAGCTCCACATCGCAGACCATTTCACGCTTTCGCGATACTGTAACAAAAAAAAAGTCAGGACGTGTCAATTCCCCCATTAGGGGCGGGCTAACGTATGGACCTTGCATCCCTTTTGCGGGAACTGGGTAGGTGAGAGAAAGGAACAGTGGTAAAAATGGAATAATTGCCAGGAAAAACCATTTGACCAGTCAGGAATCGAACTAACAATCTTCAGAATTTTAAGCAGATCGCAATTCCATAAAGCTCGGTGAAACTGCAACAAGTAATCGCCGCGCCGTTTATTTGGTTTCGACGATGCAGCCGCCCTCGACGGCGCACGGCTTATTAATTGGAGTGCACATTTAAACTCCTTTAATTCGAGTGGGCGAATACCTAGGGGTTTCTGGAGTTAATTGGTTCTTTAATTAAGGGCAGTCCCGGTGGGTTTAGGTCATTCGTTTCGAATTAGTGGCCAGCTGTCTTTCCAGCTACTACGTAGAATTTGTCCTTAAATCAAGTAACTTGCTATAATGATTTTAAAGTCTTGCAAGTATGTAAAGCATAGAAATATGCGTGGTAAAGATACCGAGTACGATGGAATTAAAAATCTTTCGCGGACCTATAGCCATAATAACGTCTATAGCCATAGTAGTAACAAGAGATATATTATTAAAATAAAGATGGCGAGTGTTAAAATGAGAAGAAGAGCTATCGAAAAGAAAATCGGAATTAGAGTAGTAGATTATTAAAGTCTGTATATCATCTACACATCCACATGCCTTTCCGGCAGATAGATCCAGTGGCCCGTGGCTAATGTTCATGTATTGTGATTATACTTGTAACAGGTCAGAAATAAATATACCGGATCGGAATCAATATCGACCTGCTTTAATTTTTTTTTTATCACGGGGTACCTCAGGCGAACGGTGAAGATAGAGCATTGACGTGGATCCGGTCTCGTGTAGTTCACGTTAATGATGAGATTTTATATGGGGTGATTGTGTTATTAATTTCAGTGTCTTAACAATCTATCAGCAATTTGCCACAGTTTGAAGAGATTTTTGAATAAAATTCTGCCCTTCTTCTGAACTAGAATAGTAAAACGCAATAGCCCCTACCCAAATTTGCCACCAATAATTTGCTATTGACATAAAAGGACATTCTTATACAGTTATTCATGAATTTGAAAAGGAACCCTTACTTTCTATTATTAAGATTTTTTTTACTTTTGAGACGTTTTTCTAACTCTATTAACGGAATGACCCAAACAGTGTTATGAATTTGAAGAGAAGATACGTACATTTTGAACATGTATTTAACTCTGCATGACCAAGCTCAGTCCTAATTATTACAATTCAAATCTGAATGTATTGTAGATTATCTTGTAAGATGATATCCAACATAGAAATAGTGGTTATAATTGAATGGGCCAAACTGTCATACAAATTATATATAATGACATGATATGGCACTACAAGTAGAGGAATAATATATCTAATAGTAAGTGAAGGGTCAAGTATTCTTGGGGTTACGAATTGGGGAAACTGAAAAACGAAGTAACTTAGTTTCTAATTTACTAAATATTGTTTATAGAAAAACCCAAGCTTCGTCAGTATTGATGTATTAATGATAGTGAGTGAAAGTGCACCACTAGCTGAAAGCCAACTTTCCTGCTTTCCTTGGGAAACAATTAAATGTTGAAATAGCGGCCGATGTTTAGCCAGACAACAAATCAAGCGGCCGCGTCATCCGATGACGCAATAAAGGAAGCATCGCCGAGAGATCTACGAAAACCGGATCCAGGTATATTGAAACTGGCATTCGTTAAACATTAAGGCAGGTGGGTGATTTAATACCGTATTTGGCTATTCGAAAGGGCCAACTAAGGTTGGTGAGTCACTGAGCGCCCACGTGGGTATGCGCACACGCTTTTGTGTTAAGTGCGCAATGCATTTGAGCATATCCGCAGGAGGTTGCCACAACAAAGGTGTCGTTTGGAACAGCTCTCAAAGTGATGTAATGTTATTTTTGAGGGTGCCAGCATTGTAGCGTTTGCATAGTAAATTAGCGCATAAACACGTCAAACAGCCGTAGGTGTAGGAGTAAATTATTGATCATACAAATGCGTAGTAGAAACAACTTTTTGCGTGTAAAATAATAGATATCTCATTATTATTGATATAGCTAGGATGGGCGAAATTAGTTACTAAAATTAAATCGTCTTTGAATTGCAGCATTACAAGAGTAACCCAAACCAAAGTAGCGCCTAGCAAAACTGATGATTCTCCAAAACATCTCTTTACATTACTCATGCAGAAATCAGCGAAATTGAACTCAGATTCAGATCACCAATTTAAATGTTTTGTAGAATAAGTATTCCTTGTGAAAAGTTGAAACGAAGACTGCCATATTCGTAAAATTAAATATCTACTACAGTTTTGTTAACGTAGAGCTACTTTTACTTAACAGAGATAAAATACCATCATTCGAATCAGTCGAATATTGACATAAAAGCATTTTTTTTTTAATTTTATTCCGCACTCCGCCAACATCCATTAGGCCAATTATAGGCGTCACTGTACATTTTAAACCGATAAAGTCTCGCCTTTACTGCAATTGTACCAAACTTCGTATCAGCAATGTTTAATCGTTTAGTTAGACAGGCAGTATTCATATAGATTTGACTTAAATCGAAATTGAATGTTGTTCTCGTTTCTTTCCAAATTAATGATTAATGCACTTGTTCTGATGTCCAGTGTAGTTGCAAAAACACTTCTTGTATATCGTGGGCATTTTGGTTTTTCGAAACCAATATACATTATATCATCTGCGTATCTCAAGTGGACACCGTGTGATTATTAATGTAAAGGTATTTAGTCTATTCTGTTTGTACAGCGTTACAATCACCAGTTACAACCCACAACTCTGGATCTTTGATATTATATCAAAGTCCTTTCTGTTATCAATAAATGTGATTATAAACCGATGTGTATCATACTTTTCTGAAACCTGCCTATTCGGACAGTTGAAACTGGTTGAGCTTATAATTAACTCTGTTCGTTATTAGCTTCATGAAAGGTTTATGCATAAAAATTGAAATTATTGATAACATTTAAAGAGTCGTTTTTAACATTACGAACGATACATTCTTGGAGGACGTTATATTTTGCTTGCTTCATTATTCTAATTGTTCAATAGTTAATTTGTGTGGCACCATGAAATAATGCTTTTCAATTTTGTTTTTTAACCAGTGCTACATGCACTAAGCGATGATGGCTACTTACCCTACAATTAACTACAGGATACAAGTAGGATTAACTTCGCAATCCTTAATACTAAGATAGAGGCAACGAGAACTTTACGAGATCTAACCGTAAAGCGACTCGTACCCAACGCTGGAAAGTAAAGAACAAATAGCCGTATAGTTAATGTGGATTGATTAATGGTGTACGTGAACCCTGTCCTTTCAGAGTTCAGTTCGTGATGGTAATTTATAAAAATGTTCGAAAGCTAACGGGTTTTAAAGGATCTGCTTGTTTTTGTAAACTGAATTTAGACTAGCAACGACGATATGATAACATTATAGTTATTTAATTGTAGTAGTGGAGGAATTGTAATATATTAAATTAGTGAAGTGAAGTATAGTGCAATAGTTGAGATCGGCTCAGCAGCAAAGCTTCTGTTCGGAAATAAAAATTCTGTCAATTACCAGAAACCTCATTGGCCATTAAAAATTATAATTTGCTGACTCCTGACTAATTATCTAGGGATTTTCAGAAAAATACCACTCATGGAGAAGACAGACAATAATGCAATTGTAACCGCAATTTGAAAAGGAAAATATTAATTACCATACTTTCTGTGAAGTGATGTTGTCTTGACATAGTACCCTAAAGCTCCAACATAATTTTCGTATTTCCTAACTCACCGTTGCGGAGTCACATTGTAACACGGCGTCTCGTCGTTATTTATGCCCCTCCATTGTGGACCAAATTCTAATGCGGCGGTTTGTGGCTTCGCCTGTGTTTATTATCTCAATTGTAATAAAATCTCCCTTATGCTAGTTATCTCAGTTCGTGGTAGGAAAAACCTCAGTTGAAATAAATTAGAGGTTGAGCGGTACTAACCTGAAAATTTTAGCTACAAAGATCTTCTCAATTAAAAGGCCAATTTGATTACACACCAATTAAAAGCAAATATCTGTGTTTCTTGTAAAATGATGTTAACTATTAAACCTAAATATTAACTCATACCCCTACAGTTGATTCTATGACGCGTTTATAGTGGTATTCTGCAGTGCAGACATCCTAAACGTGGCACACCAAACATTAAAATGAAAACACTCCGACAGCTGTTGCTCACGACGCCTTTGAAAGCGAAATCGTGCGCATTCGCATGCTGGTATGTTGACGCTGGCCGTCTCGAATGACCAAAAATGTTACTAAAGCACCCATCTTCAACAATGGCTATGAACTGCCTGATTTGAAATAAATGGATCTGGCTCACGCAGATGGCTCCGGCGATGATTCAATTACTGCGTTACTCGATGACGCAGGCACTTTCGTTGTTGTATGGTTGAACTTTTGAATTGGTGAAGAGAAACGTTCGAGTTCCTCTGTGTGACGGCCACTATTTCACAGTTTCTGATCGCTTGTGGCACCCCAGGAAATGCCTGAATGCTAGCCTTTATTTGGCACGGGGTCGCACCTTCCAAAAACTAGATTTTAAGAACGCATTTTGGGGAGCCACCCCAAATTGACGTTTTCAGTTTCATTTGCCTCGAAAGAATAATTTGATTTTCAGTTCCGGACTACTATGTTGACTTTTCTAGGTGGCGCTCAATTAACTCGCCTTGTACTCTTGTACTAATTAACAAAGAGATGAGTTGTAATCATCATTTCCAATTAAATTGATCCACTTCTACTCCACCATTTAGCAGCATCTGATTTTTAAAGCATTAGATTCGTTTTATAGTCTATACAAATTTGATAAAACCGGCTATTTTAGAACGAGGGTAAGTGTTGCAATTTAAATACTTTGAGAAAACGTCCCAATATTTAATTTTCCCAAGAATTCTGGACACTACACGTATATGATTGAAAATGAAAATTGCCAGATTTAATTTCAAGCAATAAACAAGTTATCTCGATTTAAAGCCGCCGCCGCCTCGAAATCTGCTCACAAATTCGCAACCCCAGCGGGTCTTCTGCGTATGTGCCCGCTTAAATTCACGCCTCTGAAGCTGACAAGCTCAGCATTAAAAAGACAGATTACCCCATCTTAAGAGACGGCGACGTACATATATCTGCTTTCCGTAGCCGTGTTGATCTCCTTAATAAAAACACTGCGTCTCGCAGTGTCGCAAGGACGTCATTGATGGCCGTCTTGAAATTTGCTTAATGCCGGAATCTTGGCTGGGGGATAGAACTTCGGTAAACACGGATTTAACGAAGCTCTTCGAAAGAATATGAAAATGTGTCTCTTATAACTCAATCGGCCATAAACGTTGTTTGCTCGGAGAATTGCCCTTACAACGCCTGCTTTCCCTGAATACACTCGGCGGTAGTTCAAGGGCACTCGATACTTTCACGCAGCTCTCATGGATCTTCTCTTAATTTCTTATTATTGCTGTAATATCCAACGAACTTGAACTTGCACGGAAGGACGACACGCAAACGCTAATTCTGCCTGACGTCATCCCCGAGACATTAATTGTAAAGACGACTGGAACAGTCACTGCCAAAAAGTAATTAGCTCTTAGGATCTTCTTCTGATTAGCAAAATGGGATCGGCTTAAACCAATCCAATATCGGGTAGCAATCGCTTTTGCATCCCTCATTAACGTCCGCATTGATCCCGACGCTTCCTAATGTACGCAGATGAAAAGTGATACGATCCCAGCGCAGTATGATTGAACTAGATTTATTTTATGCGACAAGAGTCATTTGGATCCCTGATAAAGCTGATATTACCAAAGGGAAAAACTTATGAAATGCAGTTTATGTATTGTATGTAAGGTGTGTTCCATAGACTGTTCCCATTTCGTGTCTAAAGTAGAACATTGCCTATACATTGAATTCAAACCGCCCCAATGAAAATATCCACTCCAAGTAAGTTCCGAGATAATTTATTTATGGAAAATCGCCGTTACACTTCTATGACTGTGTGCAATAAGACATATTATAGGGTAAGCTATTCGGCAGTTACTCAACCACACTATTTTCAACAGCGTCAACTTATAAATATTTAACTGACAAGTGAAATTCTTAATGGCTCATTTGAAAACGTTTTCAATTACGAATCCGCAAAATCGTGAATAGGTTTTTAATTTCTATCAACTGGTTGCTCAGATACATGGTTTTGAAAGCTACGTCGGCAGCTAAGCTGAATTTGAGTTTCCATTGCTGCCGCTTAAAGTTATTGATACTGTAAATTTAAATATAACTATGTACATTCAGTATTGCAGTGGACCCATTGGGCCCTTTGATATGTTGTTGATATCCGTTCTACGTAGTTGTGAAGAAACGTATACTTTCAATTCATCATTAGCTGCAGTTGTTTCCTTTCGTATGTATCCTTTATATCTCTTAGCCGGCTTCCGCAGTATCGCATTCGCTCCGTGTGGTTCAACGGAGCCTGATAGGATAAGTTTCTGAACCTGGAACCCTTATTAGTTAACTCATTATGGCTTACATTAATTGGTGAATTAATTATGTGCCTCTTGATGCCCCCTCCGGTATTTGAGCGATTTGTCTGAAGATACGTTAGGTTCGACGTATCTATCGAGTATTTTGGTTACAGTTAAATATAACCTAAAGTAGGTGTAACAAAATGAACAACCGACGAGTTAGGTGTGTAGCATAAGAAGGATGCGTTCTTGGAATTTTCTCTCTTTGTGTCTTTATTCTTGGGTGCATTGCTTAAACATTATTATTTACGTCTTCTATAGCTAGAAATCGCTACTATAATCTACATATCATCGTCTAACAGTTTCAAGTTTTTACTTTATTTCTAAATGGTGTAGTCTGTTACAGATTGTAACTGTCAAGATTAATTTACGGATGTTTTATGTTGAAAATACCCATCTGTCATTGGTAGTGTACTTTAGCTACATAAATTTGTTACTTGTTATGAACTGTCCTCAATTAGATGTTCCCTATAATACAATTAGTTTTCCCTTTCTTCCCAAAGTTATTATATTGAGTAGCTTAGGAGAAACTTTAATGTATGTGTAACAGTTACGTCATGAAGCATGATATCCCTATAGTGTATATAAATATTTACTCGTATATGAGCAATTCGTTGATCTATGCATCACCACTTTTGATATGTTTGTTGTAAGCATATAAAGCTTGCACCATATATAAGGCTCTGGCACAATACTAAGGGCAGAGATAAAGCTTTTCAAGGTCAAGATTAGAATAAAGTAGGATTTTTTACCCCCCTTAGATCTTTATGGCCATTTCAGTAAGTCTGATTAAGGAATATACGAACAAAGAATTAAATCACCTAAGTTAGTAAACTATAATTCCCAGGAAAGATTGCCACTGTAAGTACACGCACCAACAACACAACAGCAAATGGAAGTTCTAAACGATAACTAAAATTTACAATGGCTACTTTAAATGATTTATTTCTGCGCAACAACACGGCTCGTTTATATAGCAGGCCCAACTAACATAATACGATACAAGTTTCATTCACGAAACAGCAGGCAGAGTCAGATAACTCATTAAGTACTGGTATACGCAATTACCTACCATCGTTAAAACTTCGGCGCCATTCCATTTATCGAGGTCCATGAAAGCAACCCCTGGAGTCTAGTTTGTCTGCACCTCTTTATGCCACACTTCATTTTTGGCCTACTACGGAGCCGTACATAACTTGGGACAGCTAAAGTGACATGCGCTATGAAAATAATAATAATGATCTTTATTTGGTGCTTGTCTTGCAACTTACATCTACTAATTTCAGGAGGTCCTACCAAGGTGTATCGCAAGCCCCCTTACTGAACGTTCAATAGCACCAAAGATATTGCAATACAGGATAAAAAATTCCTTTAATTTGTACTTTAACGAGTTTTTATTATTTTAAAATAAAGTTAAAGGTGATTATATAGATTTTTATGCGGATATAAGCGTCTCATCTATCTGTATGCTATTAACGCTGATTGGTCACAAAGACATTTAAGTAACCTTGCAATTGGGGAATCATTTAAAAGCCTGCATTTTGAGAATATTTGGCTTTGATGATAATATAGGACATACTGCAATATAGATAATTCAGATTGTTGCTATTATTAAAGAGAGTTTCTTTCATCGTGTTCATCGATATTAGTACGATATGTGACGTTGCTAAGCCGCATCGCTAATTAATGCTTATTGAATTGGCCCCCATATAATAATGTTATCAGATTATTGATAATGTATTTTTTCACAATAACGTGTACTACACATATTTCTATCAGGCGTGAAAGAAGAATGTTAAGACAGAAAGGGATACCCTAACCAATAAAATTTTAAAAATTAAGATATCGATCCAAGCTGAAAGTAATATTACATTGAATATCGTACAATACACAATAACATAGGAACATATCGTAAAGAGAAATTAAAATAGTTAATTTGAAATATGCACAGAATTAACAGCTATAGAAATACGTACATTCAAATCATCTACAGAAGCTTTAGGAGAATGCAATTTGGGGAGTTGGTAGACTAAGTAGACATAACTTGTATGATATGCTAATTAGGAAAAAAATGTAGGAATGATGATCTACATTTTAAAGAATGAGGTTGATATCTCTAAAAGTTAGTAAACGTATACCAGACAAGATACTGCAAAGAGAATACTAGACCAAATTAATCAAGTAGGAAAGACTAGGGTATGGAGATAATTATTTCTACTTTAAAAATTAGAGAACCATTGTAAAGTCAATTGGGATAGATACACCTCATGGTTGAAGAATTATTGAAAGACAAGCTGGAGCGCGTTGATAGCAATCTCTCTCTCTCTCTTGAAGAAGATTTAGGAATGTAGGAATTGTACTGTTTAAGGCAGAGTGTAAATAAAGCTTACAGTAGAACGAAAGAAGAACTGAATACGCACTATACAGGTTGCAAAGTAGCAAGATCGCCAATGCCGTCCAAACGCCGTTAAAGAAGTAATTTTTGGATGGAGAGCAAACAATCAGGGGGATCTGGACGAAAACCAGACCACCCCAGAATAAAGTAAAACTTAATGAAACTACCAGGAGCCTGAAAGAACCTCTAGCACAGGAGAAAAATCAGTATATTAAAAAATACCTTGAAAATCTATCACGAACTGAAAGTAATGAATATTCTATAGGGAAAGCAACAAGGATATTTAAAAAACAAGCATAAGCATAAGTGTCTCTCCAATAAGGAAGTTCGATAGGAGTCGAGAGCTAGCAATTATAAGAAGAAGGCAGAGATTTTCGTCGAACACCTAGCAAAAATATTCTGCTCAGCAGCAGTCTTGGATAGTCTTCAACAAGGTCTGGTATGAATGACGCTTGCATATGCTCAAATGTAAAATTTCCTACATTTATTATCAATCACTGCAGTAGTTCTGGTGTTCCGCAAAAAAGTGTTTTAGGCTCATTTCTGGTATCCCGAAACTAGCGTTCACTGCCCTTGTTACATTCGCTGATGTTACAGCACTACTGGTTACCTGCGAAGATCCTATGTCGGCCTAAAATCGTCCAAATCTGGATGAGGAAATTAGAAATTATAGGACCAACGAGTCCAAATCCACACATCTGTGGTTTTGAATAACCAATATATATCAAAAGAAGATAATACAAAATATCTGGCCATACACCTTGATAGACGCTTATCATGGAGGTAATACAAAGAGAAAACAACTTGTTCTTTGTGGATGGGAAAACAGTTTGTGGTGCAGTTTTCCAAACTCATCTGTACTTCTGGGATATTATGAGCAGTTGTGGTATGGAAATCATCCAACGTTTTCAATCGAAAATGCTTCTAAGAATCAGCAGTGGTCCTTGGTCAGCAACGATATCATCTTTCAAGATTTATTGGCTAAAGAGGAATACACTCTTTGACTTACCTTATTTTAGGGTATGTTAAGCTATGTTAATAATTATGTTATGTCCTCCCGCTACTCTTCAACTGAGTTCTATATTACGATCTTAATGTACAATAATAGCCCCCGTTAATTTAAATATTTACACGATTAGTTTATTGTCCTTGGGCAGATTATCTATTCGCATGCACTTTGAGGTTAAAAATAAATTATATTTTTTAATGGCGTCAGCACCACTGAAGTTCTACGATAAAATACTAAAGAAGCTATTAGAAAGGGTTTTCTTACATGCTATAGTACATACAGGGTGGAATGGAAATTAATATGGCGATTGTGACATATATACGAAGTATGGTGGTATCACTGGAAGTGTGTGGAAGTGCGTTAGAGAAAGTACTATGATGCAATATGATAGCATAAAGAAAACTTGGAAGGAAATACTGCCATGTGGCCATACCAATATTTATCATTAAAAATGATCATATCCTTGACAGTGTATAAAAGACTATACTGAAATTATATGACATACCATAAAAGTCTGGCATATAATGATGGTGTTGATTCTAAAGCAGCTTGTAGGTATTGGATGTGATCATGCGAAGAACATAATTAAGACGGAGTGGTTAAAGTTATGTTAAAGCAATAGGTAGTGCTACAGCAAGCGTATTATACAATATATATGAAAATGTTGAGAAGGTGTTGGGAAAAGAATTAAATTAGTCCTGCTGCTCAAATAGGATATTTTTTTGTTATTTTAAACCACCTAAGCTGCATACTAGATGAGTTATATAATGAGAGCTGACAGCGCTTCACTGCATGACATAATAAAGACAACAAAAATGAAATGATTCATTATGGGTAAGGGAAATAGGGTTATTGAAACTGTATGAAGTACTGCTGCTAACTTGGGCAGTTTTACTCTAAATCACTGTGTAAGAAACCACCACCACGAAAACAACGAAGTAGAAAAGATTGAAATGTAGCGAAACTATCCTTCATTTTTAACAAGGAGGATGGTATCACTGAAACTATGTGAAAGAATAGTCGAAAACATGTTGCGGGGAAACGTGATACAGGACCGCTGCATACCTTAACTACAATAACGTGGAAGAAAATTTAAAATGATTTACAGTTTGAGAAAAATGAATAGTATGACTAAAAATGCATGCGAGAATATTAGACAAGATACTACCAGGACCACTGTAAGAGATGCCGAATGGGAATATGAATATGCGAAACTTTCAAAGAACAAAATATGAATAAGTAGTTGATAGTAGTAGTTCCAAAAAGTGCGCATTTTCCGTTAGCAAGGGATAATTTTAAAGCAATGTACGAGATACATAGGTAGTGTTGTATTTAATGAAGACAATGAAAGAAGAAAATAAAAATGTATAGTGGTCAATAATGCCGATAATATCAAATGCTTGGAAATGTAAGGTGAAAAAGCAAGGGTCAAAAAATTAAAATCTATAGAACGATAGCTGAAGAGATAACGAAAGGTTAAACGGGATACAGAACAGATCACAGCACATCATACCATGTTGCTGATAGAAATCCTGAAACACTATTTCAAAATATAAAAAATAATTTTCGCTCCCGTACAATTCCGCGCGCACGTCTATGAATTCGCACCGTGAGTAGAGATAATAGTGCACCGAACACAGGACCGAAACCCGCGCCTACGATTCAAGAAAAAAGCAGGAAACGTGCAAACACACCCAATTACATAGTTTTAAACTGTGAGATGGTGGTTGAAATGATATCTTTTTGTCGTAGAGGTTTGTCAATTTATCGCCGGATGTTCATTACTTTTAAGCTAATAGGGCCTACTAGACTGTGTTGTTGTCATTATAGTCTCACCGGACTCCAACAATCAATTGTGCTGGGACTCGCTTCTCGCATTTGCTAAAAACCTGAATACGTTGCGTTTGTAGGTTTTTTCTACTACGATGAGTTTTCTTTTTTGTGAACTAGTTCTGTCACAGAATAGTTCTATCGTTTCGACCGCTCAGACGATCATATTCGTGGACTATCTCTGCCACAGGTCAATTGCAGCGTTTATCTTGCCCAGATAACCTTGTCCATAAACCACCTTCGCCCCAGGTTAAGTAATAGCCCCTTTTCTATCGCACCAGCTAAACCTTTGGAAGCTGAGGTTATCCCAAACCTCGCCACTTCAAACTGAGAGCGCATGTTGCCTTCATATTGATATTGTAATAATTGTATTACGTTCTAATTACGCTTTTACTATACAGGGTACGCGACGCAGCATTGGGATTTACGTAATAAATTCTTCATGTTCAATTAGTTGCTTTCCTAATTATTTTAGGGCTAGAGTGTATTAACGTGTCTCGTAGAGGAAAGAATTATGCATCTATACACTATCGCTTTTCATTTTTCCATATTCCGAAAATGGAAAAACAGGAGAAATTGAAACTGCCGCGTTAAAAATCAGTGATGGAATTCTATAAATAAATCGCAACAAATGTTCAAACAAACCACCATTGACTGCTAAACAATGGCCCAAGCTGACGTGACGCTGCCGTCTAACATATGCTAATTGATATTTTATTTTCCTCATTTTCATGTAAGTAGTGGATGTAATTCTTACACTTATAATTTGTGCCTGTAGTTTCAAACTTGTGTATTATACTGGATATTTGACGGTAAACAATGTACTTACTTGACGAGCAGTATTACCAGCATAAAGCCACTTTATAATTTTTATCATTTCTGGCGTTGAATACATATTATGGAGAGCAGAATTTAATAATAATAATAATAATAATAATGGCCATTTATTGATGGATAGTATCCCAAGTAATATTCATCAATACAAAATATATAATAAAGAAAACCATCAAAAGGGCGCAGTTCAATTGATAAGGTTAACAATCGGAGCCTGCTCTAACACTTAACCCTTTTATATAAAAATTAACTTAAATATAAACCATGGCGCCAAGAGTATAATGTTTTAAATTAATTGTTGATTGTGCATTCGTAATAAAAACGATTATCATATGCTGTGTAGAAAAATACATTTATGAAAAACAAATATTATTTTTGACGTGTAAGCAAAATGTGAGTTAGCGTGCGTCTAAAAGAATTTATAGAATGAGATTTTAAAGAATCAGGTAGTGAATTATACAGGCTACTAATAGTGTAAGAAAATGATCTCTTAAATAATTGCGACTTGTGGACTGGAGGTGTAATAAGGTTTTTTCTTCTAATATTTACATTATGCATGTTATATCTAAATTTTTTGAAAAGATAAGCAGGTTGCAAAGTTGTAATAATTTTATGAAATAAAACTGAGGTATGTAACTTTCTTCTATTACTCATATTTAACCAATTAGTATCAATAAGTTTATGTTGAATATGTTCAGATTTTCTAATACCGTATATCAATTGCAGACAGGAGTTTTGCATACGCTGGATTCTCATGATGTTATAACTGTCGAGACAAGGGCCATAAACCACATCACAAAAATGAAAGTGAGACAACACCAAAGATTCGCACAAAAGTATTTTAAGTTGTTTATTTAGACATAATCTACTATTACAAATAAACTTAAGATTGATATATGTCTTACGTAAAGCATAAGATACATGTTGTGAAAATCGAAGGCTTTCATCAACAATTAATCCCAGATTTTTAGCACTTTCCTTTACGGGCAGAATGTTGTCCAACATTTTAACTGCAAGACTGCTTTTAATTGCATTTCTAGCCTTGTCTTTGCCAAACACCATGATCAATGATTTATCAGCATTAAGTTTAAGGCAATGTTTTGCAGAAATTTTCACTAACTTATCGATATCTGTATTAATTAAATGATTAGCTAAAATAACATCTTCCGGGTCAAAGTCAATATGTAACTGAGTACCATAAGCATACAAATGATACCTACAAAACTGAACATGAGATTTGAAATTGCAGGTGTATAGAGAATGTTTGATTCACACAGATGCGTGCATCAAAACCCTTTTGATTATAATTAATCATGTAATTCAAGTCATAACTGTTCTATCTCATTCAAAGGTCGTGGTAAAGTAAAATTTGCATCTTGCCGTAATTGTTTGCCTCTGTTAATATTGGAAAGGAATTTGTAAGCTTCCCTTAATGGCTTTTAAGCGGATGGATACATCTTCTAATAGAACTTAAGCCGACTTAGCATATTTGGGAATCATGCGTTTATGGATTTCGTTCTATTGCCTCATTGAGAGAGCTTAGCATTAAGATTCTTAGAATAAGTATTTATTCCTACGTGCGACGCTCCGATTGGCTACGCAGGATCGCCTCAGCCAATAGTGTTTGAGCTTTCCCCTCCTTGATGAATTTGCGAGTTCGGCTCGTTGTAAATTCAGAATTTCGAGTAAGCAAGTTCAGCTATGCTTTGTCGGTCTAGCTCCCTGGGAAAGACGTTTCCAGGTTGTTTTGTGTTATGGTTACGCGCAATTCGCTATTTTCGCGTGGCCAATCCAAGCGTGTCACAACAGTTGAAGCTTTTGTAAAAAACCATCGGTCCATCAGTGACGTTTGTAATCGTTGTTACTCAATATACTCGTGTTTGTTAAGTCTTGTTTCACTCCAACAACTAACTGAACCCAAGTCAAGGGTTATTAAGTGGCAGTTCCCGGCAATCCCATTGAACCGGAATTCGCAGCGGATTAACTGGGGGCCCCATTCGTGGAAGCCTCTTTTCAAGTTAATCATACAAAAAACAGAGAATATAAAAGAGGCCCGAGAATGGAACCTTGTGGTACTCCCGCAAGGACTGGCTGTAGATGACTGTTCTCTCAGTATAACTTTCTGTCTACGATTAGTAAGATAGTATTGCATTAGTTCCAAAGCATTGACATCAAAGCCAACAGAACGTAAAATACTTAATAAAATATTATGAGATATAGTATCAAACGCTTTAGAATAGTCTAGTATTATCACTATAGATATTCTATTTTTATCAGTAGCTGAGAGAACGTCATCAGTAATATTTAACAAACTAGTGGCACAACTAAAATCTTTTCGGAACCCCGACTGCGTTTCTGGTAAGACGTCATGTAACGTAATGTGAGATACCATTTGTTCTGCCATAATTTTTTCCAAGACCTTTGACATTATCGGCAAGATACTAATCGGTCGCAAACCGTTATGGGTAGTGGGAGTTCCAGATTTAGGTAAAGGAGTAACATTAGCAAGTTTCCAACCATCTGGAAAAATGCTATGCAATAAACAGCTATTAATCAAATGAGTGACTGGATAACATAATTTTAGCATGGTTACACTTATACCGTGAGAACCTACAGAATTCGTTTTGATGCTAAATAATATTTTATTTATGTGATCTTCTGAAGATAGCGTAAAATTAAAGAATGATTCAAAGTTATGCATCAGGTTATTGTTATAAAATTGTTCCAATTACGAGTTGCCTATGATGGAAGATTTTTTCTACGTCACAAAGTTCTGAAGGAATATTGTTTCGTCTAACCTTACTACGTATGTCTAAAGACCTCACCGCCCTCCACATAGCTTGAGCGTTAATACGTGCTTGAATTTCAAGATAAGCCTTTTTTTCTTTTCTAATTGCAAATGTGGTATAGTTTCGCAGAGACTTATAATATTCCCAGTAGTCCATTTACTAAAGGAAAAAAGTTCTAACTTCGTTGACTCAAAACCGATTTTGAAATTTTTTTTTTATTATTTCGGAAAAAGTTTATAGAAAAGTTCCCCATAGGTGAGAAGGTGTGCTTTTTATTTTTTCAATTGTTATTAACAAATAAATGTTTTTTAATATATTCTTAATTAAAAAAAATTATAACTTCTTTATTTATTTAAACCATTGCCTGACATTTGATAACATAAGGTTTTGGGGTTCACAGATTACGAATCTGGCCTCAAAATTGGTCTAAAAATAAAAATGGCGTCTACAAAATGGCGTCAAGGGTCTACATTTTTATTTTTTTTTAAAAATATTTATAAGATGTCTAGGGGTTTTTGGTGTCGCTGATTACGAATTTGACATTAAAACTCAACTAAAACACAAAATGGCGGATCCAAGATGGCGAAAAAGCGTATTTTTTATTCGAACTTTATTTCTTATCTATAGGGTTTTTTGGGTCGCTGATCTCAAATGTTATGTTAAAAATTATCAAAAATGAAAAATAACGCCTTTAAAGCGGCAAAATAGCTTCATCTGAATTACTCAGTAATTATAAATATAGCATTAAAAAGTTAATTTTTATTCTGTACGATTATTATTATTATTATTATTTAATAAACATTATATACAAATAAAATGCTAAATTGTTAAATTAACTCAAATTTAAATAGATTGAATAGATTTAAATATAATATACGAATACATACATATAAATTTCAACGCCTAACAACGTGTTTTCTACGACCTCTTTGTAGAATTTCCAAAAGATATTACTGAACTAATAGATTTTTCTGTTTGTGACGGACGGAGGAATGTTATTACATAAAAACAAATGACAACTTGTTCAACAGTATGGTGCAATTTTAGATATATTAATTTTATTGTACGTAATTATGGAAAAAAGCAAATGTTTTTGTCGATTATCAGAAACATAGAATAAAATCTGCTGAAAGAGACCGACGTCTAAAAACGAAAACTGCACCAGATATTCGATTTGAAAGAGACAGGTTTTTAAAGTTGTATCAAGAAAAAATTCTGGCAAATGTCTTTCATGCCGTTTTATTGATTTTTTAAAAGAAACTTTAGCTGCAAATAATATCCCTGCTCTCAAGCTGAAAGTGATGCTGATCGGTTAATAGTTACAACAACTCTCGATGCATCAAATAAAAACATAGTCTCAGTATCAGAGACTATAGACCTATTACTTTACTACAGCTTTAGTTTCTCCTGATAAAGATATATATTTTTTCAAACCTACCAAAAATAAAGAAAATAATAAAATATCTTCTTCTAAAAGCCTGCAATTTGCGCATCCCAATTGTAGTGAGCATGTTCTTTCTATACATGCTTTAACTGTATGTGACACAACTTCAGCATGTTTTAACAGAAGAAAGAATCTTCTTCTTCTTCTTGTTCAGGTGCTTATCCGATTTCGTATGTGTGAGATCAACACGGCTATCTTCACTTTATTGATTGCAATTCTAGATAACTCATTGGATGATTTCCCCTACCACGCCCTTAGGTTTTGCAACCAAAGTACTCTTCTGCGTCCTGGTCCTGCCATATATCTTACTTTGTATAATAGATTGTAGTAGGGTGTACTTATTCTCATTCCTCATTATACGTCCGAGGTATTGGAGTTTGCGTATTTTGATGTTGTCCATGATCTCTTTACTTTTTTTTCATTCTCTCCAGAACTTCAATATTTATTACACGGTCTTTCCATAATATCCGCAATATTCTCCGGTATAGCCACATTTCAAAGGCTTCGATTTTTTTGTGATTGTTTCGTTAAATGTCCAAGATGGGAAAATTGTAGCATCTTGGCATTCGAGTTTTGGTGTCAAGGTGCAGATCATGGCTTTTGAATCTAGTTTAATATATTGAAGACATATAAGGATGAGGAAGACGAATAGGACCCGCACCTTATTAAAGATCCACATGGATAAGTCCTAGTAAATGATGCAATGGCTATGTTCAGGAAAGAATAAATTTGCCATAATATTTGAAAATAGCAGTGATTTACAAGAGACTGAAAACATTTAGATAAAAAAATGTTGGTAAAAAATGTATCCTTGCAATGTATGGTACAAAGAAAGGTAACTGCTTAAACTCTTACAGGAATGTTTAATTGATTGAAAGTTTTTTATTATTCATACACCGCAAAGTAAATGAGGTTACAGACAATACAATACATATATCTTTTAAATAAAAACATTTTGAATTTTAGGTTTGTTCTTTTATTAAGGCGTCTACTAAAAAAAGTAGCGTTAATTTAACATCATTGGATGGATTCAGCAGAACAACATTTAAAACGCGTGTATTTGCAAACACAATTGTGGCTGGAAAACCAAGATATTTCAAGGGAAGATTGGGGTTCGAAATATGATACAGGAAAGTGTTTTCCAATCCTAATGACACAAGAACCAGCTATACAAAACATCTTAAAAATTATTTTTTTGCAACTACAAAACTAGTTGCGGGCCAGCTTGTGGGTGTAGGAAAAGTGGCCTTTAGGCTCGGCGGCTTGCTGTGAATGTGGCGGAAATAGTTGCCTTAATTCACGACCGGCAGTGTCAATGGAAGAAGTAGAGAAAAAAAAACTAAAGTTAAATAATTTTTTTCTTGTTTTTAAATGTATCTTGAGTTAATTTTAATAAATCAATTAAAATATAATATCTTTAATACTCATTTAACTTTTCTATCATTTGTTTCCACCATTTTTCAGACACCGTTTTCTATTTTTGATAAATTTTAACATAAAATTTGGGATGAGCGACCCAAAAAACCCCTAGGTATAGGTATCAGAAATTTTAAAAAAATTGACCCCTTTCCGCCATTTTGGTCCGCCTTTTTTTATTTTAGTTGAGTTTTAAGATCAAATTCGTAATCCGCGACCCCAAAACCCCCAGACATCTAATAAAAATTTTAAAAAAAATAAAATAAAAAATTAGACCTTCGACGCCATTTTGTTTTTAGACTCATTTTGAGGCCAGATTCGTAATTTGCGGCCCCAAAAAGCTTATGTTATCAAATTTCAGGCAATTGTTTAAATAAATAAAATAGTTACAAATTTTTTAATTAAGAGTATATTAAAAAACACTTGTCTGTTAATAACAATTGAAAAAATAAAAAGCACACTTTCTCACCTATGGGGAATTTTTCTATAAACTTTTTCCGAAATAATAAAAAAAAAATCTTCAAAATCGGTTTTGAGTCAACGAAGTTAGAACTTTGGCGAATTTTTAGCGTTTAGAAAATGGACTACAGGCTCCCTTAGTTTTTATTCGTTTAAAGCGCTGGAAAGCTTTATCTCTGATAGACATCATTAACTTGATATTGGTTGTTATCCAAGGTATTTTAGGCTTAGTAATCTTTATAGTTCTTATAGAAGCATGAATATTGAATAAATCTAAAATATTACTGGTAAAAAATGTTACTTTGTCGTTAATGTCTTCAATGTTAACTATGGTTACCCAATCTATTAACTGTAAGTCATTAGAGAAAGCCAGTTCATCGAAATATCTGAAGTCTCTAAACGTGTAGTAATGTGGATCAGCACTCAAACCGACACTTATAGGGTAATGACAAAAAACTAACGAATGATCACAAATGTGATCAATATTTTCAACTCCAGAATTGATAATATGAACATTCAATCCAACTATAATAAAATCTATTAATGTGGCAGTGGTAGCTGTAACACGCGTAGGCTCCTTTATTAGTTGTTTAGCCCCATGGCATCTAAAGCAGAATGAAACTGTACATATGCAAATCCGGCCGTATTGAAAAGATTAATATTAAAGTCTCCTCCGCAGACAATTTCATTACATAAAGGAAAGACAAACGACAATGAGTCCTGGAACCCATCTAAAAATTCAGAAGATGCAAACTCCTGCCTTCTGTATATAGTGCGAAGAGCTACTACATGCTCAGATAGTTTAATACTAACCCAAATTAGTTCTATAGCTAGACAAGTATTTTGAAATTTAAGAATAGAAAAACAAAGATTATTTTTAATGTACATACCGACACCTCCACCCCACGTTTGTGTCACTGTATCATTAAGTACAAAGTTGTAGCCCAGTATGTGTACCGCTTCATTTGGAATATTAGAAGAAATCATCGTTTCAGACACACCCATAACATCATAATCTTCATCTAGTAGCTGCTTTTTAACATCTGAGTAGTGAGTTAGGAGAGATCTTACATTTAAATATGCTATTTTAATAACATCAGCCATCTAAAAATAAAAACAAATAAAAAATCGAAAAGAGCAAATCTGCAATATAGTAAATAAATTATAACATAGGATTGAATTTAAAATAACGCAAATGTAACATATTTATATAAAAGATAAAATTAATGTACATCAGGGAAATCAGAAACAGAATTAATTACAAATACTTGGCTCTTATCCGACTTGCGCATCATAATTTTGCCATTTTTAATCCATAAGTATTTTATCTTATTAGATTTCACAAAGTCACGACATTGTACAAACAGTTTCCTATTAGCAGGCGATAATGATCCAGTTATATAAATCGGTGCTGGTGTTGTAACAGATGGATCCAAATCCCTTGTAGAGAAGTTTCGCTTTACTTTTCTTGCCTGAATTAGTTCATTCGTATGAATACGACTAACAAATTTAATCTAGTTACCGAATTAAACAATGTTACACTCACGTTTTAATGTCAATAACATTTTGAACACTTGTAACATTGTTTAATTCGGTAACTAGATTTTAAAAGCCGACTTTTCAATTTTGTTTGTTAACAACGAATTTCAAATTTAATAACTTTAATCGAATATTACTTAAAAGGGGTGGTAGTAATAAAATAATTTTTCCTACAAAACTTTCTTCTTTTTTAACGATCTTTTCAACAATACGTTTTTTGACTTATGGTGCCATTTAAAATTTTGGAGTTCTGAACATTGTGGACAAAACTACTCGTGATGCTGACTTTTTCGAGAAATAATAATATCACCATTCGATTCTTTAGTATGAGTTTTATAATAAATGTTTTTATCCCAACTCTCTACGACTCACCGTTCTTTAAAAAAAATACTGATACGGGTGGTCTCATTCACCCTGTATATATTCATATATCCGAGCTTTTTACATCTGTCGACGTCTCTCGGTTCCTCTCCGCCATACATCTCTATTTTCGATGTCTTCGTCTCCTAATTCTCTGGCTTTCATGGCTTCTCTTACTCCTTTCTTCCAAGTTATTCGAGGTCTACCTCTCCTTCTTCTTTGCGGTGGCGTCCATTCATCCATCTTCTTTGGCCATCTTTCATCCGGCATTCTTCTTACATCTGCGTATCGATAATTGTCTTTTGTACATTCATCCTATTTCTTATTTCTTCGTGTGTAATGTGTTGTAACTTCGATATCATACAGCTTTTTCTGAGGAAGTCCATTTGCAGCGTCATTAGTCTGTTTTTATGTTTTTTTGAGTTCCCGGGTTTCAGATCCATACGTAGCTATACTTTCGATTACTACATTGTATATTGAGGATTTTGCTCTTTTGGTTAGCCTGTCGCTCCATAAAATTGAGTTTAACATTCCTATGGCTCGTTTTCCTTGATTGATTTTACTGTGTATGTCTTTACTGCTTGAGCCTTCTTTTATTATCGTTACGCCTAAATACTTGAATTCTTCGCAGGCACCAATTGTCTCATTTTCTAATTGTAAATCTTTACGTTTCCCTTCAATTACTAAATATTTAGTTTTTTCTACGTTCATTTCTAATCCCCACTTATTGTGTATTCTTCTTTGAGTTTCCTACTCCTATAGCCAGCGTCATCCTCGTCCTCTGCAACCACTCCAAGACATCACTGATTTTTTTTAAATGGATTTTTTTTTCTGCAATTTATACTATTCCGGAAACTGGCAAATTCTAAACAATACCACGTACATATGCAGTATTTTCTCCTACAACAAACCTAAGAGTACTTTGGCTCTGAATTAATTAAGAAATCAAATAATTGAACATTAAATGTTTAACATTGTAATCATTACTCTGCGTTGTGTAAGACGCCCGGTATACATTCTGCATGCCAATAATCTTCTGCCTCTCCCTTATAAGTAGAATAATTACACCCTTTCCAATTTTTATTGAAACTGATACTGTGCTTATATGCTTATTTATGTAAATCTTTACCTATCGAACACGAATTTTAAGCTCTCTCCCATGACGGAAGGTTAAGCGCAGTCTAACGTTGGCTGAATTGCAACCAGCCTAATTGATCCAGTAATTACAGCATCCAGTATTGTGACGGCACCGTTAGAGCTTTTTTCCGCTATAATAATAGTTTCATAACGGGCTAGCTTCAGTTATCCGCTGATTATGTCACCTGTTTTATTGTTAGCTCAATATAGCTTTTCCATTGTACCATTGTGTTTACCTGTACTCTATACCACCATATACAGTTACACTTCTGAGTTGAATGAGGCCGCCTACACCTTTAGGCGAGAATATCCGACTCAATGGTGCCCGACAAATCATTTATAAATACTTTTTAGGCTTTTATGGAATTGTCTTTAGGTAGAAACCCCGATGTTTTCAAAGTAAAACCGCGGGCATGTCCCACTGGAGCCATCTGTGCTCATCTGAAAAAGGTTGAAATAGTAAAGTACTTATAAAGTCCGATTTTCAGAAAGAAGGATTACATCTCTAAAACATGCCATCCATATCCGAAAACCAATATTGAAAGTTTCCGTATAATTTGGAGATTCGTTAGCATATCGTTATCAATTTGTAAGACATAAATCAGCCAAACAGATGAGTTTCAGGAAAGACATAGCGCAACGTAAAAGCATCTTAAACTTCTTTTAAAACGTTTGATATCTATCAAGCGAACATCTCATATTCCATTCCTGAAAACTGTCGAACCGGATTTCTTCCAGCACGCCCTCATTTCCATCAACATCTATTGCTGCACATTTACAAATATTTAAAGACACATTCGTATATTACCTAAAACGCGTGTCTCAGGAAATTGAAATCGCGCCAGGTTACGAAGGCAGGTAGCTAAGATAGATGAGTGCCAAATCGGTGTATCGAGATGCTTCCTCGCCCGCATCAATCTCCGTGAAACGTGGATGAATCCATAACGGCTCCTTTACATGCAAAGGAAAATATCTGAGCGTGCATACATTCGTGAAACTTGGGACGTTCTTGTTGTTCTTTGCAGCGCGCTTGGGGAGAAATGGAAATTAATACTAGCACAACATATTGCATTTGCAGATTCTGTTTCAGGCCCCCCAGCGCTGGCGAATTACTGCAGATGAGGCGCAAAATCTTAGAATTCCTCTAAATAAATTGAGCTCGTCGAACCGGTGGGTGACAACGCGAATCTGGTGTTTGAATGCGGATGACAGGCGTGAAAGCGAAAGCAAAATTGCGAATAGCAATATAAGGTGGATTGGAAACGGGAAGGTGAAAACAGGCGCCACTTTATTCCCGGTCGTAAAAATTGTCGCGTTTTACCGGAACGCGGGATGTCGACGGGCTCCGGCCTAGCAACGGAAGATAAGAAAATGGAATGAAGAGATCCTACCCCGAGCGGAATAACATACAGTAGGAAACGACTGAGTGGTTGGAAGGGTAATTTATCGACAAAGGATTATGCATAACCGGTAGCTCGGGGCAGTGTCCATTTGAGTGTCCTTTATGGGTATTCTCGTCCTTTCTGTGCAAGATAAAATATGAAACTACTAAACCAAAACCTGGCATTGCTTTTATCATATATCCACGACAAGGTTAAGAGATTTTCAGATTTATTAGCTTGTTTTTTTTTCATATTGAGCTGTGAGTTGAAGCTGTATTGCTCCAATTTCTCAATTGCTGGAAATTAACTGATATTACATACCAATTTCTTATAGTCGAAGGTAGGAAAGTCTTTTGATAGATTTAATATTGTTTATGAGCAGATTTCGACAAATCAAAAGGTATATTACTACGCTAAGTATAATATGACGTGCAGATGTATATCTTTTAATATTTTTATTTCATACTGGTTTCTAAATTTGCATTTTCTGTATTCTTCATAATTATACATAACACCCCTAAAAAAAAATTAAAATCAGAAATTGATGTAACCCAATTGCTTATTTACATTATATCTAAGTATTCAGCTCCAAAATTACACATCATGCTTACACTCATAAATTCAAATAAAATTATAGCAGGTATAAGCCTATAATTTTGGATATTTAACGTACTTGTAATGATGTCACCTAAATCTCAGAATGGAAATGAGCTAAGTAATGAGCGAATAGTTGTACAATTATCCAATAGCTCGCGCCTTTCAACCGCTAGTGAAGTTGGAGCGAAAGCGGGACATACAAGCTAGAAATTCGCATCTATAAGATTCCTTATATTACAAACAGAAATTCTCGCGCTGTAGGCCTAAGCGTCCGAATTACTATACTCCTAAATTCGTGCCATAGTAATCAGAAAGCACCAAGGCAAAGGCTTTCCTTGTTCCCTCTATTGATTATCGCGAAAATCAACTGTCAAATGCTTCTTTGCTAAGCAAAGAGTTGATTACGATCAAAATCGTCGAACACTAACAGTCACTATGAAAATTCAAAAATAACCTAAAAACTAACTCAACAATCGCATAATATGCAAAGCTGCAGCAGCTTTCCAGATTTTCTCAACAGTCTGCATAGAATCGTGAGCTCAAATTGTACGTAAGCAGTACTACAACAAAAACCAGTCTTTACGCGAGATATTTGTAGGGTTCTGCGTTTTCGCGTACCAAAAATAGCTTGATCACGAAGGGGATACACAACAATTCGGAAGGGCCAGCTTCCTCCAGGTGGAGTTGAAGAGTTGCGCGAGAGAATGGAACATCGAACAACTTCAAATAAAGGTAATTGCTAGCGTAGCTTGACAGGACACCCAAATCACTTACAAAAATGTTCTCCAGGTGCTTCACGTGGTGGCAACAGGTACCAAAAGGCGAAACATCAAACGAGGTAATAAGATGCCTGCAATAATCACAAAATTGGCAAACGATGTACAATGGCAAACCCAGACTGACGTACTAGAATTCAAGGGCGACAGGTAAGTTTTGCTTCTGAAATAATAATTAATCCTGTCATAGGCAGATCCATTTCTGCAATTACATATACAACACATTAACGTTGAGAAAAACGTTCCAAAATATGAAAGTAATAGTACAGTAAAACCAGGGTTTAACCCAAACATAAAAAAAAGTTCTACCCAGCGGCAAACTCTTTAGTACCCTCCTCTTAGTAAGTCGTAAAAAGTCGCACAAAATCGCGCGTCGGGTTTATGCGGAAGGGGGATGGAAAGGTGGTAAAATGGTAGGTTTTAACAGTTTTTCCAAAATATCTCGTTAACTATATGAGGTTTAGCGCAAACTTTATTTTATACAAAATTCATCTACATTTAATTTACAATAAAAAAAATGCATTTTTGCGTTCCTGTCAAGGGTTACGAAGATATGGAGGGGGTAAAGTTGTCATTATTTACCAGTTAGCTTGGAATTCATCGTACTTGAAAATGAGTAGTTTCGTTATATAAAAAGTACTTAGTGACGCATAAATAACATAGGAACATTTGTATGTATGTATGCATGTATATATGGACGCATTTATATGTGTATGTATCTGATAATACAGGGTGTTTGTAGAACGCTAGACAGTCCGTAACTTCGTTAATAATAGAGATAGCGAAAAAACTTTAGATTAGTTTAAATGGCCTCCTATTTGTACGTAATGCTACATGACTTTGGTTTTTTAAATGGAACACCCTGTATATTTTAAGATTTTAAATCAGTGCTAAGAATGCTTTATGATAGCATGCTTGAACCACCATTTTGGAGCTCATTATTTTTTTAAATTGAATAATTCTATTTACCTAAGGTAGGCCATGACATGCAAAATCGAACAAGAAATGCAAACTTGGCTCTAAAAATTCTTTATGGGCACCAAACGCACAGAAAAAATTTAAAACTATGTTTCATCAAACAACTGCAAACTACAATAAAAGAGCTTTTCAACGATGTACGTTTCGTTTAAAAGTAGCGTTTAAAAAATCAAACATACATAAAGCACAATTCAAAAATAATATTATTCCATTTAAAAAAACACCGGTTTCAATTGTTTTAGTACGTTTGGGCCGATAATTTGGTCATCAGAAACTTTTAGAGCAAAGTAGAATTTGTTTTGAATTTCTTGATCGATTGTCAATGAATTTGCGTTAAGTCATAGCCTACTACAAGTAAATAAATTCTTTAATTAAAAAAATAATAAGATACATTTTTTTAGTTTAAGCATGTTATCCTAAAGCATTCTTAGCACTGATTTCTAATATCTAAAAATATAGGGGGTGTTCCATTTAAAAAACCAAAGTCGAGAGCCATAGATTAAATTTGTTTAAGTCAATTTGTAGGATGTATACTGGCATTTAAAATAAAAGCAAGTTTTGAATAATTCATCATATCGTTTTCCTCTTTCTCATTTGTGCTTTTATAACTATACCTACTTAAATTAGCTCCGTCTTTTGTCATATTTTCCTAAAAAGATAAAATAATGTTTATAGAATAAAAATAAGGTTAACTACACACTTTATCTAATAAGCTTTAATACAAAAATTAATGAAAATTGTTTTTCTTCACACTACATGCTTTTCAATAAATTCAATGTTCTTCAATGAAGAGTGCTATGTACAATATACGAGGTAGTTACATAATAATAAATAATAGTCTGAATCACTTTGCAGCCAGCTTGCTGTAAGTGTACCGTGATGAGAGCAATCAGTTGTATCTTGTTCTTACGAGTACTATTAGTTAGAAATTCTGCTTGTTCAAGAGTGACATTAATTGCATCTTCCACTTTCAACATGTGTAGTAGTGGATGATCTGCCCAAATGTTCTTCGTGTTTTGTGCTGGGTTCTTCACCACAACCATCAAAAACAATAATAGCTTTCTGAAATTAGAAGTGACACAATTAGTGTATTGCTGACAAATCTGTTTGAAGATAGCTGGGCGTTGCCACACAACACGATGGTGGCGCCCTCCATCAATAACATATAACACTCCTCCATGATCAGAGACGTCGGATGGTTCATGTGCTGCAGACTTCAACACTTTGACCATTGAGGCCTTGCCACCCTTCCTCATCAAACCGAATTGGTTGAAGAGAGATGGACCATAAACACATAATTCATATTTGAAGATTTCGGACAGCTGCTCATCAGTCCGTACGGTGCACACCATACGATGTAGAAGCGTGTCAGGATTTACTCGTACACATACAGTGTCATTGCAAATTATCACTGCTTTTGTGATGGTTGCAAGAGACTTCACAGCACACTTTCGCTGTAGAGGAGGATAGTAAACAGTTTGCCGCAGGGTAGAAATTTTTCTTTTGGATGTTTGACTTTTGACAATTTTTGAACTATCTTTAGTGTACTATAAGCCCCCGGAAAGCTCCAACGTACACCAGGAGCAATCTATCAATCAGCCTCCTCAAGATGGTTACAGGAATTCGGTCCTTCTATATTGGCAACATTTTCCAAACATCGCGAGTTCCGTAGACTAAGGATTCTCGAAATTCACACAGAAATGCAAAGGAGTGTTAGGCAACCTAATACACACCAATACAAAAATGCCGATCTAGCCTACATCATAATAATCGAATATAGCTAAACTGGAGAAAAATGCTCAATAGATAATGTAATTGTAATCAATGTTAAATTTACAGGTTACAATATTATTCGCGATTTTAGCATTGCAGCTGATACCTTGTACGAAAGCCTAGAGAGTACGGGTCTACCATCCAAAAAGTTCTCCAAAAGAAAGTCTTCTGTTTTTAACTTTGATATTGACATTTTTTCTCTTAAGGCCAAGAAGCGGATATAAACCTGGAAAATCGCCAATAATCTGAAACAGTTTAGATCTTATTCGTTTGCTGAATTACTGCACCCAAATAATTATTTCTGAAATTTATAGTAGTTTGGAAGTAATACAATCTCAGGTATGATTTGGTAATCTTTGCTGTCACGTGTATCGCACTTTCAGGCCTTTTTCTCTTTTCCTCTTCTTTCCTATTTGCTCCGCTCTTTATTCTGTTTCCTATTTCTACCAGAAGTAGCTTCACCTGTAGTTTTACAGATTTGGCATGGAAACATGCTCTTCTAGATTTCCCAAAAAGTTCCGTGCTGCCCAAGTCAAGTTTTTTTTATATGTTCCAAACTTTTCTCGCACGATTTTACATTTTTGTTTAAAACGTTTGTAATCGGTAAACAAACATCAGTTCATCTATTTTTTAACAAATAATATTATGCTGTACTTTTTATTTGTTAAGAATAGTAAACAATACATTTTACTGATACACGTGCTACCCGGCGATTATGTGAAAAAGTTGTTTTTTCTTTAATACGATCATTTGTATAATATTTATATTTGCATCCTCTCAGGGAGGCCTCGCCACACGGCGCAATAAGCGGATTATATTATAAAATACCTTTTTTGCAGCGACTGTTGGAGCTTATTTCGATCAGCGTTTCTTACACGTCGCTAAATTGATTCCGTGCATTTTTATCTAGTCACATTCTTTTACATGTATATTTCCCATATACTAGTTGCTAGTATACTACTCGTGTATTTTTTCTCTCCTAAATATCTATGTAACAACTTATCTTTCAGTGTACTAAAGTCGTTGTTTTGAATAAATATATCACAGATGTACGGCATTAGAAGTTGATGTTTTTCTTTAATGTTTGTTATCTATTTGTATCCCTTATATCGCATCTCGACTATTTTGTATAGTACAGCAGAGTGTGTCACAGTAACCTGTTAAATCTGGTGCATTTGACTTCAATTCCTCTCCAGCATGCTATTGTGAACTAATTGTTTTGATTATTTTTTAGACAGTCCTATCAGCCAATGGTAATGAGAAAACATTTCAAATCAACCAATAGCATCAAAATTACACTGACTATTTGCTAGCAGCGGGTTACAGCGACAATTTTTTCACAAACCATTCAAATCGTTCTTCTGCTGTAACACAACTCGCTAAAAGTGGAGTAGGTGAGCAGCAGTTGTTAAAAATAACAGGACACTCATCTGGAAGCGCCATCAAACCCTATCTACAACAGGACTGTTTAATAAATAATCACGCCGAATTACATTCGTCATTTTTTTAAAAATAATTTTAACTAGATCAGGACTCATCTTAATAGCAACAAAGATTCGTAAATCTACTTAAAATTATCAAAAAATTATCACCACTTTTGTAGTTACTGTTGAATATTTACAACTAACGAGGTTAATAGCGGGTAATTTTATTGTTACGTTTGCCCTAAATTTTTGTAACAACTATTAGCCAAATTTGCAATAGTGGCCAATCTTACACTACCAAGGATTTCTTCTTTTTCCTCGCCATGTTCCCTATACCTACTAACCTACTAATGTAACTTATATCTAGCGTTAGGACGATTTTTTATGTTTTAAGCACATATTATAAAAATTAAGAATAACATATGTAAATAAAACAATCTCAACACAGTTATGCAACGTAACTGATAGACCATATGCACCAAATACGTTCGTTCTCAAGGAAAATAGGAAAGAGGAGAGAAAAAAGTTTTTATTTGAATAATTTAGCATATATCGAATTGTGACTTGCGCAATCCAGCATAGAGATTTCAGTATTAAATCTACACAATAAGTACTTGCCTCCCTGATTATTTCTATTTTCAGGAAGTATAACAATTAAGCAAAGCAAATAATTCAACATTAAAGATGTAACACTAAAATTACCATGTTGCGTCAGGCGCCAGGCTATATAAGAGAATAGATAATGAGAAATGTTGTAAAAGGAAAGTATACTATTTTTGGGAAACAATATTTTGATATTTCGTTAAATATGTAAAAAAATCCTTATATTCGTAAAGAGTAACTTAGGATTTCTTGTAGAAATATAGTTTAAAAAGGCTCTGAAAATAATATCGGTTACTATAGCATTTTATTAATAATCTAATAATAACAGTAGGCTGTGGAAAATGACATTACGACTATTTATTATTAGTACACTAGGATTATAACTGAATTCTCATTAAATAGATAAAAAAATATACTTAGTACACAACTTTGTTCTCATAAATAATTAGAGCAATTTTCTGAACCAAGTATTTTATACATTTTCTCTCTACGCGGCGAAAAATGATCAAGTCTCGAATTTTAAAAAAAAGTTGTGTAACAAAACCACTAAAACCAATCTCATCTGGAAACCTAGTTAAGAAGTTAATAACTATAAAGCGCAGAGCTAGGAAATGAGGAAATCGATGTTCAGCCAGTGAAGCAACAAGATTCATTTAAATGGAGCTCGTTTTTGTTATCACTGATACATCTGTACCGAAGTCAGTGATATCATATTTTCCAAATGAGATTCAGATGAATGATTAGGTTTATTTAAAACAAAGCAGGAGCAGGTTAAAACTTGATCCACGCTACCTGTTTAACACTTTTCCGCAGCACCTATTTTTGGCAGTTTTATTAATTTTTTTTATATCGTAGTGTAACATGTGCATAATATAGAGAACCTAAATATAGTCGAATAGCAAAGGTAGGATCAATAAAAACATTCTTACAGAAGCGCAAAAACACTTGTTAAACAGTCAAGATCTAAAGAAAATAAAGATCCTAGAACTAAATATATCAAAGGTTAATCAGAAATATTCATAAAATGTAAATATTACGTTCAAGAAGTTTTAAAGTGTTCTAAAGTGAACCCTCAGCTGTATAACCTGGTAAAAATATAGCAATCCAGAGAATATCTAAAATTAAATACCAAAGGTTGTAGGACGAATTACGAAACAGAGGAACTAAACGTGACGAGGGCGAAATGTATGCAGAACAAAATAATAATAGTTAAAAGGAACGCACATAATCTACTATTTTACCAAACAAAATAATGTAATAGTTATGAGAAATCTTATTACTAAATATAGTAAGAAGAGTAAAGTAATTTAGACGCAAAGACAACGAGAAAATCTATGCTCGAATAGTTAATAAAATCATTAAAATAAGATATAATACAGACATTCAAGCTATATTTGTTTTTAAATAGACACACAACTTGAACAAAGTTCAACGCCTCAAGGGTATTAAAAATATTGGAGAAACGTATCCAATGAAGATGAAAGCATAAAAAATAAGATACGATGGAGCAATATTCAACGTTTCGTACTACGAAATGAGGCATTGCAACACGATGCTTTATTTACAATGCTGTTCAATTCATAGCTTGCAAAACAGAAGTATAACAAAGAAAACATCGATTAGTAAAATTCGTTGGTGTTTATCTTACACGACAAATTTAAAGATCTAAAAATGACAATAAAAAATTTTGAGAATCATACTTCTACAGTGTTCCGGAAAACAACCGAATATGATGCAATCAGGAGCCGAGGAACAGCAGACTATTGAAGGCGTGTTGTTGTTCAAACCTCTATCTGTAAACAAAATTGTAGGCGCTGTTACATTGATCTTCTCCCGTGTGCAGTTTCAAGCGCACATAGTAGCGGATTACGTGTGTTCGATAGCGTGTCACGATATGAAGAAGAATTAACATTACGCCGCATCCGTTGTTACAAATAACTGAAACTCCCCCAGTGCTTCATCCCTTGGGGTTCTGCTTTTGGTATATACATTACCGTCAGACTCCAAAGATTGATTTCCATAGGAAAAGCATCATGCAAGGCAGGGAATCTTTTCGTTGGCTTTGGTTCCTTCTCAACGCTGGCTGATTTCCAATCTTTGTCCAATCTTTAAGACCTCCGGAGAGTGCCTCAGGTCCAGTGTTGAACTCAGTGAATAAGTCAACCTTCCAGGTCAGCTTCCCTGACTCGGCGTTCGAAATGTTGCGATCCTTTGGTATCGTAAAATTACTGCATTAAATTATAATCGCCCATTGGTTGTGTGGAATCTCTGCATGTACAGTCGTATTCAAATAAATCTGAGACAATGTTTTTTCATATGTAGGTTGAGTTAAGAATTGAAGAATATCTCCATGGATTTCCTGCTAACAGAAAGAGTTACAGATTTTATTTACCTATCAAGGTTTAATGTAACTCTTTCTGATAGTAGGAGATCCATAGAGATATTCTTCAATTCTTAACCAAACAAATGAAAAAACATTGTCCCAGATTTATTTGAACACGACTGTACATCATTCATCTTAGATGCTATATTTTCGACGCCTTTGTTGTTATTTATACTGTTTATATCTGTATTTTCAGACGTCTTCGCCTAACGAGCACATATTTTGAGCTTTTCTTCATCAGGGGGGTTAAACACCATTTGTACACGTGACTGGATTGCACCCAGTCTACCAAAATTACTTCCTGTTAGAATTTTATGCACTTCTATTGGTGAACCAAATATTTAGTCGTGTTTACATGTGGTATAAACACCAATCAGATGTAGGTAAGGTAAGTTCGTCCAGCAAATAGGAATAAAAATCCTTACGACGCCTCGGGGCAGCTTACTCTGAGTTAGGATCATCGCATACATCTTCAGACTAGAGTAAACAAATCAGTGGCGCATAATAATCATCTTTTATGTCTTTACCGACTAAATTTGATAATCCGCGCCTATTTCACACTGTAGCAAGCAGCGCCCATTTGCCACTATAGCAAGCCTCGGGCGTCTTTTATTGTTACATATCGTAATCGAATTTTCAAGTATAGCATCATCTGCAAACAGAAAACATGTCGCAACGGAGCAAAACTAGGTAACATAAACTACAACTTAGCTCGAGATTGGGCGTGGACCTATGTCTAGAGGAAATGGCTCCTGTGCTTGGATCTGATTATTCTGATCGGAGAGCTCCAGAGCGAACAAAAAATCCAAAAAATCACAGAACATATTTGAAAACGAGACAGCTTCAGTGACGATCAGAAAACCACGGTCCGTAGAAAAGGGGATGATTGTTTTGTTCCTCAAAGCAAAGGAAATTTTGGAGTGCGTAATGTTGGCGACTCAGTAGGTGGTCTCTGTTAAGACACCTTGCGTCCAGCAGAATATGCAAAGTCTCCAGCCAAAATCATGGCCCACCACATGGTTTCAATTACGCCCAGCACAATGGACGAACACACTCCCTATAGCATGTTCTTGCACTCTGTAATTTGTCTGGCGATAATTATTTTCTTCTTTTGGTGAAAATATTTCCTCCATAGCCTTTTATATTGAAAAAAACTGTGGATAACTAATTAGAAAAGATACAAATATCAGATCTGATCTATTAACTGCTAAAACAAATCAGTAAGTATGACATAGTTATTAATACGTAAAATTTTAAAATAGACGATTGTGTATCGGGTGTGATCGAAAGATTTGGTTGGGGGGGAGGTTTCAACATAGTATTGAAAAGTGATTACTTAATCGCCTCGCGTAAGTGTTGTACTATATACAATCGAAATAAATATATAAATTCTATATGATTGATGTTACTGCTTTTCATAACCGTTTTTATTTGATTTGCCGAACAAAAGCTGTTCAGTCGTAAACAGCAATAAATCTTACATAGAATCTCGTATACGAATTGAAGGAAATATATAGAAATTCCATAGATCGCCGTTTCAAAAGCATCAATTGTTCTTAATTTGATATACCTACTTTCCGCTACCTTTCTGTTGAATAGATCAAAGTAAAGTGAAATATTGGAACATTTCAATTTTGCAAAATCCTATTCTAGTTATTTTTGGAAATATTCTTGTTTAAATCTGCGATAGCGGCATTTCCGAAATCTCAAAAAATAAATATTACTATAAAAGTCCACAACTGGAAAACAAAAATAATCTTTAATGAACGTGGACTTAGCATTGCTTACAACGATGCTTATATTAAAAAAAATGCCTATTTCCATTTCATATATTTTATTTCATTCAAAATTCTATCCAATATACGTGTTTTATGAAAGCGTGGCCGTTCGAACGTACATATATTTTTATGGTTAGACCCAGCATATACGTGTGGTTGTTAATAATCCTGAAACAGCAGTAGAAACACTCCTTTTTTTAAATTAGCTCTATAAGTAATCGTTATTGGCTTTTATGGCAAATCTGGGGGATTTATGAGCCATTTTAAATGCGTTTTATGCTGTATATTTCTAGTAAAATTACAATCTATGAGGGTTAATGGTAATGTTTCCTCAGGCGCCTGCAAATAAAAATATTACCCACGATTCAAGGATAATCAGATTGGGCAAATACTGACATTTGTAAAAATACGTATGGCTCAGATCAATTATCAAAGTAATACAAATATCCAGAGACTAATGTTGTCGTAGCTGAAGTATTGAAATAATTCTGTAGAAATAAACGAAGCATCAAAATTATTGAAGCATTCGTTAAATCGAAATTTCTGAATATTTAATTCATTGAATTCCAAAACTATCACAGTATTGAAAGCACTAAAGTAATTATAGTGGAATTCTTTTCCCATTCTGTAGATACTTTTCAAAACTTACGAAACGTTTTGCAATAATCCACACCGTTACGTACACAAGTAAGTTTACTGTTACACAAATTCTGTCTACTATTTTACAACGTTGAAGTAAATAGGATGAACGCTACCAAAGGTAGCTAATGGTACCAAATTAACCAAATTAAGAAAAAAACTAAAGCCAGTATAAGTTTCTAAACAATGTGTGAACACGCGATATCTATACTTATAATGAATTGAAATATAATGGTAAGTAAACTTTATTAAAAACAAAGCTCGGCGAAGTATTCGATGTCTCTTTCAGGCATGAACACCGTATCGGCTTACTGCGATGAAACATACGCACGGTAAGTATAAATTCCTCTGACCTGTACCATATCCTGACCTCGGTTACGGTTAAGTTCAATCGAGCAGTTGATATGCATGACCCAAATGTTTCTCGAAGAATTATTTGGGGATCATTGAAGAATCACTTCAGAGATTGCTGATGGATAACTTGGAAGTAACTTGTACGTAATTGGAAAAATAATTTGAGGGTAGCGTGAAAGTGACTTGAAGGTCTGAAATGAATTCAATATCACGTCAAATAACGTGCAATGGGGACAAAATTGTTTCATACAGAGATGTCATGCGGTCAAAAGGTTAGTTGTTCCTTAAATAGATGCAGCTCCTGACTTAATCAGTCAATTATATCAAATCACAAAGCTACCAAATGCTGATGGACGACTCTTGAGAATGAATATGCTTCTAAAGGGCGTAACAAAGCAAACCCAAAATTGCAAAGCAAATTTTCCAAAATGGGAATAGGAAATAGCTTCCTTTATAAGCAGGCAGTTTTCAGAAAGACGATAACAATCAATTGTAAACCGAAAGTTACCAACATTAAAAGTTGAAAAAGCCAAGAAAACCCAATATACTCAATAATTGTCCAAAATAATGTAAAACAAAATACAGGAAGTTGGAGATCACCCCAGGACAAAAGCATTAAAAGCTGTCAACACAAATGTATATACAAAGAACGGAACCAGATAAAATGACTATAAAAACGCCGCCTTAAGCCTGAAAACCAATATTAAACTCCGTTGTTAGATAAAAGTGATGATGAGACTACCGTAGACACCTAAAGGAAGACAATATTTCCACAATAATTAACTGCAACCACGATTTCAAGGCCAAAAAATCCAACTCAAAACACTAAAAAGGAATATTCAAAACATATCACAAGTGATGTAAAATCCAAACCGATCAACAAAGCAAAAGAGTATCCCACTCTGAAAACTAAGAAGGAAAAGACAATTACTTAAGCCAGAGAAAATGCGGATAGATGTTTGCCCCACCCTCAACAACCCTACCAATCGAAGGTTAATATAATGTAGATAAATGCTCCTCCTACAAGAAAAGGTAACCTATCCTACAATGCCTAACTAACTACCTAAAATAAAGTAATTACTTTAAATTAACGGAAACTAATCTCCTACGCCTAATTAAAATTCAATGCAACAATTTTCATACTATACTACCTTTGGTAGTCTAATACTCGTACTCTCAATATCTAAGTACTTGGATATTTTTCTTATTTAATATAGCTGCTTTGATACTTTCCGGTGGTACATTACTTTCTTTACTATTAAAGTTTTTACATTTTACAATATTGATATTTTTAATATTTTGATACTTTTCTCAATATAGCAGTGTCTATTTGAATACTGGCTCATCCTCAGTGTAGAAACTTTTATAGTTTCAATAAACTTTTAACAGTTTCGGTCACTGATTCTGTTGATACATTCTATTATTTCTACTTTACTGTTTATGCATTAGATATTGCGTTGATTTTTATACCTCTATATTTTTCTTGCCATAGTTTCTTTACCCTTCAAACTTTGAACGAGTAACTGTCATAGTTCAAAATTGTACTTCATTCAATACACGTTTTTTTATGTCAATACCTCGATACTACTATTCGTTCACTAGTGATTATACCTAAATGCTTTACTCCTTTTAATGTCTTCAATTCTTTCGATCGATAACTTGAATATTTTGAGTATCTTTTCTATTTATAATCTTTCGGTAATTCCTATGCATAAGACTTACAGTTACATATTAATTATTTGCATATTAATACTGTTGATACTTTGATACCATATTTTTGATAGCTTCATTCTTTAAGTAACAAACGACCTCCGGGATTGGACCGTGTCATGATTGAGGTCGAAGAGTTCTTGGGCGTGAACGCCTCCGAAATCAGCTTCATTTTTTCCCTAATTTTATTAGTTCAAAATTGTAATTCCTCTACAAGGTGAAATACTTCCAGCAGTTTTCTATTCTGAAAATATTTAGTACTAAGACGTTATATAAACTTGAGTGTTATCGATATCTTCTGTATTAAAATATTTTTATATTTACTTACTTATGATATCATAGTACTTTAGATAATTATCCACTTCTCATAGCTCAGATAGTTTCCTCCTTAAATGAGACATTCCAGCAAACCTCACTTTCCAGAAAACGAAAGTACTTGAAGAGAAAACGGGACGAAAGTTGGACTTGGATTAATAAAGTGCTCTACCAAAAAGATCTTCAAAGTTTTGAACGATCTAGTGCCGCGCATATCTGAATGCTCTGAATTCGTTCAGTACTACAATATTTAACTAGCTTAACACGTCCGTCATAAGACGAGAGGGAAAAGGATCATCCTCAACTACTTTAACCTCAAGATGTTTTTGACTACCACCAGTCGTTTTTTCTACCACTTTAAGCATTTATTTGAGGCTAGGCGGTGCACCTACTTTTCTAGCCGTATTATATCTGTATTAATTCTACAATTCTACTATTGGGTGGCACTTAATCACTTAAAGACCAAGAGAAGTTATAAACAGGATCTTATAGCAGTCAAGTTTATGCATTTGTCGTTAGATGGGGCTGATAAAAGTAAGTTCAATCGAGAACGATGCAGCGTGATGGACGCATGCAACTTCACTGGCTTTTATATACAGTCTATCCAATATACTGAGAGCCAGTATGGGAATCTCGTTGATAGTAGGAGCTACAAATTTGGTAAACTGGGAAGCAAGTTGCGTAATTAAAGGGCTTACAAAATGATGCCACCATCAAGAAATTTTTGGATACAGACCTGTGTTCTAGAGCATTTCAGATTTTGTAACTTAAGGAAAGAAGTAATGAGTAACATTGGATGTTTTTCATTCTTAATCACGTATAGTCTCGGAATATAAATAATTTTCAACAGTAATTAACTAATTTATTAATTACTTTTCTCATTTATTAACCATAATTAGAATTAGTGGCTCGAAGACGAAATTTCGCCTGAAAAATTAATAACGTAATGTTTAAGTCTATTAAAGATTGATATAAAGAAGTTTTGTCAGTTTCGCTTTAACTTTTTTTTTTCATTTAACCATATTTGTATATCTTACTATTAACAAGATCCCCATACTGGCACTCCTTATCTTGGACACAACTGTATATTATATTATATAATTTGTATACCTATCTAAAATAGTTAAGTATTGCCCAAAAGACTGATAATTCAATATTTTTAATTACGTATTCAGATATCTTCAAAACTTATACGTCTTAACATCATAATAAAGTACTATCAAAAATTATTTTTATCTAGTATGGCTATGCAATAGTTCCTAATTTATGAATGCAACTATGTTTATGCTTAAATGTCAAATTTGATAATTGATTTTTAAGTGACCTATATTGTATTCATACATTAGAAACTATGCCGTAGCCATGCTAAATGGAAATAATTTTTGATCACACTATAGTTTAAGCAAAAATATAAACCATTTTATCAGCTACTTAAATATTGCAACTGGCGACTGAGAGGAACTATCAAAATAAGCGAGATCACATTGTAATTATATTTATGATAAAGAATTAACCGAACTTTTGTTTTATTAGTACTTTTTCATAATTAGATCAAGATATATTGCCGATCGGTGCCGTTGAAAACGTTACACACAACGCACGTTTATATATATAGGATGACCGGTTTTAGAACCGAACATGACAAGCTTTTAATTTTAATAAACAAATGAAATATCTAATATAATTGATGTTTAAAGACGCTCAGCGTCCCCCTCCCCACCTATAATTTAAAGTTCTGATCTAGGCAACCTCGTTTTTTTTTAAATTAAATTACATATTTCCAGTAGCCTTGTGATATATTATCATGCTTATGCTATGTTCGCGTTCGAAACTGGTCGTCCGGTATAAGGCTAGAACATTTGACAAATAGCGGTTCAACAAGTAAGATCTTCATACATACTCTGAAGACCAAAAGTCCCCTTTTCCCGTATTTTCCCTATTTTACTCAATGGGATCTTTTAAAGAGGATCCCCTTCCCATTAATTTTTTTATGTGGCGCTGAGCGCACAATCTTGATCTTTTTATGGATATCAAATAGCTTGAAAACATCTACTATTCGTCGTTTATTGCTCTAAAATTTGACACATTCAAAAGTATACAAGTAGGTATATTAAGAATATTGGTTTCCGTTTTGTTCTTCTTCACGAATTCAGATTCTTCATAGTGTAATTATATTTCCCAACATTTTGGCGTTAGTAATTATTCCTCCTCGTCTTCTCCTTACGTCTTGACAGACACATGGTGATCATGGATATGATGTCTTGGCCAGTCTGGTTGTTATGGTTTTTACTATTCTGCGCCTTCTTTTGCTATTCGACGCAGATCTGACAGCTTATTCTAAATTTACTTCTAAGAGGTTATCAACAGTGTCTAGCTAGTGCATCGGTGATCTGCTTCGTCTTCGTTTGACGAGAGGTTTTCCTTAAACAAAATGTTTCTCAAACATATCACCTTGAGTATTGTGGCCCAAAAAATGTACGGTATTTCCTTAAACAATTATTGTAGACAACTTGTGCTTGGGTTTTACTGCATCTAATATCGAGACATTAGTTCTGTTCCGTCCAGTAAACCCTAAGCATCCTCCCCCAACACCACATTTCAAAAGCGTCGATGCGTCGGCGATATGCAGCTCGAACAATCCAGGTTCTAGATGCGAATTTAACCTTCAACTGGAGTCGTGGGATGTTTCAACACCTCGACAACTTTATTATTATAAAAACTTATGCATTTATAATTTAATTGCAACTTTCTTCTTTCAGGTATTTTATTAACTTAGAAAGGTCCACATACCAGTGTAAAACATTGTAAAACATGTGCCTTGGGGTGTCCAACAACCTCACCATACTAGTTATGTTGCTTTGTCGCATGTTACGATGTAAAATTCATATTCTTATTTGGGTATATCGTCACTCTGCAAATTAAAATTATTAAATAACGTAAATAACGAACGTTTCAAGGGACAATCTGCCCTCGTTATCAACGATTAACAATTAAAAAGGAACAAGAAACTTAGATTTTTTCACGTAGATTGAAAAACCACCAGCCTCCAATGAATTGCCCGACACTGACGTTTGTTGAGTGGCGAAATACCCAAATAATAATATGAATTATAGATTCACGCCACAAAGAAGTTTCAGAGATTATCTTTACGATGTAAAATCTCCGTCAGTGCTAATATTCATATTGGACGATTTTCGTTTTCAGGTGTGACTTTTAGTATTTGCGGGTTATCGTGGTTTGGTCTTTCCGTGTAATGCTGCAATAGAGTTCAGACCACTGCGGTTCGTCGCTTCCCAGAGCCAACGGTGTCCCACGCCGGTAGGCAGTGAAGCGACGCCTTTTGAGCTTTGTCTTCTACGCCACTTCGGCGAGTTTGGCTGGGATTTCAGCAATTTCTTGGCCCTACATGGGACGTTAGTAAAGGACAAAACGGATATGTCAGTTTTCCCTATCGAATTCCCCCGTAAGACCGCGTGAGCGTTCTTTATACACCGGCGACTCCATTATGTCTACGTGAACTTGATCCGGTCTCCATCTTACGAAGCTGGTTTTGCTTAAAGAGAAGTTTCTTCTCTGGGAGGAGTTAGAATCCTTCGTGGGAGCTGCGGGGGAAGGTTTCACCTTTGCAAGTTAACCATTACCTAATTGTGCTTGTATTTTTTTGTGCAATGCTGACTTTTTATTGAGTGTCCTTCAGGCCCCGTGCATGTTACTTTGAATTTCAACGTAGAGAGATTTTTGAGCAATTCGAATTATTGCTAGCAGATTAGATAGAATTCTTTCAGAATTCACTGAATATTACCGCTGATTCTGTGTCTTTAGTTTTTGAATGGTAACCCTTTTTTGCACTATGTTTGTTGGTTATACGTAAGTCTCTTTGTAATTTTACATTTGATCGTTTTTCTAAAAATACAAGACAGTAGTTAGTTTTTACACTTAAAGGTAAATATCTTCAATGCAAGCAGGTAACGTTTTCTGAAAGGATCAAAACTGAAATGAGCTAGTAATGTTGTTCTTTCATTTACTAGATCGACGATTCTTATATAATGTGAAAGGCTAATGTAAATACTTGCACTTAACATTCTACACCAAGTTCAGTTTATGTCTGCATTACTTTTCAAGAATAATTTTCGATGATATACGGTGTGTCATATTCTACATCAATCAAGTAAATTTCAGCTTTTCAAAACCCCACAGCACACGAAAAACGTTACGGCATTGGATCCATCCATTATCTCTTTTTGAATTTATCCATCCTCGCCTGGCATAAATGGCGCCAAAGCAACATCGCCACTATGACTAATATTGCGGTGCAGGTTTTAAATTCGCTGTTGGAATTTCGCAGGAGCACGCACGGGAATTAGAACCGAAGGCGGGTAATCCGTGTTTGCTGGGGCGTATTTTTGGCTATTTAATAGGCCTAGAGATAAGCTATCGATCACTGCTCGTTTTGTTATTAATGTTATTATCCCCGCAGGTGTGCAGTTGTTTTGCAATTGCTGGTTTATTGAATTGGAAAGCAAGCGGTAAATATTTGCGCAAATTACGATAAGCCGGCGAATCGCAGGTCTTTTCGCCCCGTGCAGAGCTTAATATCGAAGCTGGATGATTAAAGCGGAATATTCTCCGTAATCGAGTTTGCGGCGCTTGGTAAAAGTTGGCGTTTTCCTTTGTAGTCGCTGATTCTAATTTTAAGCCCTAAGCGGTCGCGGCTTTCATCGGCGACAAACATGAGTTTGATTTTAGCAAATCTAGATTTGTTATCTGACCATTACATTTAGATAAACTCCACATTATGTCCGTACTTATATGAATTGTTGTGGGCGTCGGCAAAATCAATTCGGAACTTTGAGTGACGATTTTAGCAAAACTGAATGTCGCATGGATTTAGTACATAAGAAACTTTAACAGGACTAACTTTAAATGGCTTTTAAGCATCTTTTACTTTATTTCTAACAAAATTTACTTTGCAATATTTATTATTTCTATGAGATTTGTATTTATAACTAATTTGTTCAACCGATTTTTCATAATATGGGCACCTTTAAAAGAGCAATTAAATGCTGCTCCAATATTTATGAGCTTGAAGAATTAATGTTAATTTTGAAAAATTTTTAGGTAATCCATTTATGTTTAATTTCCTATAGATGGAAACCTCGGACAAAATTAATTTTAAAGTAATTTGAACTTTTATTATTGATAAATGAGAGATTTAGAAAATACTTTTGCCTTCCGACTCATGTTGGGTTATTTGGCTGATTGGAGAATGGTTGCGCATATCTTAACGTTAGTATATATTCTGTCTGAGTTGCCTAAACACACATAACTTCTATAATACAAAGATAAAAACGGTATCATTTAGGAGTTTCGATATGGTTATCGTGAAACAGCAGTGTACTCAACGTGTTGCCTCTTGGTAGTGATGCTTTTCGGAAAAAAATAAGTTGTTTAAATATTACAATTGGGATTCTTACTTGTCTGTTGCCTTTGACATTTGAAAGGTCCAAGTATTTGACGTTTAGAGTCGAATGGCTGTGTATCTTGTATCTTATATATACAGGGTGTTTCAGAATAACTGTTCCTAATTCTCAGAATTGAGAGAGGGCATGTTATTCAACACTTTTTAATAATAAACTAGTGTTCGGAAATACTTCCGTTTCGAGATAATACGACATTAAGGAATTGAGTCTTTCAACATGATGGTGCACAAGCGCATTTCGGTTTAAATGTTCAAGATTATTTAAATGCACAATTACGAAACCGATGGATTGGGAGACAAGATCCTATTCTTTGGCCTGCACGTTCGCCAGATATGACTCCAATTGATTTTTGTATTTGGGGTCATATTAAATCACTCGTCTATGCGACACCTGTGGACACAGCAGATGAGTTAGTGGCTCGAATTATTCTTGCTTTTGATGACATTCGTGATCGTCCGCAGATATTTCGAAGAATTCGTCGGTCAATCACACATCGTTATACCTTGTGTGTCGACAATGGCGGCCATAATTTTGAACAATTCTTATAATTTTTGTGTAATACCATTTTTTAAATATTAATAAAAATTGCAACCGCTGGAAATTAATAAAATCGTTACTTTTCACATTGAGAATATTTCAAGTACTCAATTCGTTAATGTCGTATTATCTCGAAACGGAAGTATTTCCGACCACTAGTTTATTATTAAAAAGTGTTGAATAACATGCCCTCTCTCAATTCTGAGAATTAGGAACAGTTATTCTGAAACACCCTGTATAAAACTGAAAGTCCTGACTCACTCAATCACTCACTCATCAACGCCCAGCCCAAACCCTTGGACCTAGAAAGCTGAAATTTTGCACAGAGGTTCCCTTTATGATGCATACAAGGAATAAGGAAGGATATTTCGAAATTCCACCCCTAAAGGGGTAAAATGAGGGTTTCAATTTTGTATGGAGAAATATTATTAAATAGACATTTGAAACTTCGTAGGAGTACTCCTAAAAACAAATAAGCAAACACGTATTTTGTGATTTTCCGAAAATCAACCCCTTAGGGGGTGAAATGGGGTAAATAAGCCTAAAATACGATTTGGGTGTCGTTATAGAGGTTTTTTGGGACGTTTATTGCGAAAATGGCATTTATTTTTAAGTCCAAGACGGTGGACATGACATAAGGGAAGGGACGGGACGGGACTGGACGGGACGGGACTGGACAGGACGGGGCGGGACGGAACGAAACAGGACGGAAAGGGATGGGATGGAAGGGGAGAGGGCGGGACGGGATGGGGTGGGACGGGACTGGACGGGACGGGACGGGACGGGACGGGACAGGACGGGACGGGACGGGACGGGAAGGAACGGGACGGAAAGGGGCGAGGCGGGACGGGACGGGACGGGGCGGGACGGAACGGGACGGAAAGGGAAGGCAAGAGATGGGATGGAAGGAGAAGGGACGGGGTGGGACGGGACGGGACCGGAAGGGGCGGGACTAGACGGGACGAGACTGGACTGGATGGGACGGGACTGGACGGAAAGGGAAGGGACAGGACGAGACGGGACGGGGCGAGACGGGACGGGAAGGGAAGGGAAGGGATGGGATGGAAGAGGAGGGGACGGGACGGGACGGTATGGGATGGGACGGTACGGAGACGGGGACGGAGAAAGGGACGGGGCGAGGACGGGGCGAGGACGGGATGGGATGGGATTGATGGCAGAAAATAATTATTTAATACACAAATAACAAACCTCGCGCGAACGAAGTCGCGGGTAACAGCTAGTCATAAAAATGACTAGCCGCAGGCTTGCCAGTCACCTTCTTGAGCCAGTAAAACTTGTTACCTTGCGTGTATTGTTGAATATTTTATTGGTTCCTCATTTGTAAATAACTAGAAATTTACCATTTATACAAAATGTCAAACTGGCAAGCAACTAAATTCATCAATATGACATATACTAAGGAAGACAACTCTGGATTTGCACACTATCATTTATCTATGAGCACGTTTGTAAAACTGACAGTTAACTTGTAAAGATTTTACAAGTTAGTAACTTGTTAAAATAAACTTTCTTGATTAATACAGTGACTTGATAAATTGATGTTTACAAGTGGGGAACAAATAAAATGAAATACACTGCCAGCTAATGACACGTTTATTATAGGGATTTCTGTGGATACTTTTTATGGATGGGCTTTTTGTGTATAATGGAGTGTCTTTGTATTAGTCTTGAATAGTACAGTATGGCTATTAATTTACAGTACTGAAACGGTATGCCTGCTTTTGCTTAAACCTCTAACAATTGACGCTGTTATTTTACATAAACATTGACGTTTAGTTTTGGTTAGATGTACTAATATGTTTGCAAGTTCGTAAATAATGTTATCTATTGAAGAAAAACTCTTTTTAGTTGAGTACTATTTTCGCTCATACGTCTTAGGTAAACAAAATGGTCCAAGCATTAAATTCTTTCGCGAACAATTTTCGGAGCATTTCAATAAACAGGCACCAAGTAATCCTATTGTACTAAACATTATAAGATTATAACCAAATTTAGAAGAACTGGAACTGTGCTACACCAAGGAAAAGGTAAAGCTGGACGACAATACAACAGTTACAAGAGAAAATTACAGAAGCGATACGGCAGATGCAACAGCCTCTATTTTCAAATATGGCCACAAATATGCAAAAACGATACGAACTGTGCGTCCAACGTAATGGAGGGCACTTAGAACATGTTATTTGTAAAGCTAATACTTAAGTGTTAATTTATTATTACATATTATTTTATGTGAAAAAAGTTTAAAATTTTCAGTACTGTAAATTAATAGCCATACTGTATTTATGGATTGGTTTCTGTTTGGTGGTGGGTCTACTTGGTGGAGTATGGGTTTCTGGGTTTCTTGAATTTGATTGGCACTGCAGGCGACAGAGAAGTTATTAATTTGTTTGCACGTTACTTCAACATTTCGTTGCAATTAAAGAGCATTAAGGTTGTCACTTTTTTGCCGAACGTAGTTTATGCAGTAATGTTCAATATGTATTTTCTACGTATTTTTACTTTGGAATGTCTATGACTACCAATTTACTGTGAGCGCATCGTAATCACGTCGCAAATTGGTTATATACTGTTAATGTCGTATATTCACAATTACATACCTTTATACATAGTTGCATCGGTACGATAAACTGCCTCTTTTGCGTTCAAAACTTCTAATGTTAAAATAATATATCTTATTTTAATAGTGTCGCATTTTTGTCTTGTTTTCACCTTAAAAGAATATAGCTTTTCAGTTAGTTCGCATTTCATAGAGGCAACAACTATTGAGATTTCATCTTTATGGCAAGTTAACAATACACGTAATGTCAGAGAACTTTCCAATTTATATTTGCGAATTGCTGGTTATTTAAATTGGTGGCGCCTGTACTTAGTTATAGTTTAGTATTATTCCACTCCCTACTGCCGGAAATTAGTTAACGGTCCCCTTGAATGCAATGATCGCGGGATCATTTCTTTGGGTATTCACAATTCGCTGTCTGGCTTGCTGTGAAAAGTGTTATCATGGTCATTGGTTTAGTTTGGTGCTATTAATTGTTAGAGCGTTGAACGGTCTAACGCTCCGTATACCTTAATCATAACAAACTACTATTTATGCACTCAATATTAATAATATTTGTATATGGTCGGTTCAATATATTTTCATAATAGAGGTAACATTATGAGCCAAGTTGTTGCTTCGTCAAATTGTAGTCCGTAATTTCTAACTTGTTAGGGACTTGACATTTTCCGTGGTCTATTATTAGGGTATTTATAAAATTACCGCTCCCTGATCGATGGCAGGGACGATATTTTAGTTCTGTTTGCTGTCGCGGCTTGTAAATGCACGACACCGTTAGCTTTTACTCCTCTATCTCACTCACCACCTATAGGAGACGCGGGTGGGCAGAGCTGCTACCGTAGGTGCAAATTAAGCATGTTATTTTCGTTGTTTTTTTATCGCGCTGGTTGTCTCCCAAGAGGAGTGCTTGTGGTTGCAGACTGAGGTGAGGCGGTAGGCAGAAAAGAAGCCAGATGTAGGAGTACAGACGATACGTATTATACGTGGGTCAACGTTCATGGCCAAGTTCCCGCATCCCTATCGTCTCGATAACTATTTCCGTGGACTAGTCGTGTCCCAGTTTACAATTCGTGTATATCTGTCGTTCTGGCAACTAACCTAGTGCGCCAATTTTGGCCCATTTCTGGAGATAACGCTACCACTGCTTTGTCTTCATGTCATTGTCCTTTCTCCATAGTAATAGTCTGTCAAAGGGTAAGTTTTGCAATCTCCCAATATTATATTTACGTGCTAACCTTGTATGTTTTCGTATCTATCATCAACAGTCATAGTATCTTTTCTTTTTTGCTGCGGGTTTCTCTGCAATAGACGCGTGAATATTTATTAAATTTATGTTAATTTTTTCCTCAACTCTCAACTAACATATGTTAGTTATTGGTGTGGATTCTATTACGTTACTCGCTACTTAATTATTCCACTGTTAACACATGTGTAATCCTCTACTTCAAATATTATATCTTGTTGTTTCGTCTTTATTCACGTCTCTGCTGAGGTTGTTTGAAGCTGCACCTGTATACGTTCCTTTCACATTTTGCGCTATTATAAAAATATAATTTCGTGTCTTGTTATTTTTTTAATTATCTGAAGTATCTTTGTGTTTGCTTTTGTTTTCTTCTTTCATTTGTTTTTGCTGTAGCTCCTCTCTTTCCCCATTTCATACTCTTGCAACTTTCTTCTCTCTACTAGCGTTACGGTTTGAAAGCTCTCTAGCGGTGAGGATTCAAATTTTGCGCGTCGCACTATCGGCTCGGCCGAAAGTTTCTCGTTTGAGCGAGTAGTTTTTAATTCAAGCGACGTGTTGTTTTGTCTTTTCCAATTTGCCGTGAACCTAACAAGACTTATCGAGTTTGTCGCTTCTCATAGCCCCTAGTTTGGGCGTATGGTTGCGAGAACCTCGCGCTAGAAGGAGGATGATTGTTTGATAGCCCTCGCCGTTAAGGTAGATTTTTGATCCAGGAGCGGCGTATAGGAATAATTTTTCCTTCGTCAGATAACGGATTAGGCGGTCGAGTTTGCTGGTTTGCGTTCACGTGGCTCAGATTTGGGCCGCTACCGTCAGCCATAATGTTGTACCTGCTTCCGTACTTACAGATCCCGGCGATGAGCTGTTTGTTGTCGCCCAGAGCTAAGAATTATACTCATCATCCTCACAGAGGAAGTAGGAAACAGTTTTGACCTTTATTAACTATTAACCTTGGCTGACACACAATGATATCCAATCTTTAACTTCTGTCTTCCGAGTTTGTCTACGTAACGAAAGATTTATTGTACGCATATACGTAATTGTTTATTTATGTCCCGGTTTGTCAGTTTATGTTGCGCGGTCTGTAATATCTGGACCAGTGATGCTATTTTATTTAATTGAACGGTTATATGTACCGTTTATTTTATGCACTTGGTGCTATTATATACATTACTTAATATTGATTATCTTAAGTCGTTAATCCGACCCTCTTATGTGCTTCGTTCTTCCTTCTATTTGGGCACAGTTGCCATAATCTAGTACCTAATTAAAGACTCGTTGGCGCTCTTAGCAATTTATAATGAACTTAATGTTTCGTCTCAGAACCCAGCCGTCTTCACTGCAGTTAACCGGCAGTTGAATGTACCCACGTAGTCTCGTGATAATTAGAAAATTATTTTAGTAGTTAAAGATTTGGTATCAACTGTTAAACTATTTTCATCAAATAATGCTTTGCCTCCGAAGGTCTATTTATGTTTTAATACTTTAGATTTTTTAATGATTCTAATAGCGCCTCTACTACTTTTGGTTCTTCAAGGAGTCTTCGACTTGCTGTACAATTTTTCTTATAGTTTCCCCCGTTTCCTTCAATTTTCCTCTCTGGTATCTTAATCCACTTCTCCATTGAAGTTTTTATTTTTCCCTCTGCACCCCTCTCCTTGTTACATCATCCTTTAAGATTCTCATTTCCTATCCACATCTCTTTATTTCATTTTTCACTTCATTTCTTAATTCCCTAATTCCTCTAATTTCTTTGGCTATATTGAGTGAAAACATGGAGAAGCCTAGCAGGTTTAACTAAAAAAAAGTTTTAAGATTCGTTGGGTATAATTGTATTTTTTTTGGGAGATGACTGTATCTTGTTTCGCTATAATTTAATCTTAAGATAGTTTAGTTTGAGAGATTTATAATTTATGAGCTCTGAGACGATAATTTTTGAATATTTATATCTAATCCATTCAATCGACTTTTCCGTGATCACTGGGATGTCTAATTACAATTCATATTAAAACTGAATATCGTACAGATTTAGAAGATCGAAACGTCTAATAGTTTTAACTTTAAAACAATGTATGCAACATGACTGTGTGTTGTCTCGCTGTATGTCGGTATTATTATAGATTCGTTTCAAAAATCTATTACCAATGATCAACTAAACCTGGTGTGAGTTTTGGGAATACGTATAAATAACGTGTGCAATCGATTTTTTATAAATTCCATAACTTCAAGTGACTATAATTAATAGCAAAATGATACATTTAGATACTAGAAAATAGTAAAACAGAATTAACATTATAACAGTTTTAATCCCCGACAAGAGGAGATGTGTCGTTTATTAAATGACTACTTGTAATAAGGCGCTTCGTTTCAACATTTCGCAACTTTGACGGGTAGTATGAGCTTTAGATATTTCATGAATAATCTATTCATAACTTCTTTAATTGAAATTCATTGCAAAACTGAATATAAATATTTAAAACATCTAGAAATTTACTAAAATTCATTGTAAAATAGTTTTCAACTCGATATATTTAGCTGTTTATAGACGATGATATGTACTTCCCCTTATATTCCAATCCTAACAAAGGTTCACTTGAAATTATTATTTTTTAAAATTACATCAGCCAATAACGTAATGGAATATTAAAAGCTCAATTAAAAACAATTTACACAATAATTATACCTAAGAACATATATTATCAATTAGTATTGTCATTAGAGACGGGGATGTCAGCTTGGCAGTTACAGCTATATACTACCCACCAAAACCCTAATTTAAAAAGTTCCAATTTTAAGCTGCATAACAACAACGCTTTATTCTAGGCAAAGAATATACAAACAAAAGTATACATCGCTTATTAACTAAAGAACGTTCTGTTAGTTAAAGAAAGGAGAAAAATAAATAGTCAGGTTTGCTGTGTAGAGCTCCCTCAAAGTCGAGACATTTTTCATCGAATCATTCATCAATAATCATTACATCAATTGAAGGTATTAATCAACAGGATCTCAAAGGGAAGGGAGGGAAGTCTGGTTGCGGAAAATCTGAAATTAGAAGTTCTATTCCCATTCAACAAGAAGCTTAGGGTTCCACATCAAATATTGAAAAATTCAAAAGCTGTTCTCCAGAAATTACTCTGAACCAGGCCACCGCAGGATAAAAAAGTAACTAAGGCGTTCAGAGAATCTAATCGGATTAAGCTTATGCAATTCAAACTTATTTACGAAATCCTACTGCTATCAGAGCCATGGAACATTAATTATAGAAAGCAGCAAAAAATTAAGTGGATCTCGTACTGATACTCTATAAGATTTGGGAATCGAACATGGGTAAAAAGCAATATACAGATAGCAAACTTCTACCAATGCAATAGAAGCTGTTTGAAAATTTTATTTTGTTAGACTTATTTTGAAAGAGAAGCTGCTGCGGCAGAACAGGTAAATCGGTTGGTAACGAGGATTAATCAAACAGTCGTAGAAGAAATTGACACAGCAGCTCTTAGGCATTAGTCAAACTCAGGTAAAACTAGACAATCTTTAAAATCTTAAAATTGCACCTTCTTAAGTGATCGATCCCAGAGGCGTTTCTAAAAATAGTACTATACATATTACGCACTACTGATTAGAAATACAATAGGGCCCAGTAAATTAACTAAACATTTTGCAGGACAAACCCAGAATAGTCTCAATCGGGAATTCTTTCCCCTTCCCTTTCCATTCTACTTCCGATTGTTAGAAAAGTTTCGCCTCTGGCGTGGTTTACAAGTTGAGTTACCGTGCACTCTTTTCTACCTCCTGATGGAGCCGTTTACGAAAGAAGGCGAAACGCTCAATAATGACATGGTCCAATCCAGGAAATCGTTCGTTACATAATATTTAGCAATCGTCGGGTGGCGTGCATATATCAGTAAACTTAGCCGTTTACTATCCTTGATATATAGAAAAAACAACATAAATGCGGAAAATTCAACAACTGACGGTCGATTACAAGTTATACAATTGCAATCAAGTGAAATTGGTTACTAGTTATGCATTACCAAGAATTTAAAATCTACAATAAGCAACTTTCGTAGCCAACGTGATTCGGCAAGCCACACGGAACGGTTCCAAACGCAAGGGTGGTAACTGCGATGCCAGGTACCCAAAAGGTGGAACAAAAAAGTGCTGACCTTCAATCATTGACGACTTGCTCAATATAATGGCATCGTGGTACCAGGTGTTGTGATTTTTTCTAGCGCGAAATTTGTAGTTCAGCAGCTGGAAAAACGGCAATGGGTGGTTTCTTCAAAATGGCGAATGTTGAGGCGTACTCGGAGAAAAAAAAAGAAGAATTCAAAGGCTTGAAAATGAATTCGTATAAATGCCACATCACGTGAAGATACAGATATTAGTTTTGTACCTGCGATTTTGGGCTACAGGTGTTTACTACAAAATGCCATCAAATCGTGATTTAGTCAGACGTGTGCAGTATATCACCAAAGCAATAAAACCAAAGCTGCAGCAGGTTACGGACAATTTTTTGGGATAAAACCGATTCCAATGCCTCGCCAATACGGATCCAAGAGAAATGCAGAGTGAAAGTCAATGGAAACCGGAAAATACCTCGACCTTGACGCTGTATACGGAACATTTTCGGAAAAGAGAATCCCAGCTAGATCTGCTGATATAGACAACAACGTTTAAAGTTGTCGAATGTGGTGTAAAGTCGAATATGGATGAAAAATATTTTAAGATCGTTGCACTGTATATACTACCACTAGAAAATAGAACGTTTTAATGACAGTTGCCATATTACGAAGTTTTCAATTAAATACTACATACAATTGTGAGCGTGGTATATTTCTAATGCTATTGTGACCTAAAAATGTTAAGTTCCAAAAAAGAACACATTTGCAAAACCAATTTTGAAGACACCTGTTGATAATCCTTAAGTATTAAATTTCAGCAGTGCATGTTAAAAATCCCAGTAGATATTTTTATATGGGCTCGAATTCAGTTCAAATAAGAGCATTACTTAACTTACATCAAACAAAATAAATAAATACCTCAGTAGAATGATTTTTTTGGAATTCATATGAAAAGCTCTGAAACGTTCTGATTTCCGAGGTTTCTCTTTTCATAAATTCGAGGGTCCGCTTGAAACGAAAATGTGGCTCCTTTGGCTGGATGGTTTATTTTCATGTTTATAGACATAACCACTTTTTTACACGCTTGATTATTGTTAACTAATCTTAAACATTGTAATCTACATAACAAAAAGTGTGCGTCCGACCCTGTGCCGTGAGCAAATTGTAAAGCTTGTGAGAAGTTTTAATTTTAAGTGTCATTCGCTTTCTGGCTTTGCCCAACGGCGCATGTGGGTTAAATAAAGCGATACCTACTTGGTAAAGGTATTTCTAGGGCTTTGTGACGTCAATCGGCCAAGAAGCGCCAGAGCCAAAGCAAAACCGACATACGAGTAATTCAAGGGATGACTGAATCTAGGGCCAACCCAGTCCACCACACAGCAGTTCGCAGAGGATCAGACGGTCCGATCCTATATAGAGCATGTTTGCAACTAAAAGCGATATGCAATCGCTATAGCTGTATTAGAATGCCGCTTAAAAGAATGCCACTGTGGATTGTGCGGCGCTATTTTGATATTGTTTTATAAATATAGTAGTGTAAACAAATTCTCATTTTTCTGATGCTGCTTGAAGTGAATTTCAGCACGAGAATATCACGTGTATAGACCAGAATTCTGTTTTTGGAAAATAGTGATTATTTGCAACTACGACTGGAATATTTGGGTTTTCATGCAAACTGAGCTAGCAAAGTGAACAAACAGAGCATATAATTATTAGAATACTAAGAGGTACGAGACGTCTTATTTAAATTGAACGTCCTATAGCTCATGTATTACCACAACCCAACATAACGAATGAAGTAATTGCCGCTGTAGGGCATTTCGGAAAACATTCTACAAATTCTGTTTGTTACTGAAAGAAGAATATATTACCAGTGGATAGGGAGTTCCCTGCAGCGACGTAGTTGTATTTAAACTTTAACTGGATCAAAAGCAACTATCAACTTGTGCTAATATGTAATCGTAATAGCATTTAAAATATTCATACTTGAAAAGTGAATAAACTAAACCTTATGTTTGACTACCGCTCTACCACAATGTGATTCTAAATGATAATTGAATCGATTCAATCGATTGATATCAAAATTGAGGTAAATATTAAAGGAACCTACAGTTACAAAATATTTAAATGGCCAGAGACCACCAATTTTGAAGATTCTCGTTCTGAAAAGCTCACATTGAAAACATGGAGACACCATCTTGATCTAATTTAAGAGCGACTTAAATATTTCAGCACCTGAGAGTGACAAAATGCGCGGTGGCGTATAAATATGGTTACATACTTACTCTACTTCACCCTCATTCCCCTCTTATAATACTATTTTACTGTATTCAAAGAAAGTAAAGTTAGAGTTCTGCTGTTTTAGGTCATAAGCAATTTAGAAAAGGTAAAATTGCATGCAGTCGTTGAAAAACGGCATCCTGTTGTTTATCAGCTAATCCGCTTCCCTCAAAAATATGGCTATATCCATATCCCCTTCAATATCTTTTACCGATGGTGCACTTTAATTGTCCGGAAGATTAAGTCTCTAATGATCCTCTCCGGGCACACTCAAAGAGCCTGCCAGCGAGGCAGTTTTCGGGGTTTCGCCAGGGACTGACGAATTCCTGTCTGGAGAAGTCTATTCCGAGATATATTAGATTATTTGGGCAAACCAGCGCGAGTTTACCGTAATTTATTATAATAACGTAATTACAGGAAGGTGTGCGCCTTGGAACATGAACCCACAAAGCATTGTCTGGATGCGAAGCAGCTGCCGGGAATAAAAGCTCTCCTTATCTACTTCGGCGTAATTTAGCCTAATGTGGACTGCGAAACGTTAAGGGAATTGCCTAATTTATCTTTAACGGAGTGGAATTAGCATTTTTATCGGGCGAAAGAGCCGATGTTAGAAACGTAGGGCTGCAATGATTTGTAGCGAAATGCATTAAAGCGGGCGAAAAGGATGCAGTTTCATCAGGATCGTCCCATCAACGGCTTCAGATGTGACTACGTGCTTAATAAAATGCCAATCGGGCATTTATTTAATCTTAGATTTGCCAACAAGTTGGCGTAACTCAGAAGTTCGCTAATTGCAATAGCGAGCAGCAGGACCAACAATAAGATTATTGAGAATACATTCTGCTTCTATATTTAAATTTGTGGAAAGTATTGTAATATGTATATAACAAGTAGAAATAGAAGCAACTAGTAAAATTGTAGGCCGTTTATGTCCCCAGTTCATTTTTGAACAATTATTATTGATCTTGTAGCGAAGACAGCCCCGCACAGCAGCCATAAATTACGCCACAAGAGTGAATAACTTCTGGTGAAGACCTCAGCGCCATGTGACAGCAGGAGGTTTCCTTGAAAGCGAAAAGGGTTGCAAGCGATTGACAAGTAATGTAAGCACTAGATATTAATACGCCTTGCTGAACTGCAGAGGCGTCGGACGCACGCTACAGGGAATCCTAGCTCGCTAGACGTACGATTAGTTAAAGACAGTTAAGGTTGTAAAACTGTTGAAGACATAATGACTCCGTGGCGCAACCGGAAAAATGAGAAATTCCTGGACACTAGGTCAGATGAGTCAGAGGCCATAAACCCTTCCGCTGACGCAAAACCCTCGAAGACAGAATAGCCGTTGTGTACTTATTTACGAATTGATTTGAATATGTCGAAAGTAGTTACTTTTTATTAAGTTGTGGTTATCCGCGGCGAATTTATTAATTCCATTTACGTGAGTGTGAACGACAACCAAATTCGTATTATCTATAAAGACTATTGCCGACTGTTTTTAAATGATGAAAATCGCATTGAGTAATAGCTTTATTCGTCCATCCATTTTATAGCTCAAATCGAGTCTAGTTCTCCATTGGTTTTATTCCTGGGTTTGATCTTTCCATCGCTTTGAGTTTCACAACTGCTAGTCTTCTTCCTTCGAGAGTGTACGTGATGTGAACTATGTTTTGACGAATGTAAATATTTTTGTTTCCTTTAATTGCAGGTATAAGTCGCGGTTTAGTTAATCCTCCAGCCTTCTTTTTCTCTAAATTGTCCGTAACTATGATATAAGATCTTTCTTTCAGGTGGCGGTTATTCATTATGGCTTTTGTGACAGTGTCCAAGTCTCCCGTCAGTAGATGGGAACTAGTTATAATAATTTAGTATAACCTAAGTGTAGTTCTGTGTAAATTTTCAGACTTCGTGATACTAAGGGAAAATATGTGTTTTCCAAATTCTTTTATCCATCGGCATTGTTAAAGTTCCTTCATCTACTGTTAAGATTTGACTGGATCGTCCTTTATTTCTTTTTTTCATTTATTACTTGTTCAACTTCTTCAAGTCTTTAGCCAGAGTAACAAGCTTTTGGAGAAGCATTTTATTTCTATTATGTTGTTGTTTTTGTGAGTAAACGTTTCAATAAATTACGTGAACATTGATATTGCAAATCAATGCAGCAGTCCTGTTGTTTGGTAATATCATCTGCATTTTAAAGACACATTTTTCAGACACACCTTTATCACATTCTATGTAGACGACAATATAACTCCTAGCGTAATACAAAAATTTTACAAAATAGAACCAAGTAAATTCATAAAGCAATATGATCCACTGAATAGGGTATTAATTCAAGGGTCGCTAGAAAACGTGGAAAATATGCGTCAGATTGAAATTTTGTTTAAGCTTCCGAGAATATTTCATCAGTTTTGTTTGTAATCTAGCAGAGAGGATAGGTACATGCTTGAAATTGGGTTAAACCAGTATTGAAATTTTAAATTCTGGAATTAATATGGTGCGCTCTGCAAAAATATATGCTTAAAAAAGAGTAACATTGCAGTTGAACACAGTAAATTTTATATTAGAAATACATGAAATAAAATCTTTGAAAATTACTACCAAGCCAATCATAGGGGTTTTTTCCTCAGATCCGTAGTTTTCGTGTTAAAGCTTTCAAGTTACGTATAGATTTTTCTTATAACAATAGGATGATTACATCGATTTGAATGATATTCCATACGACACTCCGAACTGGAGTAAGGTATTTTATTAAAATAATAAATGCTATTATCCGTTTACTACTAGTGAATGAAACATGGGTGTCTCGAAACAGTTCAGGTATTAACTATTTAATAGCAGATTTTTTTATTTTGCTTCGTCCGATGATAACCACTAATAATGCCACATTAAGCGAGAAACCTTAAAAATAATAATAGACCGTCGATTTTGTAAATATTTACAGAAACGACACACAAGACAAGGTTCAGCAAATCTGCTCAACTACCACATAACCATGGATAAAATCAATGCTTATAATGGAGTCTAAGGAGTTTAATGTGTAATTACAAAAACTCAATATAAATAAACACAAAAATTACGAGTACGCTATGTTGGCAGTCTATGGAAATAAGAAATCAAGTATATGTAAACAAAGAAGATGCAGCTTATATTTTCCTTTGAAATCGAGAATGCTCAATAAAAAGTTTACAGGCTTATCAAAGTTGACTTTCTAAATTTCTTAAGTACGAGTATAACAAGATTTCTGTGTCTCAGTTTTTGAGAACGTATGATGACAAGGGTTGTAGAACAAATGTTCATATTGAGATTGAAACGGGCAGCTTGTCTCCCTCACCTGTATTGCTTATTTTCATATTCGCAGTTTGTGATAAATTTGTTAAGTACGAGTATAACAAGATTTCTGTTTCTCAGTTCTTTGAGAACGTATGATGACAAGGGTTGTAGAACAAATGTTCATATTGAGATTGAAACGGGCAGCTTGTCTCCCTCACTTGTATTGCTTATTTTCATATTCGCAGTTTGTATGTGCATGTTTTTTTGTTAATTAGAATAATCCTTGTAATTTACCATAGTGGAAAGCGTGTAGTGATGCCGTCTAGATTTAGACTTTCTAGACTCTTGTTTTGTCTTGTCTAGATTATTAAGGCAATACTGGAAAAAACCTTGTCTAGAAATTTCAAGCCAATATAAGACTTTCTTATCCCAGATCAAGATTATTTAGAAAATTCTAGACAATTTTCAAAACTCTAGAGTAACCAGAAAGATCACAGTAAAATTAATAATAGCAAAAAATCCAACGAATACAATATTTCAATCTGCATAAGATTCGTAGCCTATGAAGAGCCCTTCGTACACGATACAAACATGAGTTGTGCAGCAAGCATTAAAAACAGTCGATATGGACAACTCTTATCATTATCTGCTATTCATTAATAGCAGATAACCAGACCGCCGCGTATGATTTACACACGACAACTATCAAAGTGCACTTAAAAAGAGGAGTTAGACAAGGAGATATTCTATCACCCAAGTGTTTTACGTTATTATTCTGTTAATGTCAATGGTAAATTTCTTAGTCATCTAAGACATGCGGATGATAGTACCATAATAGCAAACGATTTACAAGAACTACAAGGAATGATAAATTACTTAGATGTGCGATGAAAAGAAATGGCGTTATCGATGAACCTAACCAAAATAAATGTGATGTTTAATAATGGTGACGGGGTGGTAAGGAGAGAGAACAAAATCGTTGAAAAAGTGGAGAGCTATATGTACTTATAACAACAAATTGTGGTAGATAGACACAGCAACTGCGTACTACCTTTAATATGTTCCGGCGCTGAAAACTGGATAATGGCAAAAAGAAATTTAAGTAGTTTACAAAAAACACTAAGAGCTGTGAAGTTAGAGAGCCAAAAACAAACATATTTATATATAAAGGAACAAACAAAAGTTATATTAAACGTAGTTGAAAGAGCGACATTTGCAAAAAATGTCATAAGAGAATATTAGAGTGGGGACCCTACAATTTCACAAGCCCAAGAGGAACTTAACTAATAGGATAGGTTTATGACCTCAACGGAAGGTGTAAACTGAATTATGAAAGCTAAAAACAGACAAAAATTAAGGGATTTGCAAAAGGCGTATATTCAAAGATGGATCTAGCTACTAATGACAAAGATAAAGATCAACCAGTAGGTTACTATCAATTAATAAGGTTTGCCTATACTTACTTATGTACATAATAGATTAAATGTAACTGTCATCATAGATGATAGAAACAACAAATTATAGTTCTAGCTATTTTTCCATTTAAAAAAAATCTATGCTAGCAATATGTCTATTATTCGAGAAAATTGTTCTATTAGAAAATACGCTGTAATAGGTAGTTTGATAAACCCATATATTAAGTATACAAAACAAAATAACAAAATCCTTTCACAATCCATTTAAGCAAAACTATAGGTAGGTATAAGAACAACATAAAATTTGAAAAAAAATTGTTATTAACATGTGATTCATGGGATTCATCAAAGTTATATTGGAACAAATCACGTATATCGCGCATTTGGAACATTTGAATTACTTAATGTAGTACTCTGTCAGAGTAAATACATTCATAATTGATTTTTTACGATTCCACACTAAAGTACGTTTCTAGCATGCACCGTATATGATGATCAGTGAAAAAAGTTACTTAAAATAGAAAAAACTAAAGGGATTATCTGAAAAACGGTTTGGGCTAACTTAAGCTGACATAAAATCACAGTTGCATTAATTAAAATGACCTACTCGAGTCTAGAAAGAATCTGGGGTTTTTATATCCAGACAAGACAATAACGAGAATGTTTAATCTAGATTTAGACTTAGCCAAGTGCTGTCTAGAAATTTCAAGACAAGACAATATTTTGCAGTCTTGTCTTGTCTGGATGACAACACTAAAATTTTGCGCTTTGTGTGTGTTCGGCGACCTATCGGTATCCTTCAAATATCGGGGGTTCGCGGGGAATAGAGTAAGTTGCTTGTGGGCTTAGCCCAAAGCCGCCTGTCTGTAAGCGGCTTTCAGAGAATTGTGCATACGGTGAAATAAATAAAAAGCGACACGTTGTAGTTCTTAGACCTCGAGGATGATAAGGTAACCTAATACGGAAAATCGTTGCAGAATGAATGATAAGCGGTCGCTTCAAGTGGTGTTAAGAAAATCGCGCGAGCTAAAAGAAATGCGCATAGCCCCGAGCTATCGCGTGTAGATTAGCTATTCTTATTTAACACTGTTGTGTTGAGAATTACCATTTCATCTGAGGTTTTATCTATTTCCTTTTGTTGTCTTTGTTATTTTATGTGAGTGTTCCGTCAGTCAGTATATTTGTAAGAGAAAATTGTCTTTTCTTGTGCACATGTTTAAAGTCAGTTTCAGTCCGACAACACTACAGATGCAAGCCAGCTTCCTGTTTTTGGCAAATAGTGATCGTTCGTAGCCTAGACTGTGGTATTTGAGAATGTCATGTATACTAAGATAGCAAGGTAAACGGCAAAGGCAAATAAGTATTTATAAAGATACTAACGCGTGCGATACGAGACGTCTTATATCAATTTAACGTCCCGACGGAGGGGCTAACAAACAAATTGTTACAAGATTCATATTAAGATAAGCAGACCTATAATTATTGTTGTATACAAATAGTTACGCCGCCAGGAAAACATTCAGGGCATCTCCTTATCTATTGTGAAACTTAAATTCTTAACTATAAACTACAACAATAAACTGGTTGTCCTAAACAACGAAAACGCGTGGAGGAACACTAGAATTACTTGAGTTTTTGAGACACTAATTGCTAAGGAAGAGAACATATTCTTCCTTAAAAGAAAAATATGAACAAAACTGTTTAGCAAAGGTAGATTAGGATGGTGTATAGTAATGGATCTAATATGGAACCCTGTAGCACTTTTTACTTCAACCATGAAGGAGACGATTCACTCTAATCAAGTTGAACAATTTGCTATATATTATTCCAAAAGTCTTTAATAAGGCAAGTGGAGCAACACTGAACCTCATATGATTCAGAACCGCAATTAAAGTCTCGTGATCCAGTATCAAACGCCTTGATTTAATCAACTAGAGCAAGAAGGGTAAGCTTATTTCGATCATACCCTGAGAGGATATTCTTGATAATAGTCAAAACAGCAGAACTACAACTATACTCACGTAATACATTGTATTTTTCTCGAGTAGGTTATGTTGTACAATTCAATTACATTCTCAAAAATCTTTGAGAACACCCGCAGAATAGTAATAGGTCGGTAATACTTAAATTCGTTAAGAGTATTAATTTTCGGAACAGGAACAATGAAATACTCCATTAACTGAACAAAAATTATAATGTTCAGAACGGCCTAATTCTGGTATATCAGATATTGGTTCCAACGGTTATGATACTGCGATAGGGAAGACAACAAGAAACTACCCCACTTTCTCCAAGACAATCATAAATAATGGCTGACGAATACAACGGCTCCGAGTACGGGCGCCCCTTCAATGGGACAGGGGTAGTAACAATCACCCGGTCAGCTGCTATCACATTTGAAAAGGACTAAAACGGCAGACGTTTTACTGAACTCGGCCTCATGCAGTATTGGCATTATTTGTTTAACAGAGACATTTTTAAATAATTCCATACTTAGTTCGAAACTATTATTTTCTGATTACAAGTTTTTTAGAAGGCCGTTGTACCGCTGAATCGAGTAAAACCGACGGTGGTGGTGTGTTAATATCAGTGAAAAGATCATTTAATTGTCTAGTTAAAAACTAGTCGTGCAGCAAGGTACTCTTAGGGATTTCAACTTAAGTAACATTAGCTGGGTTAGGGAAATAGTTTCGCTAAGCTGAAAAACATAACAATTTACGACACTATTTCGAATATTTTCTTGGATTGCATGTCTGAGAGTAATATTATGTAGTTTTAACTGCATTAACAATGTAAATTTAAGAGTTGGTACTAGATCTAATATTATCTAATTATGAAGATGTCGAAGTAATGGAATGTTACAGCTGTATTAGTATTGTAGACCAGCATCATCTACCAATTGACATTTGTCGAAGGTATCGCTCTAAAGGTCCGCTGTCGTGCGGAAGCGTTTTTTCGAATTATAAAATGACAGTTTAATCGAGGAAGTTGGGAAAAGTTGAGGAGGTCGTGATCATACTGGGAGTGCCCATTTTGATTTCGACCAATGGAAATGATTGTCAGTTTTTGTTGCTATGGTTGGTACTGTCGAAAAGTAAAAGTTACTAGTATACAAAAGTAAGAGTTTTCGACCGCTAAACACTATCGAAAGTGACAGCTTTTCGATACACTACAACAAAATAGCTATTTATGCAACAAGTGCTAAAAGTCGACGTTTATGCACGAGACATGAAAATTATTAAACGAAGCCGAAGGCTAAGTTTCATAACATGGCTCGTGCATAAACGACTTTTAGCACGCGTTGCATACAATATTTTATCTACGACCTTAATTTTACCGTTATTAATCCATAAATATCGATTTAACAAATGTTTGCATCTACGACACTTCTAATTTATGTCATAATAAATAGTAGGCCATGCGCGAATGTTTGCGAAGCCAGTGCTGTCAAGGTCAGTTACGAAATGTAATTATTAATACTCCACATCTGAGTGTATTCATTACATAACGCTTTAATTATTTCAAAAACACTTTACCTGTAACGCAAGAAGCAACTAGAATAACTTTACAACTTCACTTCCAGTGCGAAATTGTAGTTTTATAACCTCACTTCACTTTTAGCACTAGAGCTAAAAGTAAACAGCTGATTTCTTTAACCACGGTAAACTATAAAACGCCACTTTTAGTGAAACAAGCTAGCGCTAAACGGCCTACTTTTAGTAGTGGTCGTAGATAAAGCTTTTTATTTCTCTTTTATAATAAGCCCATCAAATCGCTAAGCAACTACGACTACCACCAACTGTTAGTTTCTAATTTGCGTAACTGTCATGGGCATTAATTGTACAAATTGTATAAAATATTGTATAAACCACGTGAGTTAAGAATCTATTCACTTAACTGTTCAGAAACCAAAATATGATTTTCAACTTTTATAATTGATTTTGCGTATATGTCGTAAACAACGGTTGCAGATAGAAATGGATAACAAGCAGTCAGCACTTCTTAGCTGACCTAGTGATTAAACTCCAATTAAGCTGAATTGCTCATATAAACATACATAAACAAACCGTTTGTTATGAAATGCAACACGCCAGCAGAAATACAATTTGAACTGGGACAATGTACCCAACCTTTGTAATTTACGTCATCTTTTTATGTAGATACATAGGAACTTTCTACGACCTTCATTCGCAAGTATATTTAATAATAATATATAAAATAAATTCATAAGTAGGTATAGGTACAGCACAATGAAGATAGTCACAGAATTTCATCGAATCGTCGAATCAGGACGAACATTTTATTTTTAAAATACATTCCAAAAACCCAGGATTTGCTTTATTGAAGTTATTTTAATCTTATTAGCGAAAAATGGTTGCATGTCGTGCGAAATATATTACATTTAGGGGAGTGACGAACTACTGTTAACGTTAAAAGATAGTATAAATAAGTATAAATAGAACCTCACAATAATTGAATCGACACAAAGACACTTAATTACAAATTGGAGGTTAAGCTTGGCAACTCCAAGTGCTACAAGCTACGCCGAAGGTATCCGAAATTCCGATTTTGACAAAACTGTTGTTTAATTATTAATATTATCATTTTAAAATGACTGCTTAATAGAAGGGTCGTGTTTAAGAATAATTTTGAGAGTTTAACAATTAAGGAAATCTTCGAAAAACGATGAATTAATAGTTTAAAAACTGTCCATTATCAGTTTTCTGACATTTGCAATGCACAATTCAAACAGTTCCTTATTTTTTACCATGAGTTTAAAGAGGTACGCTTTAACAAAATAAAACACATTTTACCTATGAACACTAAGATGAAACACCTTTAGACTCTAAATATCATTCTAAAACAACAGTATATCATACTTTGCTTGATACTGATATTAATTGCATTACTGAACGATTTAAATGCTTCAGACTCATGGCCATAGATGTACTTCATGCACAACATTTTCGATAGTCGTGATATTTTACAACAGTGTAACACTGATTAAATTATTTATTTTAAAAATTGGATTGCAAATAAAAAACCTAAAAACTGCTTTGCTGTATTTAATAAAAAGTGTTGCTAATAATAGTGAAACAGTAAAAGGAAACACTTAGTAATGAAATTACATCAATGTGCAGAAAAATCAATGCAGCCGGTGGGATTCGAACCCGCGTTCCCAAGCGGAATTCGATTGCTAGTTAGGGCTTTAACGGCTCGCCCAAAAGCGCGAACTTATGGTAATTGCTTACGGCTGCGTTATAGACGGTGGGCAATCGCGGACGCATAGACTCAGGCACAACATAGTTTTATACACAGTGGGCCAAAAAACCGGTACAATATTTAAATACTCGTATTTTTAATAGAATTTTTTGTATAACTTTGTTTAACCACGCACAACTATGAATTAGCATTGTCATTTTGTAGTAAAGGTGCTTCACTTCCATCTATAAACATTGAGCTTTTCAATGATACAATAGTCACTTAAAAATATTAATCACTTACGAGGCTATAAAATTTGTACCGCTTTTTATGGACCACTGTGTATATAGCAAATTTCTACAATGGTTCAAGATCAACTAAAATTTCTCGCAATTACTGCTGCAGATAAATATTTTTGCAGTCGATGGAGTTTAACGAACCTATAAGGCATTACAAAGAGGAATACGTATGAAGTACAGGTAGAAGTCAGAGATATTGTTATTTCATCTATGCTAGTAGGATTAGATGTCAACGTGTAACCGTAAATTGTAAGCATATTTATTTGTCAATTATTACTTTTCATCGTATATTTTTCCCAATTTACTAATAAAGAGAAAAGCGAATAGATCTGATATAGGCCGATTATTATTTTCTACCGTCGAGGCAAAGCAATAAAAATAAGCATTTCTTTGTTTTCTTTTTATATTACCAACTTAACTTGTAGATGTTTCCCGTATACTATGTAAATCAAAACAAGATGATAATATGGTAAAACGGGCGTAAATTATCATACAGTAAGTATAATTTCGTTGAATTTAAATTCCAAAAAACAAACTACTATCAACGCGGTTAAGTTAACATCTCAAGAAATACTCTATTGGTAGTGTATGTCTTACTACATTTAATTTTAATTGCGTTAAAGATAACAGGAGTCGTAAGTAGAACCAAAAAATCTTTTGTTTTAAGAATCATACAATCTTTACATACTTATTATATGCAGAAAACCTAATTTTAATTTATGTAGTTATCATAAATTTCTTTAAATGAAGATCGCTAAATAAAGTTCTCAAAGAGCATTCAAGTTATGCTAGGAAGCGTATCTTTTGCTTTGGTATTACAGTTATAACTCAAGCAATACTCGTAAGCCAAACACATTTCGCTTTTTACAAAATATTGGTTTTTGGTAAACATTACCCTTGGTCGAGTTCAGGCGCATTCTGTATAGGGTGCCTTGATGTCAATTTGATGTATTTGTCCTCAAATACGTCAAATTGACATCCTAATTCTGTGTAATTCGTTCTAGAAGCAATGGCAGATACGAATTAATATTTCAAGAAGTTATAGGGCTACAGAGGAAGCACATGTCCTTCGATTTCGTCAAAAGACGGATCAAATAAATTATTTACAAACAGCCCATTTCCCGATCTTTTTGCAGCATCGAACAAGCAAACATCGGTTACAGTATTAAAGCATCCCCCAAACTTATTTCCCAATAACGACTTGAGCTGTAATTCTCTAAAAGCTCCGGCACGAGGTCCGCGCGCTACTGAAAGGCGACTGAAATTTAAAATCGCGTTTCAACGAACCGCAAAAATTACAGGGAAATTCGTCATAAACCCAATCAAGCACGAAAGCAGCATCCATTAACCTGCTAAATTAGCCGATCATTTCTAGTAGAATTCCGGCAGCAGATGTGAAATCGAAGGCGGCGTGAGCCGCTGTAACCGGTGTAATGTTCGATGCCTTTCGCAGATTTATATGTCGTGATTAGACGAGTAATTGCTTTTAAAAGATAAAAGATCTGGTCTGAAGGAAAGCGTATTTACCAGACGCTAACTTTGGAAGACAGTAAAAAGCGCAAGAATTGTCGAACTGAACGAAGTTTGACGTAACCGCCCCGGGATTTTTTAAGTATACAATTAGATTGGCTCCTGTAAATGTTGGTAAACTCACTTCTATAAGGAACGGGCATGCACTTAGCCACTAATTAACCGACAGAATTTCCATGTTCTCGTTAGTCCTCCCTACATCGAACTTCGATCTGCTGGTCTTTTGTGCGAATAGCTCCACCGAGTGCATGAATGCGCCGGCGGATGTCTTAACCGGATTACTCGCCTTAACCGAATTACGCCGCGCGTCCTGTTTGCGAACAGACAGGCCGTTGAGCACTGCTGATAAAGCAAAGTGCTCTCTACTTTTAATTAGCAGAGAGGTATAGATTGATCAGTGTGGGTGCGCAGAAGGTGAAACCGATTATCAACCCATCATTGCAGGGAAAAACTCGCGTCTCGGTTTATTTCCACACACGACGGTCTTTAATTACAGGTAATCTCGAGGGAGCTTGGCCATGTAATGCGTTTGTAATCTCGTAATTAAATGCGCAGTGTTTGGAGTTGCCACAAGGCCTTGTCTACTAGTTATAGGTTTAACAGAAACCGGCGGGTTCGATTGGAAAAATCGTATAGGTATACTAAAAGTTAATGGACTCTCTGTAAAAGTGTAAAAAAGAATGGTTAACCACGAAATGTGGAAATTAAGCCGGGAGAAAATCCCAATAAAAACTTTATATTCTGACGGCCGAATAATAGTTTCATTTTTCTTTGAACATGGAAGAAGCAGCTGATTCAATTTACTTCACTCTACTACTTATCGAGCTTCGTTCCTATGTGCTAGGACCACACTTGGACAAAAAATAAATTTTATTCGATTCTATTTAGCAGCAGACTCGAATTGTATAATCCAGGCGAATTCAATAAAATTGAATCGTTGCTTGCTTCTTTCCTACTTCGGTGAAGCTTCAAAAGTCTCCGTACTTAGGACCACACTTGGGAAAACATTTTATCCAATTCGTTTCATCAACAGGATCGAATTGATTTAAAAAGGTCGCATTAAATCCATATTAGCATAATATAATCCAATTAAACTGGATAAAATTAAATTATTCCTTACTTCGTTTCTAAATCGACGAAGCGTCACAAGGCTTCATGCTAGGAGCGATTAATCGAATCTAAGTGAATGCAATAGAATTTATTGAATACAATAGAATTCAATCCACTTTATCATAGTATAATCGAATCTAAATGACCAAAATTGCATTTGATAAAACCGAATCGCTCTTTATTTTGTTTATATTGACAAAACGCCAAAAGGTTTCATGCTAGGACCAACCACAAAATCAATTTGATCTGATGCAATTCGGCAGCAAAATCGAAATAATTTAATAAAGTTGAACTAAATCCATTTTAGCATAATATAAATAAATTCAAAAGTGTCTCATTTAATTCGATAAAATTTAATCGCTCATTACTTCTTTTCAACATCGTCGACGCGCCACCTTGATTCATGGTAGAATCGATTAATGGAATCTAAGTGAATGCAATAGAATTGATTCGAATTTATTTAATACAATAGCATTTAATCCACTTTATCATAATATAATCAAATCCAAATACACAAAATTGCATTTAATAAAACCGCATCGCTGCTTTCTTCTTCCCTATATTGACAAGATGCGACTAGGACCAAACTTGGGCACAAAATAAATTTGATCCGATTCGATTCGAAACCAAATTCAAACTGATTTATTAAAGTAGAACTAAATCCACTTTAGCACAAATAATTGAATTCAAATAAATAAATTTTAAGTGGATAAAATTGAATCCTTCCTTCGTTCTTTTCTACATCGACGAAGTTCCACAAGATTCCATGGTAGAACTGATTAATCGAATCTAAGTGAATGCAATAGGATTTATTCGAATTTATTTAATACAATAGCATTAAATCCACTTTATCATAATATAATCAAATCTAAATAAACAAAATTGCATTCTACAAAACCGAATCGCTCCTATCTTCTTTCCTATATTGAGAAACGCCACAAGTCTCAGGCTAGGATCAAACTTGGGCACAAAATCAGTCTGAACCGATTCGATTCGAAAGCAACATCAAACTGATTTAATAAAGTAGAACTAAATCCATTTTAGCACAAATAATTGAATTCAAAGAAATAAAATGTAATTGGATAAAATTGAATCGTTCCTTCGTTTTTTTCTACGTCGTCGAAGCTCCACAAGGTTTCATGGTAGAATCGATTAATCGAATCTAAGTGACTGCAATAGAATTTATTAGAATTTATTTAATACAATAGCATTCAATCCACTTTATCATAATATAATCAAATCTAAATGAACAAAATTGCATTCAATAAAACCGCATCGCTGCTTTCTTCTTCCCTACATTGACAAGATGCCACAAAGTCTCATACTAGGACCAAACTTGGGCACAAAATCAATTTGATTCTATTCGATGCGAAAGCAAATTCAAACTCATTTAATAAAGTAGAACTAAATCCATTTTAGCACAAATAATTGAATTCAAATAAATAAAATTCAATTGTATAAAATTGAACCGTTCCTTCGTTCTTTTCTACATCGACGAAGCGCCACAAGATTTCATGCTAGAATCGATTAATCAAATCCAAGCGAATGCAATAGAATTTATTCGAGTTTATTTAATACGATCAAATTCCATCCACTTTATCATAATGTAATCGAATCCATTTAAACAAATTTGCATTCGCTAAAACCGAAACGCTTCTTTATTCTTCACTACATCGACGAAGCTCCACAAAGCCCTGTTTTAGGACTGCTCTAGGACGGAAATCACGATAATTCGACTCAATTCGGTAGTGGAATAGAATGGATTTAATAAACTCAAACTAAATCCATAATGTAAGCGAATTTAATTTGATAAATGTGAATTCTTCATTCTCTCGTCAATGTAAGACAAAGCGCGACAATGTTCCATGCTAGTATCAATTAATCAAATCTAAGTGAATGCAACAGAATTTAATTACATTAATTTAATACAATCATATTCAATCAATTTCCTCATAACACAATTAAAAAAATTAAAGTCGATAAAACCGGCTTAGAATACACTTGGTCAAAAATCACTTTTGTTCGATTCGGTTCGACAGCAGAATTAAATCCACTTTAGCATAATATCATTGTTGTTTTCTATATGGACGAAACGCCACAAGGTTCATGCCGGGCTCCATTAATCGCATCTAAGTGGATGCAATAGAATTTCATGGTACTGAGTTGATACAATCGAGGTAAATCCATTGTACCATGGTAAAATCGAACCCAAACGAATAAAATTAATTCGATAGAAGTGAATTGTTCCTTGGTTCTTTTCAACATCGCCGAAGCGCTACAAGGTTCCACGGTAAGATCAATATGAATTGAATAGAATTTAATGGATTTGATTTAATGCAATAGAAGTAAATCCCTTTTAGCATAATATAATGTATACAATTTTATTCGATAAAATTTAATAAAATTACAATGTTGCTAGACGTAACAATATGGTATGTTGTAATCTTGTAGTTAGCAGAAAAAAGATTTGATTTCATGCAAGGAAGTTGAAGTCGATTAATCGAATCTGTATGTTCATAATGAATTCAAGACAAGCGTGCTGGAAAATCACAAGGACGAAAAATACCAAGACATTACACCAGAGATAAACTAACATAAGGTAGAAAAGTGTACCCTCTTCGAAACAAACGTAAAGGGAAGCAACATACAACTATGAAAATTTCATTTTCACATAGAATTTCGAGTTAGACCGCGTAGTATTTGTATATGAACACCCAGCATTTTCTGGCTTAATGTGCCTTGAACCTTGTGAAATCGAGCAAAAACCCGCGCGATGGTCATGCTCTTTGGTGGCTCGTGTTGTTTGAGTATCTTGAGAACGAGGATACTTAGGCAGATTTGGCCGTTTTGCTGTTTGTGCATCCATATTCACTAACGTTTCGCAAAACCTTGCAGCTTGCATCATCAGAGTGAGAGTCGCACTTTCACTCTGATGACGGCTAACGTCATCGCTTCAACAATGGATACTACTAAACTACGTGGCTGCTTCGCAATTCGTATACTCGATTTATGTCGTCTGCTGGACACACACAGCTTGCTTTATACAAATTTATGCAACAAACAGCACTGTAAAGCTTTATAAGCCGCTTCTAGTTATTTCGCCGTAACCACAATTCACTGTAAAGCGCTTACCCAAATGCAGCTCGGGGCAAGGCCCGCTGGCCACTGAATTTAAATTCCCATTGACTGTCTACACTCCGAAGGATTCCAATGGGTCGCGGCTCATACACAAATTTAAGCAATGCACACACAACAGGCCCGTGTTCGCACATATTCAAGTATGATAAGTTACAACTTCAAGCTTAATTAACAATGAAATAGCATGCTGGCTAAACGTAAACATGAAAATAAAAAAATCAAGCAAGGGCGACCAGATGCATGTTTCAACTATTTGGCAATAAAATTATAAACGTTCAAACAGTTTTGTCAGCTTATATTTAATATTGGTGTTATTAAAACGCTAAAATTAAAATACTAAGTAATGTAAGTTAATATACTTAAATGTAAATGTGCTATATTTTGATAATTGAAAGGGAATCATATCTTACAGATTTCCTTGCATCACTAATCTATTTTCTTAAATGTTTTACAATGTCAGCGAATCTATGCTACAGCTAATTACAGTATTTGGTTCTGGGTTGTGTAGATATGTACATAGATAAATCAATAAATAAGTAGATCAGGATTATTTTGAATCTAGCTTAGAAGTTTGATTAATATATTTTTTTAAATAATCTTGTTTTTGTTACATTAAAATATAAATTCGTTTAAATAAATTCATTCAACGTAACCAACAAACGTTTTTTCCTTGTCGTATATACCATAAACATTTGTACATGTAATTCATAAAATAGATTTAGGAACCCTGAAAGCTTTTAATCAAAACTTTGCCATAAAAGAAATTACTTGTTATGTTATCAGACTGTATATGTTGTCAAAAATATCATGTTTTTAAGATGTACCCTAAATTTTACACTGTTATCGCCATGGAGATTTTGAAAATCATAAGGTATACCAGATTGGTTAAATATTAGGACGAAGGTGGGTGGCACTGTATGATGGCCGCCTTAGACCAAATTTCACATGTGAGATACCAGGAAAACTTACGAAATTTTACTTTTATTCTTCTGCTCATTACTCGCCTTTCACTTGCAAATCGGCACATTTACTTAAACTTGCTTAACGTATCAGAATTATAATTTGGCGTCTTGGTTGCTCTAAGCCAGACCCCGAAGGGGAAGGACCTCTTACGGTTTTAAGTAGATACAGAATAATCGAAAGTTCAAATCTTCAAATCCAATGCTCATCCTTCATGCAGAAAGACTTCGCCTGGCACAGCCATTGGTCATTCAGTCAAGATGTATCGATAGGTAACGGAAGGAGCTGTGGTCAATATAATTTTACTCGAAAAAAAGTCTATTTGGCGGATAAGTCAACAAACAAATGATGATATGTGGATAAGCCAAGGCGGGTTTTGTGCATGAAGGGCAAGGAAAATCATCAGGTGAACTGGTGAACACATGAAGGTTATCGGCGTAGCATGAGTAGGCCACAGATGAAGTGTGTTTGAGGCAATAGCTAGATGTAGTGCACGCTTGAAAGGCATTGAAGAGGTTTGGAGGTGTTTCTATAACAATGAATGAAAGAGAAGGATTAGTAGTTCGATAAGTCATCCAGATCAGCAATCATAGAGAGAAGTTTGAGCTAGTAAATAATATTTGAATAATGCGAATTTCAACACTATGAACAAAAATTAAAATTGCTATTATTACTACTCAAACTGATACCAAATTTATCATCCCTACCGAGCAAACGTCAACATATCGAGAGCACGAGCAAACTGAATAAACATTGCCATATTCGTTAAAACAGTGCTTGTGAAACAGCAAAACAATGAGCACACACAAAGGCCGCCTCAATTTGCTGCTGGAAACGTAGGTTTTGAAATTGGTTTAGGCCTCGCAACTCGGCTTAATTTTGCCTTGCCAGCTCATATTCGACAGTCGAGTTCAATTAACGATAAAATAATGAAACAATTTGAATATTTAGTAGCTGAAGCTAATGCCACCGCTCGGCTGCAAGCTACTGGGGAGAACTTTAAAATTGCTCGGAATGAGTGTCGGGGATCCTTTGGTACACAATTTAATAGCGTCTCAATCTCCTTGCAAATATAAAACGTCTTTTTCGAGCTCTGCGAGAGCTCGCGTTTTTACGAAGCCGATTGGCTGGTAGGTCCTCGGAGACTTTCCGAAATTTCATTAGGCCGCACACGCACAATTATCAATGTAGAAAATAATGAACTGCGTAGAAAGTCTTCACATTAAAACGATGAAAAATTAGGACAAATATCTCCACTGATTAGGATATCCTTTGTCTGTATTGTTTAATTATAAACACTTTATAAATGTAAGCACTACAAAAAGCAACAATCTTACCTTCGGCATTTAGACGGCACATAAATTAAAACCACTTGTAAAGCTATCGGTGGTGCTTCACGAACTAACCAAAGACACCTTTGCCAAGGTTAATCCCTGTGCGTGTTTAGCAACTCTATTCGATTAGGAATCGAAATTGTCCAGGAAACAATTAAGACATTTCTTTAATAACCCTATGTGCGCAAGTATTCCAGTAAAAAGTAACTGAGGAAATCATTGTAGAATGGGGACATTCGTGAATGACGACGTCAATGGCATTTGGAACGAAGAAAAGATCTGAATATAACTAGTACTAAGGGTGGTTATTTAAATATAATTCAAACCTGAAGATATTGTTAAATTATTCAGCATTTCAATAACATCTACGTTACTAGCTTATTGTTAAACCATCTCAATCTACAGTTTCGTAAATTGAGTTCGCTCTCATGTGATTTTGAGAACAAAACAACTATTAATATAAGGTAAACATTTTATCATGATAAAAACAGGGACAAAATATGTCATTAAAAACTACTTTTAATACAAAGATTTATACGATAGGACCTCATTGAAATATTAAGTTTCACATTCGGCACGTCATCTTGGTGTTTAATGTAAGACTGAAACGGGACCTTAACCAGGCTCGCCTGAGTGTGTTTGGAACAACATTTCGATATGTAGCCGTACATACAATGAATTTATTATAACGGGCAATGTGGCATTCCCGTTTCTATAAGGACTTGATTGTTACTATTGGTGTCTAAGGGTACGCAACGCCATTTGTAAATGCGTTTATTTTAAAATGCAATATATGAACCGTAATTTTATTGAAAAAGAAGCATCAGAAAGAACAACAGGGCATGTAATAACCCACATACTTGCTGTAAACTGAAATCTTTATACTATTTGATAAACAGAATTGATTCCCCCGTACATTATATTATGTTTTCACATACTCAGTAACGTTTCCATATTGCATTTTAAAATAAATGCATTTACACATATTGCGCGTTATAATAAACTCCCTGTATATACTGCAATAGTCACACCTCCCTCTTTATGAAGTTATTAAAGCCTTACGTTACGTATTTTATTTATACACTGATTGACTACACTACAATATGAGTTGGATATGTAATTTTTTGAAATTTGACTGTACGAATTCTATTTTAGTCTAAAAATGATTCTCAATTAAGATGAATTCAAGTACTTCTTATGGCCATTATTTATGAATCGTTAATATTTAGTTATTAAGTATTACCAGCTCAGTAGAACATGTACTCCCAAAAACAAGTCGGTTCACGCTATATCAAGACAGTTTATTATTTCTGAAAAAGCATTTGTTTAATGAAAACTTATGTCAAATTTTTGTGACAACCCCAATGAATGTCAGTGGCACTTCAAAAAATAGTAAGCAGTTCTTTTATTTTTTTACCACATTTCACTCAATTACTGTTTATTTTAGTTTGTTGAATAAATACCTGGGATTGCAGTTCGTCCAAAGAAACTTAATCCGCCTTTTAGGAGATCCAAATGTATGCCAACTACTGAGTAACCCCAGTACCAGCTCACCCTATAGCCAAGAACTGCAAACAGCTTTGGAAATGCCTCCTTCCAATTCTCAATCAGAACGCGATTAGGCAACACGAACCTCAACAAAATCATCCAGCAGTGAAGACACCATCCCATCTAAACAAGATGTTAACAATCCAAATCATGTTAATCCCGATCTGTCAGAAACCACAGGACGTCACCTCAACTAATGTCTCTCAAAATGTCATTCCAACAAAAGTGTAGCCCAGTTCAACTCCTTTAGATGAAAAAAAAACACTTCCAATTCACCAAGGCTCTTACTCCAAGAATCCTGCCATGTCCTATTCCCAGTAAATACAGCTGACGCTATCCAAGTCACAAGATGTAATTATTCGACAATATACTAAGTTCAATATCCAATTCCAGAAATTATTTCAATTGCCTGTAGTATTTTAAATTATATTCCTCCTGCCATACACGTCTTCTCCATATCTTACTTATATTCTTCAAGTTGTTAAAATTTTCGTTTATTAGTTTCTCTCCAATTTATTTATTTATTTATTTATTTATTTAATTAACCTGTTTTACAAGGTATAACTACCCAATTACGAAACAGTTGTATAGAGAACATGGATACATAATATTCCAAAAAACTTCTTTGTAACAAGCAAAAACCAAACCAAAACAAAACAAAACAAAACAAAAACGACTGAACACAAAACTGCGTAAGTTTTATGATTCGTTTAGTTCGTAAAGAAGTAAGATTTTATTTGATTCACAGTACACCAGAAGATGTCAATGTTCTGACTAACTGAGTTGCAAATCTGTGCCATTTTATGCAAAGGAGAATTTTTTAAGATATTTGTTCTAGGGCTTTCAAGGTATAAGCAGTTCTTATTTCTGGCTGCTTGTCGAGGAATGTTAAAAGCCAATTGTTGTAACAAATTAGGGGTTTTTACTTTATTTTGCACAATTTTGCTTAATAGGGAAAGGGAATGGCACTCGCGTCTTTTTTCTAAGCTAACAAAATCATGTTTATTCAGCAGTTCGTCATGTGGTATGCCTCTCTGCGGATATGTACCATCAGTTTTAAGACTTAAAGCTTTTAAAATCCGTCTTTGAATCGATTCCAATCTGTCAATGTGATTCCGATAGTACGGGCTCCATATAACTGAAGCATATTCAAGCTTAGATCTCACAAAGCTATAGTAAAGCGTCTTCAAAGTGTTAATATCTTTAAAATCGCGGCTGCTGCGCATTATAAAACTATATGCTTGATATGCTGATGATATGATGGCATCAATGTGATCAGTAAAAGTGAGAGTTCTATCGAAGGTAACACCCAAATCCACAAAAGTATTTGGTCTCTGAATTACATCATTAGCTATACTATAGTTATACTCAATAGGATTTGATTTTAGGCTGTAAGACATTACTTTGCACTTGGAGATGTTAAGGCTCAAATGATTTTCTTGACACCAAAAAGCAATACGATTCAAGTTCACTGATAACCGTTCACAATCCGAGATATCCGTTATAACACTATATAGCTTCAAGTCGTCGGCATACAACAAAAAATTTGTATCAACAACTTTCGAAATGTCATTGATGAAAATACTAAACATTAACGGCCCCAGGTTAGAGCCTTGCGGAACTCCAGATGTTGCGACGTACTCAACAGACTGAAAACCATTTACTTGAACATATTGCAATCTACTGGTCAAATATGAATGAAATAATTCGACTAATGGACGAGATAAGCCAACTGATAGTAATTTGTTCAGCAATATACCATGGTCCAGTCTGTCAAAAGCTTTAGAGAAATCAGTGTAGATTACATCTGTCTGGGACCGCTTGTCAATACCCTCAGCAATGAACTGCGTTATTTCCGTTAAATTAGTTATAGTAGAACGTCCTTCCATGAAACCATGCTGGTTGATGGAAATAATGTTACTTACATGACTAGCGATTCTTTTTTCCAACAACATTTCAAATACCTTACAAAAATTACAAATTATAGAGATAGGCCTGTAATTACTGATATTATGTTTATCGCCCTTTTTATAAATTGGGCATACTTTAGATACTTTCCAGGTGGAAGGAAACTTACTTGACCTAAGGCAAATATTAATCAAAATAGAAAGGGGACGCATAAGTGCAGAGGCACAGTCTTTTAGAATGAAAGCGGGAATGTTATCAGGTCCAGTTGTTCTTTTTGGTTTAACCTGCTTGAGTATTTCAAATACTTCCTCCTCGCTAACTTCATGAAAATTCAAATAATTACTGCAGGTATTACCCTCTATAATATCATTAACCGAAGAATTCCACGGTGTGGAGATAATATAAGACTGCTTAAATAAATCTGCAAAAGCATTAAGAATGTCTTGTGAGTTATCCAGTACTTGGTTTTTGTAAGTCATAGTATCGCCGATTTTTGAAGAACATTTCTTATTATTAATAAATGCCCAAAATTTGTTTGGATTGTTCGAAATATCTTCCTCGGCATTCTTAACATATCTATAGTAAGCAGTGCTTATTTCACGTTTAACTGTTGCTCGAAGTCGTTTAAATTCATGAAATGCATAACTGTCATTATCGCGCTTATACTTCCGCCAAAACTTTGCTTTGATTTTAATTAATTTAATGATGCCACTGTTATACCATGGAGGGTAATTATTGTTGGACTTTTTAGAGTATTTTGGCACACATTGATCTAAAATATGATAAATCTTGCCATAAAAGTAGCCGCAGGCATCATAAGCATCAGTAACCGCCTCTAAAAAGGACCAATCAATTTTTGATAAGGAATCGTACAATAACGGAAAGTTTGCTTTACGAAAATTGTAGCAGTTTTGAAATAATGATTGAAATGTATCTTTATGCTTATTGTCTGCTCTTAATGATAACGTGATATCAAGTGCTGGATGGTGTCCGTCTTCAGAGACCAGGGCATCAAGCGATTTTTCAACAAAGCAATGATTATTATGTAAAACGAGATCAAGTATACGATTGAATTCGTTATAGACAAAATTAGCTTGTGATACACTCAAAAAACTGCATAAATTATTTAGGTATGAGATTTGCTTATTGTGTGTAGAATCTCGTATAAAGTCTGCATATTCAGTAATATTAAAATCCCCCACTATCAAAACCATGCCATCAGAGACTACATGAATCGATTCAAGTGCTTCAAACAATTGTTCATATTCTGAAACTTTAGCTCTAGGTGGTACATAAACGCAAATCAAGTAAAGGCAACCAAAGGACAGTGTAATTTTTACTGCCATTAAATCAATAAAATGAAAAATAGGGAAAGAAAGATCTACTATATTAAGTTGCATTGATTTATATTTGTTATGAATTGCAATCAGAACGCCTCCTCCCCTCGTTGCAAATTTTCTGTCTGATCTATAAACAGTAAAATAATTAGGAAATAGTTCTGAATCGTTAATGGAAGATTCAAGCCAGGTTTCAGTTAAAGCAAAGATCTTGTATTCACTCTGACTCACTGAATTAAAAAACTCTGTCGTTTTTGTGCGTAAACCTCGCGTGTTTTGATAAGGAACTGATAAAATGTGTTTGTTCTCACCTAAGCCTGATTCAACTCCAGACAGATTTACGAGGGGCGTATGACAATTACTCACTGATTGCTATTTGACTGCAAGTATAATTTTTTTAAATTTATTCAGTGCCTCAGCGTAAGCTGTGCATTTTTCTCTTTCCCATACAGCATGTTCAACAGATATACTTTGGTTTTTTAAATTAACACAATTTGAACACTTACGTGAATTAGAACTGCAATTTTTTACGGCATGGCCTTCCCCACACAGTGGACAACTAACTGACTTTTCACAATTTCTCGATGAATGATTATATTCGTTACATGTAAAACACCTCTGCAATTCAACGGCATCATATACACTGCAACTGTCATAAGCTACGAAAACATTGCCTGCCCTTAATGCTCGTTCATAAACTTGTTGGTCGACCTGAATGATTGCTTGAAAGATATTAGGATTTTTTTTGGTAGAAAAGATCTTTAAGACCTTGCACTCAGATTTATCGAGAAAAACTCCTGCATTACCCGCTAAAAGATATTGTTTAAGGCTATCAGGCGAAAAATTTTCGGACATCCCTACTATTTTCATTCTAGGTAGTATACCGCCAATTATTTTTACATTATAGGAATCAGACATCTTTTGTTGTACTATGTTCTTCAGCTTCTCATTATTTATTTTTTCTTTACATCCTATCACAATGCCGCCATCCTTGACTGACTTCACCTTCGACAGCTGCAAATTCTCTTGGCATGGATTAATGTTACGTAGAATATCTGCCTTAGTTGTAGTTGGTAGCTGATTGTTATTCTTCGGTTGAATCAAAATTACGGGCTGCGATTTGTCTCTTAACACTTCGGAGTATTTTGGCTGCTGTACAAGAGGCTTGGTAGCAGTTGCCATTTTCGATATATCAGACTTCAATTGATCCTTGAAAGAATCCAACGCATCGTTGATTTTAGTCTCAACCAGACTTTGAACACCTGTGGGATCAAGCACCAGACAATTTTTTACACATTGGGTGCATTTCCATGATAGCCCCGGTATAGTGTCTAAAAGTCTAATAATATCATCATTTTTTGCCACACACGAAGCATGGCATTGCCTTTTGCAGCCTTCACAAGAAATTCCTTGCCGATTTCTGCTGATAGGGGTTGAACAGGCTGTGCAGTTAACCATTGGCACACATAAAGTTATCACTATCTTCAAATGCGCCAGTCACAATGGGCTTGAACGTGACGTATGCGTGGCGTAGGTATACCGTGGTATGCGCCTCGGAATGCGTACACTAAAACCCACCCAGAACAGGTGACCTTTGATTTCGCCACAATTTCTGAGTTTCTTTTCACAGCCTGCCGCTACCGATCTTTATCACCTTTTTCACCTTTTTTAACTCTTCGCGTGTTTGCACTAACTGAACCACTTTCCACTTTTTATAAACTTCTTCCTTATTAATAAACACTTAGTTTTCGCACAGACTGACGCAAAACCTAACCTAACCAAAGTGTTGCAAAGGGCATTTATTATTTAATCGTAAGTAGACCTTTTTTCACAGCAAAATAGATTAAACTCACCTCAGAAAAAGGGTTTATTTTCCAAATTTCAGTTTTACAAAATTATTACGATTTATTTTTCAAAAATTTCTATTGTGTAGTACATAAAAATGAATATTTCCTTAGTGATAGATTTTGCATACGTACTTTTTTACTTTCCAACACTATCTGCCGGTCTTATAAAGGCCACTAATCTGACGTTAACTTTAATTCGCTGTTAAAATAAACAAAAGCGCATAAAAATTTGTTTACTAATGAATAATATGTCATAAGCGCCAACGTTTTGATGAGCTTTTGTTTATTTTAACAGCGATTTAAAGTTAACGTCAGATTATTGACCTTTATAAGACCGGCCGTATATTTTATTATCTCATATAGTAACACTCGTTATTGTGAATAACATTTCTCAAGTAGTAGTAGTAGTAGTATTTGTGGGGAGACTCATGTCTAGCAAGTAGGCCTTCATAGGCCCTTTATTCCAACCCCGTGGACAAGGTCTAGGCAGGCAGAGTACCAGGTACCTTTGTCCTACTTAGAATTTTGCCGATACTAAGGAGTTCCAACCCTAGCAAGGGATCTTTTAAATGCTACACATGGTAGTAACATGGGACCCACGGCTTTACATCATTTCCGAATGATGGCATTCTGTAGAAGTTGTCATCCGCATTTATTTATTTTGTTTTTAAAAACATCACCGGGATCTGGGATCGAACTCTCGATCCTTAGATCAGTAGCTAGAAAGCTTACCACTGTGCTATGGAGCCCGGCATTTCTCAAGTAAGTATTTACGATTAATCTTCCACTATATTTTAGGTAACTTTTACATCATTTTAGAATCTTCTGTTTCTTAATTTTCATTGTTCAACTGAATTCAAATTATTTGTTAATTTTATAAAATACATGTTAATAATTCTGATATCCTTTTATTACTAAATTCATCTTTGTAATTTAATACTATATTCTTTCATTTTTTCTTAATCTGATATCAAACCCTTACACTAAAACCATTACAATACATTTGACTGTTTGTTTGTACAGTTTAAGAACGAAATTAAGCAAAGTCAGTATACAATTAAACGCGCGGCAATGAGTTTTTTGGATTTTCGCGCTAAAATGCTTGCGCTAGCCACGTGAGAGTGTGGTACCTACAAATCTATCGATGATCTAAGGACTACGTGAATACAATTTCCGGCCGGACTAACTCAATGGAGACGGTGTGCAGCTCCTTAAATTCTAACATTAATCAAAAAGCCAAGAAGGGCGCCAACGAATCTTTTAACTAACGAGAAATGTATCCGAATATACAGAGAATTCGTAAACTCGAAATAGTACAATAATCTGATAGGAAGCACACGAATCCAAGTAGCAGTAACAATGAACAAGACAAAATACTGATATCACAGTATAATGATCACATATTAAAATAGCATACGCTCCAGTACAGAGTATAGGTGATTATCAAATACGGTTACAGATAAGCTGATCACTAAATGCTAAAATGCACCTTAAAGCACATACACTCAACTCGCGAGTAAGTTACTAAACGGGACAGTTTAAAATATACACAAGTAAATTACATTAAATACTAGCACAATAATTTAAAATATATAACGGAGATTAATTGATGCCCCGAGGGTGATGGCCATTAAGTACATTAATTTACTTAGCTTGTGAAGCGAACTGTACCTCATGGTAAACGTTCAAAATAAAGCCAACGAGATTCTGAAGGTAGTGCCCAAAACAAAAGGTAAATCAATACATGCTACTTAAATTCCGTTTGTTTAGCTCCCAGGCCCTCATCGAGTACAGCCGGGATGGAACGTTGGATGATTTCACCCAAATAGCATATAGGAGGCTGGTATTGAAAATGTACATTTCACGACCTCAACAGGTCAAGGTCATTGACCTAATGTAGGACTGCAAAACCTGTCGCAACGACGTAGGGGATTAAATGGGGCTTCAATCTGCGGCTAAAAAATGCCCAAGATAGAATTAAGAATGTCTTAAACACGGCACAAAAAGCTTACCGGGCTACTTACCCGAATAAACGGGACTCCTGCAAAGTGCTTCCCACAATAGCACCAAAAATGAGAAAAAAGCGGAAACGAAGCCAATCCATTATCGCCTCACGTTCCGATAAATAAAGTGCAAGCGGGAATGGAGCGTGCAAAATTCAAACTCTGCTCCACAGACCCCGAAATAAAATAGACTGCACAAAGACCTGCAGAGCTATACAGATGCATTATGATCGTAACAAGTACCGGAAAGGAGCAGTTTTGGTGGAAAGAGTACTTTGTTCTCGGAAAGAAGTTTGATTGCGGTGGCTAAGTGAATTGGCTGCTTCTTTGGGCGTCATAAGTGAACGCGGGGCGAGCAAGATTTCTAAGGTTTCCCTGTTGAAGGTGAGTTTCGTATGATTCTTGAGGGAAATACGAGAGCAGGGTGTTTACCACACTTTCTTTCAGTTGACTGTCAGGTTTGAAACGTTTGAAGCAGCTGTCTGACGGTGATTTAATGATATGGTTCTGCATGCAAAACACTTGAACAGTTTGCGAAGTTAGACGTTAATAATTTTTAATATAAATGCGTAATAGAAACAGCCTTTTGCGCGTAGTTGGACATTACTGTTCATTATATAAGTGCGTACTACAAACAGGTTTTTGGCGATTAACTCAATATTGTTATAGTTAAAAGTACGGGGTAGTAATAGCCACCCGCTTCAAGGTTTAATAGTTAGCACAAGTATAATTTCGCATTGTTTCTTTAATGGGCAATACACGATTGGGGTTAATTGTCTTTCACTTCAATAAAATTTTGAAGATGATATTTTCAGCTAAGGATGAGTATAGGTGCACTTTTGGTTTCAGTTCAGCAGGGGCTTTCCTTAACAATATTTGGGGTAAATAAAGTAAGCTCTTTCTGGTCGGAACTTGGATGGGAGTTCCACGGCTACTTCTCTGGGAATCATGACAGTCGTTAGTGGAGTGGAAGTAACCATAAAATGTACTGCGACGCTTATAATTGGCCTAAGGGCTGTGTACCAAAATAAAAAAATCCTTATACTAAATCCAGATACTATTCGACGAAACCAGCATGTTGCCACCCCATCAGTTTGTTACCAATTACATAAAAAGTTGTTAAAACGCTTATACTCAAGAGACTGAAACTACTATTTGTATAATATGAACCGATACCAGATCACAGTATTGTGAGTAAAATTACTCAGGCCTTTGAAGCAAAACTATACTGTTTTGCTGCATTCCTTGCCATAGCCCAGGTCTTTGAGAAAGTCTGGCATACGGGACTACTCGTAAAGATTAAACAGACACTTCCATAGACGCATTTTCAGCTATTAAAATCCTACCTGTGAGATTGATACTTTAAGGCCAAGTTCCAGATCGAAATGGATTCCTCATTCCCCCGGAAACGTTCTAGACCCTATACTCTAGATGCGGTGTACGTTAGACATAACTATCACATGAAAAATTGTGACAGCGGAGCTTGCAGACGACGCCACTATCTCATCTTCACATATATATGCAAGACATTTCCAAACCTTCCATTGGCTAAAAAATAGCATGGCAAAGCTAACAAAGCAAAGTTTGTTTGCGTTACTTTCGTGCTGTGAAAAGAGACTTGTCCGCCTATAACCCTGAACAACTTATAGTTACCCCAATCAAAAGATGCGAAAACCTAGGAATCCATTTAGCTAGGCGGCTAACATGAAGAAAACATATTATCCTGGTCCTTGTTCCTGGGAGGTTCGGTCTGACTACCTGCCGATTACGAGCGCAAACGCTTTACCTCTCGGCTACCCGCACTGTGACAAAGACCTCAAATTTAGAAATACTAACAAAGACAGTAACGGTCAGAAAAAACGTAATTGTATTGTAATTGTAATTTGTATACTGCCATAGCTAACGTTAAATTATGTAGAGTTAAGTAACTATCCTTCACAGGAACGATGTCCTCACATGCCATTTAACTAAGATCGGAAAATTATATGTTTCTTATAGAAAATGTTACTCTTCAAAATTCATTTACGACAAATAACAAAGCCAAAAGAGTACATGACTGGCTTCAGTGGGACATGGACGAAGCTTTACTCTGAAAGCGTAGTTGTTTCTGCTGAAAAGTCAATTAGTTGTAGAGACGTAGAAGATATGTATCCACTATTCGTGGGCGCCACTGAGTTAGTTGTTCTAGTCTAAAAATGGGGAAAAGTTCCAACTTGCTGCGCGAATTCAATCTACGTTGACCTGCGTATTGTTGTACAGAGCATAGACAAATAGAGCAGTATAATTGAAACGTTATATTGCTATTGATTATACAATAATACAGGTGAAATAATCGAAGGAAATGCTCAAACGATAACGTCACTGTATTACATGATGTGATTAATGAATCGTATTCGACCGGTCGCAATCCAACCGACATACTAAAAAGACGTTCAGCTTTCCTTTACGGGGAAAAACTCAAGAGCTCCATTAGGCGAACACATGCGTAAACACACACAAAAATACACCAATTTCAATTAAAAATCTAAAGTCATAAATATTATATTTACGAGGGGTGCCTCTCCCTTAACATGCACAATTATAACGTAATTCAATTGTTTAACAACACCGTTGAAGCCAACGCGAATTTGAAGCTTGAAGTGGTTAGTTTTAGAGCCCCAGCTCCGAAAGGGTTAACCTGGTGCTAAAAGGCTGTCTTCTGCGCTGGGGTACAGCTAGCCAGAAGGTGACGTGAGCAATAAAATGCTTGAACCTGAGCAGATAAAAGCTGATCTAAGGGAAAAGTGACTCGGCGGAAACCGAGAGAAAAGCCCAACATCAACGTATATAAAATTCGGGGCGATGTGAAGATTGAGTCCGACCAGTATCGATTTCTGGAGTCCGAAGGCAACTTAAATGACAAAAAACGGAACCCCCAAAAGTTTCAGCACTATAGAACTTGTAATTATCCGATAATAAACGGACGCATCACGAAAAACTATTTATTATATGAGCGATTATGACAGCCATTATTCACGAAGATGACATTTGCGCCACGCGCCTTCGGCTTGTGGCACAAGGCATCTGAGTGAATAATGGCCATAATCGCGAATATAATACGATATTTTATCTACTCCTATGCAATAGGAGCCTTGTGTTCATATTTCAGAATTATGACATTTGTGACAGCTGTTAACTTCAAAAGTCATTTAATAATAAGTATGAATTTTGTGATTGGCTACAACCTATTGAATAATGAAAATAGAATTTTCTGATTGGTTGCAATTTGCAAACTATTGAATAATGAAAATAGAATTTTATGATTGGCTGCAAACCGTGAATTATGAATCATAATTCATGGCCACTGTGCAGTAGGAGTAGATAAATATACTATTACCGCACACTGCACTTGAAATTGTACGCGGGTGAAAATGACATCAAAACATATCGTAAATACTATTTGTGTGTCAAAAAATGTAAGACAGTCGCTAAGGAGTCCACCACCACTTCTAGTTACAATAACAACACTTTTGACGTCACAAATGTCTCTATTTCCCCCAGAAAAAAATATTTATAAAACATCGTCGTCATTGGGATGTTCAGCAAATAATAGATCATATCGCGTAACTTCTATAATTAATATGTTTACGATCGTTCTGTTTGTACTGGTTTACCCAAACCGAAAAGAAAAGGGATCATCCATAATCTAATAATACCTCTCGTACTCAATCCTATTGTCTTAAGACGATGAAGATAAAAAAATCGTTGAACTTTGTAGGTCCTTACATATTGGAAATACTTTTATGCTGAGAAGGATCGTTGTTTTACAATACAAAGTATAGTTTTCTTTAGGTTTTGATTATTGCTTCGTGAAATGGCTTCCAGTTTTGGTTAAAGATAAAGAATTCACATTTAAGTCTTCATTTCGTCTTGCACTTCAGGATAACTCTCAATACTTACACTTTTGCCAAAAGTATTTTAAAGAATGACTATTGTGTAGTCATTTGATTACACTTCTTTCATTTTAAATATCCTTGGATATCGTAAATCAGGATTTTTTCTTATTAGAATCTACTAACGGTAATGAAACTCATGTTTACCTAAAACAACGACTGGCGGCATGGAATAGCCGTGATCTTTTAAAAGTGGGAAAGTTACATATAGTTGAAACTAAGTTACTACATTCATTCAAAACCATATATCCATCATTGGAAAATCACTGTACACTTTGTTGCCGATCACCAAGCACTATTCTCTTCAGAGCACAGTGCTGCGTTCGGTTTATAAACAGTACACTTTCTGATAAACGTTTTAAACAATACCACCAAGTGGTGTTCCTTCCGATTTTTAAATTATTTTAATATTCGTAATAACGAGGGTTACGGCCGACTGAGGTCGCCAGCGTGGCCGAGCGGTTAGAGCGTCAGGCTGCGGTGCCACGGTACGGGGTCCAATCCCGACACCTGGCAACTGTAGAGCGGCCCACCCAGTCGCTTAAAAATTGGGTAGCGAAAACACAGTTGTGGAAGTAGGGAAATTAACGCAGTCGTCGAAGACGATGCCAGATGACTGGGTTTCGGAAAGAGATATTTCGGCGACCCTGACTCGCTTTATCTCCTCAGGCCATGTTCCTAGATGGAATGAAATGCCCGAACTTTACTTTTTACGGCCGACTGGGTTTACATCCCATGCAAAATAATTACCTATACAAATTAACCACCACATGGATGTTACTACCGACTCAAGCAAATTTGTAGCATTTGTCAACAAACAGAAATACCCCCGAACGTTAATACCACCGATCCGTTTTCTTTGCAACATGGCAAACTGCCTAGGGGATATGCGTTACGTCCACCTGCTCAAGAGCTATAAATTGTTGAAAATGTTACAGACAATAACTTCAAAGCCACTAGGTTATACAGCAGCTTTTAGTCTGTTTTTGTTACTTACTAATTTGCTTAGAATTTGAACTATTTATAGCTATGTTGGAAGTAACGTAACCAGATTATGGATTATAGACTTTACCAAACATAAATTGTAGACATAAAAAAATATTTAGCAAAATTTGCTTTCAAAAAATGAGTGCATATATTATAGTTTTGTGTTTATACTCGTATACTTACACATATTTCGATGCTTGTCGGCGTGGTGATTACCAAATTACAATTTTTACACTAAGGTCTGTGATTTCACAATAACACAATTAATTCGGCTCTATAATCCACGGCGTGCTACTGCCGTTAACGAACTTTACTAGCCATTTTAATTAAACGCATTTCAAGTACAACAGTTTATTCAATCATACAACTGCCTGGCGCTTTATTGTTTTTTTTTCACTGCATTTGAAAATAGTCAACTGCATTTCTAGTTAATTACCAATGGAATACCTTTGGCATGACTAAGGATTATTTTGAATTGTGTACCATGCTCTTGGATTACCAAGAACTTTTTTTAGATTATATTTTATGAAAGTTTTATTTCATACTACAAATTCTGACAAATGAAAATCTAAAGCAGATTAAAGATAAAAACTGTTCCTAATAGAGCAAAACATATCTGATTCAGTAAGCATACCTTCTTGCTCGTTATCAGTAATAAACTTTTGCAGATCAAAGTTCTTTGATAAGATCGAGTTGATATTTCCCATTCCATCACTTTTAATTGCTTTGTAATCTCTAACTGACGCTCATTAAAAATTCATAACAATCGCCGAACAAGCTTTTAAAGGAAAGGAACCGTCAGGGACTTTCTAAGCTTCTGCGTTATTCGAGTCATTGGAAAACGATCAATTAAATACCGCCCTTGACAACTTTGCGCGAAAGCAATGAAAACAACAAATGCTTTTGCTTCCATCTCAGATTCAACCGTTCCATTATGCGGAATCCTTTTACAGCTTTTTAAACGTCTCAAAGGGGGAAATTCGTAACAAGAGGCGCAATTGCCGATCAAAAAACTTTTGTAGTTCAGTAATATGCAGGAAAGGGATTGAAGACGAAATGTAGGTTTATCTTGCATGAACTTAGAATTGCAAATTTTTTTTTAGTTCAAGGATAACCAATGAAGGGTGAGGCTAATTATTTTAATATTTGGCCGAGTTGCGTTCAGCATTAGAAATTGATAAGCTCCTAGAGTTATCATAGAGTAAAGCATCTACGCAATTAAGACACTAATTCAACTTACGCTTGACCAAGATCAGCACCAACAAGTTCTTTATTGTTATCTTTCCAGCGCTTCAGTGACTTTCCACGACTTCTCCTTCCTTGGAGTTTGCTGTAAGCTAAATATTATTACGGCGGATGAAAGATCTGATTATTTTGAAATGTTAGACTGGGGTCCTGTATGTTTACCTTTTTCGGGAATATTAATAATCGGGAAGACATTATAGAAAGATTGATTATCCACGGTAAACCTGATGGAAAAGTCGTAAAGGAATTCCTCCAAAATGATGGGTAGATTTAGACACTGACATTTTCCACAATAATCTTGGGGATGCTTGTTACGGACTAAGACTGGGTTAAAACACGGTAAGGAAACCAACAAATATATCCAATAGCTCAGTGGACGGGGGCGAGGTACTCACAGCACATCAATAAAGGGATACGCGACCAATTTGGGAAAAATTATTAGGCCCCACCCGTTACTTAAGTCTGAAAATGACGTGGAAAACCTTCCAACAGGGCTTTCCATTTGGCTACTGGAAAACTGAACTAGACAATCCTGGTTGCTGCAAGTTTTATGCTTCAACCTGGAATTTTCGTTGCTTACCTTGTCTGCGTTCAGCTTTACAAGTAAAGTACGTGTTAACATAAAGAACTGCTACATTCAAAACACATTAATAGACGCGATGTCAGCTTGTCAGTACAAAACAAAAATGTGTAATTACATATCGTGATGCAGTCCACGATTGGAAAACTTTGACGGTGCCCGATGGGCCGTAGAAGCGCGTAAGGCGCCTTAAATAATCACAACAATGGAAAACAATGTTTCACTTATTGTTCGATGAAAGCGGACTGAATTCTTGCGTCATACTTTTCTACGGACGAAAAATTCTTACTACATGTAAATAGCACAAGCACGTAATCAACTGCTGAATGCAGGTAGTTCTTCAACTTCCAAGCAATTTCTTATCTTGGGTAAGTGTGTATTCCAACTTTGACCGGTCCAAAACGATTCGCTGTTACGAATGCGAGAAAAAAAGATCGTCGCCAGCGTCTGATATGATCAACAATCGTAAGGGAAATCCGCAAATCAACTCAGTGATACGCCAAGCCTCTGGAAGAGGTGCCATGTGAACCCCTTGTTGTATTCGATTTAAACCGAAATGCCAAGAAAACTGGCCAGTAATGTACAAGGTCTACACAATTGAACCAGTTAATGTTCAACCATAACTATCTCACATGGTGTTCGGCCGCCGAACATTAAAACCCAGAGCGGGCAGGTTGCGATAGCTCAAGGACCAATTGCGTTCGCCCGTACTAACAAGGGGATGAATTCACCCGTACGAGAAAAGAATGGAGCGCCATAGAATCTAAGCAGATATTACAATAGGAAGCATACCGTTGAAATGTTTTGGCTCCGTATGCTAAAGTGGTGACAAGTGTTTGCTCAGGTATAAATCCAAATCATGTTTGATTTTGAGAAATCACCAAAAATACTTTCAGCAACTTGATGAAATTTCCAAAGAGTCCATAACCCAATATGGATCCCTCAATGCAGCATGCAAGTGAAAATCCCAAATTAAAGAAACATTTGATATCAAAAACATATTTCACAAAGCAGCCTTCCTGCAGCAGCACACAATCTCAAAATGGTCGAAAAAGATAACCTTGGGGAATTTAGGATAGGCAACTACAGCAACTCAGTGCGTGGAGTGAAGCATAAAATAGCGTGAGCTATTTGGAAATTCTAATACATTAAAGTATGAAAGTTGACTGATAGTTCAATTATATTGTAGGTAATATGTAGATTTACCAAAGATAGGGCAATTAATTACGTAAACACTTATAAATGACTTTTGACTTGTGACTAGCCACAAACTACAGCAATACAAAATTTAAAAAAGAGAAAACATATTCAAAATATATTGACCTCCCAAGGATCTATAAATTATAAACACCATAAACAACTCCAAATTAAGCAAAGCACCAAGTAGAGACACGATTACAAACGATGGAAACGAAGGAAAATTGTCAAAATTCAAAAAAGGCGTAATTCGATCCCTTATTGCTGAACCCGTTCGTATGTTCGAAATTGAGAATAACACAAACTAATATAAATCAAAATAAGGGTAGTAGAAATAAGAAGAATATCAAACACCAGAAACATAATTCTAAGGTGTAAAACCTTATAATAGAATTAGGCGGGACATATAAGTAGAATGCCAAGAGATAGATAAACTAGGTGACTCATAAAATAGACGCCAACAGATGAAAGAAGATAAAGGGTGGGATACAGTAGTAGAAGCGAGAGTAAGAGGCTTTTATCCAACTACACGTATCATAGATTTACAGTATTTAAAATTAAAACTTGTAAGTAGCTTGCCAATAATTTAAGGAAGGAAAAAGGCAAACCTTGTCTGATCCAGTCGGTATTGGGGTCAGTAATAAAAATAATAGGAGGTTGTGAACCGAATTTTGTTGAGAAGTAAATTAAATCAGCGATTGGATACCTTTACTTTTACTTTATTTGTAAAACCCAACTAAAAACTTAGTGAACTAGAGTATAAACTAAATGTATTTCGGCTTCGCTTATGTAATTTTGTAATTGCTGCGGAATCAAGCGGAGCTTCGCCCAAGTCACTGAGTCCCGGGAAGTAGATTTCAGGGAAAGCAGATTCCGGTTTCCGGAATTATTACTTCAGCTAGCGACCACATCATATTGGAACGGTAAGTTTAATATACTGCTATTTATTAGAGAGAAATAAAGTTACATCGAATTGGATTTAAGGTCAGCGTTATGGTATCCACATTTTAATGGTTAAATTCATACGATGAGCTGACGGTTTACTAAATAACGTTTGATAGTTGTATAATGTAAAATAATAATAGTCGGGCTAATCCAGAATTAAACATTGAACATTAATATGAGATTTATCGAAATAAGTAAAGCTCAATGTTAATTTACAAGTGTTTTGTTGTCCAAATTATTAGTAAACATTTATTAGTGCATACAAGGACCATGCATAGGTCTTAATCTATTTATTTAATTATTTAGATATAGTTTGGCATGCGCATTCGAGAATTTTAAATATTTGGTGTAATTAATGTTAATTTGTCCATAGTTTGTAACTCATAACATTCATAATTTGTATTTAGCGTAACAGAACCCTGTTTTGATATGTATGCGTATGTGTTTCATTGGGCTGTTTATAATTAGATGGACAGAAAGTAGTGCTTCGGTTCCACGAGACTGGTCTCGGTCTCGTCTCGAATTTCGAGACGAGACCGAGAACGAGACTTGTTAAAATGTTCGAGACCGAGACCGAGACTTGAGCGGTCTCGGTCTCGCCGAGAGTCTCGATTTTTTTTAACATTTTATTCTTTAACAAATTACTTATTCTAAGTTATACGGAAAAAGGCAGTTATATGTACCATTTGCATACGGAGGGCAAGTATTCGCAGGCGCGAGAAATACATTAAAAATGCTGCCCTGACTTGACTTAAAAATCGAATTGGGGGAAGTACCGACTAATGAATCACCTCATTCGCACACAATATGCTCTATTTTAAGATTTGCGATTAGTAGAACGTCATCTACATCGGTTTACGAAGCAAGGTTACATCCAGTTTCTTTTACGTGTTAAAAAAGGAGCAAACACAATTGAAGGGGCGCAAAAGAATTTTATCAACTAGCAGTGACGAAGAGTCGATTGACCCACAAGTGGTAGCGCAAACTTCTATGAACATCAACAAATCCACGCCTAGCTCTAGTAGATTTGTGGCTAAGAGCAAGACTAATACATTTTCATTTTTTTTTAAATTTGAAGTTACTGAAGGTGCGAAGCTTGGCGTATGTAATATGTGCAAAGGAAAAGTTACTAGCATTAAAATAAAGGGCAGAAATACAACTGGCCTAAAAAAACATTTACTTTCTCGACATAAAAGTGAATATGAGAATATTTTCCAAAGCTGGATTGATTATCCGCAAACATAGGAATTCATTAAATGACGAATCAGCACGAAGTTTGTATTGTATTAATTCTTGGATAAAATGCGACTTGAGAGAAAAAAATGTATAAGTTATAATTTGTATTGTAATTACTAATTATGACTTCTGCCTTGTTCCATCGCATCTGCGATACGATTTTAAATGCATATACTAATTTGATTTTCATTTCAATGATATCTTTATCTTTTATAAACTGTTGATATTATCATATTTTAGAAATAAAAATGTTCAATTCAAATGAAATAAATTGCAGTTTGTGTTACATGTTTAGTATGACTGTCGAATGTTGTAACATCAAATTTTACTTTGCATATTAAAAATTTGTTGAGACTCTCGTCGATACCGAGACCGAGACCTACAAAATTTTTCGAGACCGAGACCGAGACTGAGACTTGGCATTTGAACCGAGATCGAGACCACTATAGGTCTCGACTCGTCGAGACCGAGACTACCTCAGTCTCGGTCTCGTCTCGACGAGACGAAGCACTAACAGAAAGTGCTAATACTTTAGCTGAGAACTAGAGAATCGACTGTATTAACACTGCTGACTGCACAACCGTGTTGGATAGTAAGTAAAATGAACTCATTGAATATTATTATTAACCAGTAAATGATAATATTGCGCCATGTAGTTTTCCTTTTATCGGGATGCATTATATTTCAATTGAAGTGAAATATATAATAAATTATACCCATTTAAATTTTGAGAAAAGATTCTAAATTATATCGTTTGCTGATGAGGTAGTCGGGAGGGGTGAGGATGAGGGGAGTTTCAACTCATGATGCAGATTTAACGAAAAAGAAAGCGATTTAAGTTCATTAAAAGCGGCTATCAGCCTGCAGCGAGTAACTAATTGCTGCATACAAGTAAAAAGTGCAGCAAAGAAGCGCATATGAGTACACAAACGAATTTTCAAGTTGTATCGTTGAGTACATCAATTTTGTGTCTAATTCAAAGGCACATTTGAGGCATCCATTTTCAGAGCCGCCACTTCAGTAATACGTGTGGTAATTTTCCACGCAACACGTCGTTGCAGGTGAATGACGCACGGCTTCGAATAGCAGCAAGTAATTTGATATCTACAGCGAATGGCTGTAGCTAACGAGGTAGAACCCGCGTCGAGCTGTGTCGGAATAACGCGTTAAGAATCCCTGGAGGTGGTGAATTCGCGTTCTGTACTAAATGCACGCGAATATAAACAGGACCGGACTTAAACAAGTATCGGCTACAGCTGATTTTAATGTTACGCTTTTACAGACGTTTATTTTGATTTGGTTTTAGAGACAGTTATTTTAGCGGTCTTTGTTACTCCTATTTTCGTTTACTTATTTTGTGTTTATCCATGTTTTTAAATGAGTTTTGGAGTCATGAGATTGATTCAAACAAATTGGCATTACTTGTGCATTGTTTGAAGTCAGTTGCAGCCCAACGACACTGCAGGGGAAACCAGCTTCCTGTTTTGACAAATATTAACGCTTCGTAACCACAACTGGGGTTTAAGAGGGTTTCATGAATACACTGAGCTAACTCACCGGACAAACAGGGTAAATAAATATTTAAATATTAAGTAATACGAGACATCTGGTTCAAATTTAAAGTTACTGTGTGAGTGCTTACACCCCAGGTATTGTTACAACTGTCACTGTATGACTTAAGAAAAGTAGACAGTAGACTTAAAACATAACCGAAATATTTCTGACAATGTAACATAATCCAGAGGATATTAAAATGCAGCTTATGAACCAAAACACGGCAAAACATTTAAAGTAAAAGCGTTAATTACTAAAATTTCAAAAACAAATTTTTATTGACCCCGAGCTTTGGAAATAGGATATGGAAATAATGCCGTAATTTTTACATAATTTTTTTATTGGCAGAATTATAATATTAAATATTTCGCCTAGAGCAAGTAAGAGCAGCTTGGATAACATTACTAATAAATAAAGGTTTTCAATTCCAAGAACTTGAGTTTAATCGTGGCGTTTCGCCATTCAATCATTTGATATAACCTTGTCAGGATTGTTGTTAAACTTTGTTGTATTTATAAATTGTATGTTACTAAATAGTTAAAATGTTGTCATATGTTTCATCGAAGAGATCTGTTTGTCGTGTTAACCTGCGAATTGATGTGGTAGGTACGTTCGTAATTATTTCTTGAGCATTAGTACTCTTCTCCATTTAGGCAGGCTGCTACCTTCTATTCTAGTTACCTACACAATCAGTTTCACACGTGTGGAAATGTCTCTTGAAATGCTGTCATACACTCCGGCATTGAAACTTGCTTCTCGCCATCCTCTGTTCGACATGTAAAAAGATATGCTTGAACAATCAGAGCTTTTCTCTTTGCTGTAGTGTAAACCATATTTTTAATAAAAACACAAAGGTAATTGATGTTTAATAATTGTTATCGACAGTTCATAAATGTAATACACTCATTTACTCGTTTAGATTAATCAAACATATTAAAAAAATATTGATAGATAACTAAAGCTGAAAATTATTTGATCACTTGATAATTTTATGTATTTGCTGTGGACAAAGTGATCATTTAGAGTAATTTACTTTTTCCATTGCCTAAAAATATATGAATGTGTTGCAATAAATCGAAAAGGTATCTCTCCTTCAGTCTACTAATTTTATTAAATAAATTGCTGCTTGTTCATCCAAGGACAGATTGAAACATTAACAAATATTTTTTTCGCGTAGTGTGGAGAAATGTATTGTATTCATAAATTGAAAATCGTTTAGACAAGTGATACTTTTCTGCGTAGCAACACTTTTCTGCGTAGCAGCGATAAATCGTTTAGAAAAGTAATACTTTTCTGAATAGCACCGCACAGTTTAATTTTTAAATGCACCGTATTTCAGCTTGTTTTAAACTCGGTTTCGCCTAAAAAAAAAAGCTAGCACTTTGCACAGAAAACTACACATTTCTCAACTTGTACAATATACTATTTAAATCTAACTTCAGCTATAGCCGAAATATTGTATTTCTCATCTGGAATGGGTATAACACAGTGTGTTGCTTACACTTTATTCCTAGCTGTCTTTAATGTTTAAGCAAAAACACCGTCAGACATATTTCACAAGTAGCACGAGCTCTCAGCTCTAATGTTGCAAAAAAAGAGCGATCCAACAGAGGGCCGCTTTCAGCTGACAAATTACACATAATTACAAGAAAGCAAATAACGCGAGGTCGTGTTTAAAATGAAGGAAAGGGAGGAATCAAGAAACTGAGCAACTACCCCCTGTTTGAATTAAGCAACCCCTACACAGCACCACAGAGCGTTGCCACCTGCATGACAGTAATTCTGTTTATTTAGTCGGATTCATCGCATTAATCAGTGAACCTACAATGGCCCGCCGTTGTGTTATGGTAATGTAAAACAGTAATTTATACCGGGTTAAGTTTCAGGTTATCGCGCCCGAGCGGCAAATCGCGGCTTGGATTCTATTAATCCTGCGGGTTCGTCAAAGTATGTCGGCGCCACCTTAATTTGGAATTAATCCCATCCAGCCCTTGGCATTGTCGCGACTTCAGGACGTTTAATAATGCTGGTGACGCGTACGACTAACCACCTACATGCGGATTATGGATTAATGGCGGAGATAATCTTCGCTGTAGCAAGCGCCGTTTTCAGGATGTTCAAACCGTAACAATGTCGTAGCTTCCTCCAGCTAACAGCAGATGCTTCAAAGCGCCTAGAAAACTGACACCTTTCAGCTGAGCGGCTAAGGTCAAATTTCCAATTATGGCTCAACTTTGCAATTAAAGAAGGGTCCTCCTAGCGACGACGACGAGATGTAACTTCTATTTCAACCAGATGATGCTGTCAATGAACGCCCGTTTATAAAGTAGTTGTTCGGCTTTTCAGAAACGTCTTTTCATAAGTTTATAGTCAGATTACATAGTGATCAGCAACAGATTTAGAAACGGCGCCATTAATGATATAATTTACGCCGGCTGTGCTATAGAATCAGGTATCAAACCAATAATGATTCCATTCAGAAATTGCAGAAATTAAAAATAAAGGCAGATATAGAATTGGAATATGAAGTAGACACTTATATTCATAGCACATAACCTTCAAATGTATTCTCATATAAGACAATTCAAGCCGAACCAGCATAGAAAAATGTGGAAAGGACGTAGACCTCAAGAACGTAATGTTCGAGGCTGGGGAAAAGAAAATAAGCAAGGAACAAAAGATAAGAAATAAAACCAACGAACGACAGAAAATATATTGCAGCTTGTGGAACAAAGTATAAAACGAAAACAGGGGAAGAAATAAATATAATACGATAGAGCAGAGGATAAACATCAACACTAAATATGCAAAAGCAAAATGGCTAGAGAAATAGAGACAGAGCAATGCATAAGAAAACAACATTGCAGCGGGGCTGCTCACACAAAAAAGGAGTTGATAGTTAACGAAAACAATATTGTGAAAATAGATATCATCAAAGAGAAAGAGATATGGATATGAATCTACAAAAACTCTTCGAAGGCGACCGAAACAGTAAATTCCCAGACGTAGTAGCTGACAGTTAACAGAACAACGATAAAAACTATGGTGCTTAGGGGAGAAGAAATATATAGTGAATAAGACCATGCTAAAGGGATCAAGAAGCGTACAGAAATCTCGTGCTGCTTTGATCAACATGCGACGTATATTGTATACCCCAAAAATATCACTGTGGGTTAAAATAAGGACGTTAAAGTGCTATATGTGGTTGCTGCTCTTATACGGATGCGAATCTGCAAACGAGAGTAATAAATGAAGCGCTTGATAAGATGAGTGATGAATGCCTCTTAACTTCAACAAAGACTGCACCTAGAATGTGACGAGCCATTTCGCTGACCCCGCCGTTATGTTGAATGTCTGTAACGTGGCTCTACTTTATGTCCTCGTTGTTTACCTAGCTAACTCAGTGCACACGAAATACTTCGCAAAAACAAGAAAGCTGAGCTGCAACTCCGGTGATAAAACCACAATAAAAGCCAATTTGTTCACATAAATAAACAAAGATATGTTTCCAGTAAAATACTGAACAAATTAGTCTACGAGCAAATGCTAAATCTCCATGCAGTTAAATGGAATTCAATTTAAATTCCCCGTACAAGCATTGTGCATATGTATCTATTTGACTAATAAGCGTATTCCTTTCTGGTAGCGACCTCTTCACACAGCCTTGACCGAACGCTTATCACCAAGACTGCAAACAGCCCCTGCATCGGGCTACCTTGAAGGCGTGTCTTGAAACTGAAACGTAGCCCTTGGACTAGCCCACGTCATCAGCTTTGGATGAGTCGTTGCGATGGAGATTTGCCACGAAGGTGGCCACTTCGGGGAAGTACCTAGCTATACGATCGATCCGTTCTCCGGTCGGTGGAGTAACAGCACAATATTAATGTTAGGAAACCCCTTTGGCGTTATCACAAATGCGTACTTACTAAATATACCTTTAATTGGGCCTTGTTGGAAAGCGCAAACAACTAAATCAGGAGCGTACGCGAACACTAGCGTAATAAATTACAATAATTAAATATAATTAACATTAAAATACAATTTTCACTGGTAATTCGACTAACTTTGTGGTGTTAGTTTCTCTCGAAGGCTATTGAAAATGACAGCTTAGCTGTCCAAATACGTATTTACCAGTTGCTAAGTATTTGTGGGGTTTGGAATTTTTACCCAATTGTCATAATTGACAATGGAAATGAATGCAGACACAAATCGACTATATGTTTAATTATTAAAGTAAGCAATTCACGAGAGTTAGGACGGGTTCCCGTTATGAAGAGGATAGTATTACGATAGTCGTATGTTTCGTAAATCAACCACATATGCCTCAGAAATTAATATATTGTTGTGATGGTTATACGGCTTTACTATATAATTAATATTTAAAATAAAATTTAGCTAGAGCCTCCCATCGCTAACATAAATTTCTTTTGGGTTCAGCAAATATTACAGATTTATGAAACGCTCAGGGATAATTATTGTGAGTTACTTTATGTTTGACTTGAATTGATGCTCGTATACCCCTACTTTTAGATAGAATCTAATTGTAAATTAAATGAATGTTGGCTAGCTCAGGTAAGCAGAGATCTTAACACAAGGTGTGGGTCCCCAATTACTTTTTTGAAAATTCTGGCGTACGCCCATGTACGTAGTTCAGATACCCGCTAAAATGCTACATCAGATCTAAATGAAATTACGTTTCTGAAAGTTCAATCAAGTGATTTTCGTTTGGTGGTTTTTAGTTAATTAAATACAACTCAATGAGTAAATCTCACAGGTAAATTCATCATTTCCCGCTTTCTAGTAGCGTCAGTAGCTATCTTTTGTTTCTTTCAGGCAACACCCGTACCTTGATTGTATTAAGCCCAAGCCAAGGAAGGATCCTAACCTCACTTCTGCACTTAGATTTTTCAATTTCAATTTTTACAAGGAAATAAATCGCCTGGGCTCTGTTATACAGCGACGTTTAAGCAGCTTCTCAGCAGGTACACATTGGTATAATTTATATTGGCTTCACCACTAACCTGCGAAATCTTCTTTGCATGCCCATCCGAACCTCGGCCGCAGCAAGAATGTGCCCAGATCTTCTCTTGGAGTCGGATGCCGGATGTGCGGTGTTGATGTGGTCCTCGTAGGGCTCGCCTGCTATCGCTGGAACTGCAAAACTGGTCCGGGATGTCCTCAAATGAGTCGAGACTGTGCCTCGAAGTTCTGCCGCAGGATCGGCATCGGTGCCGAACGTTGACAATTAACTTTAGCCGTTGGATTTTCTTGCCTTCATTTGTGCGTGAACACGACCACGTAAATAGCACTCTGGTGAAATTTTAAGGCTGTAGCTGTATGCAAAAGGTACTAAATTTTAAATTAAACACCAGCCAATTTTTAAGCTGACACCAGCAATTTTTATTCATTTGTCTCCCCGAATTGTTAAAAACAATTGCACATCAATATAAAATAAGTCAAATAAAATCCTTACAACAATTAAACACCTTAAAACTAATCTTTTTACAAACTTTTGCTTATCTACTAAATTGTTCCATTAATTTTGTCAATTTTGTCTTTCACATCACTGTGTCCCGCACTGATTAACAATCCTTTTTCACTACGTTCTCACTGATCAGTTCTTCCTTTCATGAACTTCCACAAGAAACACTTCAGAGTTCAACTGAAAGTCCATTTCATTTTTCCACTCCTGCATCAAATTAATGTTCGGATTTTCAAATAATCTTGCATGTTAATTATTCATTTTCTTCCCTTTATTTGCCTTCAGATTTATTCCTGTGTGCTCTTTGCACTCTGTTTTACCTTCTGCATTTTTATACCTTTCAAAAATATGCTCAAAGAGAAATTTATACAACGCTTTCTGACTTGCAATTTACCTCGACAAGCATGTGACCATTCTTTTCATAATCGATTTACTAATACATGGATTGGCTTTTGCATTTTACCATCCCCTTTTAATATTCTAAACTAATTAAATATTGTGGTCCCATTCCTATTAGGTTTAGAACTCTGCCTTTCCTTTTATGTTACGAATTTAATACTTATTACAGGCATTGCTTTGCCAATATGATTGCTAATTCAAATTTGATTTTATTTTATTTGTTGCCATTAAATTCTATCTCCCATTCTGAGCTTTATGACCTATTCATTAGTTTGCTGTGCTCGAGATGTGCGATTCAGGGCTTAAGACCATCTCAATATATAATATATAATGTATTTGGTGTACTAACAGTCGATGCCGATCTTTACCACTCTCTATGCGTCTTTTGATGTTAAATGAATATCATGTAGCAACAATGGCAACGTTTTATACGTTTTTTTGATTGCCACGCATTGAAAATTCTTCAAACTTGCATATATCTCCTGAATGCGTTAAGATTCCACTCCTACAATTCCTTAAATTCTATATATAAAGAAACTTTATGTTGCGTACAATGCTTGGGGGCAGAATCAGTAGCCAGCGGGCGTTGCCCTAAGCGACATGTGGTAAGCTACTCCCAGGGTATTGTGCAAAATCGCCATACAGTAAAATAAATAAAAGCGGCCCAATAGTCCTTGCCGTGTTTCAAATTGGCTGCATATATTTGCATGCATCAAGCAGTATCTTCGTGCCCATGAAACTTGTGACTTGTGACACGGCGAACATACATATTTCAAAGCAGCCACGTGCGTTATTTTAATGTTATTAAGTAACAAACGACTTCCGGGATTGGACCGTGTGATGATTGAGATCGAAGAACTCAACGTTTCGCCCACTTTCGTAAGGGGCTTCATCAGGAGGAAAAAGCAAAAGTGCACGATAACTCAACGTCTTAACCACGCCAGAGGCGAAACTCTTTGCAAGGAAAGGGATAGAAGAGCACGGTAACTCAACGTGTGAACCATGTCAGAGGAGAAATTCGACTAACTATCGGAAGGAGAAAGGCGAGAATTTATAGGCAAGCGCAGTCGCGGTTCAGCAAATGCTGTCGCGGTTCAGTGGCGGTGGGCGGGGCTTAGGAATTAGCACTTTCCACATAGAAGGAAGGGGAAAGCCTTCGTCCCGATTGAGATTGTTATAAATCTCAATGGCTTCGCGAATCTTTCTGCTAAAGAAGAATGGGGATTTGTAGATGATGGAAATTTCATCAAAAAGGATCCTATGACTAGCATCGCGTTGGTGTTCGGCGATGGCTGATGATGAAACGAGACCCGACTTGAGACAGCGCTGGTGCTCAGAGATGCGAGTTTTCACTGAACGACCTGTTTCACCAATGTATACAGCATTACAAGAGCAAGGGACTCTATAAACACCTTTAGATGACATAGTGTTTAATTTATCTTTAGATGAAGGAAGAACCTGTGAGATTTTGCTCGGAGGTTTGAATACTGTTTTAATGTTTTGTTTTCGAAGAAACTTTCCTACGCGGTCGCTGACTTGGTGGATATAGGGAAGAAAGACTATTGCTGCAGGAGGATCGGGTTTTGGAGGTTTGGGTGGCCGTGGATGAAGATGGCGATTGATGGCAGACTGTATATCCCTAGCACGGTAACCGTTATTTCTAAGAGCTTTCTGAATGTGGTTTAATTCAGCGTGGATATTATCGGGTTGGGATATGGAAACAGCCTGGTGTACAAGCGAATTGATAACAGAAAGTTTTTGTGTAGGATGATGGTGGGAATCGGCATGTAGAGAGCGATCAGTGCGAGTGAGTTTGCGATATACAGAATGACCAAGTTTGCCACTGGGTTGGCGAGAGACCTGTACATCTGAGAAAGGAAAGGAACCGTTACTTTCTACCTCCATGGTAAAGATAATGTCTGGATGTTGAATATTGAGATGATTTAAGAAGACGGGTAACGTGTCTTTACCATGTAGCCAAATAATAAAGGTATTGTCAAGGTATTGGAACCAAACCTTAGGTTTCAATTCTGTAGATTCCAGAGCTACGGTTTCGAAAGCTTCCATAAAGATATTGGCAACGACAGGTGAAAGAGGACACGGTGCAATCCCGTAAGTCGAAGAGTGTAAGATGTATTTAACAAATTTACAAACTTGGAAGTCAAAGGAATTTGGCACAGAAGCCAAGCTACCTATTTTAATTCAAATGGGAAAGAATATACACAGAACAAATTCATCTATCAATTACAAGTTTTCGTTAATTAATGTAAGAGGAAAATTGCAAAAATGACTGACCAGATAAAATAACAAACAATTTATGCAAAAGAACCAATAGGGGAGACAATAACAGAAAGAAACTGGAGATCGATGGGACACACACTACGCAAACGAATAAAAGGAAGAAGACAGCACAAAAGACCAAAAAAACAAGAGAAGTACTGAAAAAATAATACAAATTGGAAAGAGGTAAAAACAGTTGAAACGATTGGTGGAATCGATGTGTAAACAATTGACCCTGATCTAAGACAGTTGGGACCAGCACCGTTGTTGTATAAAACAACCGCTGCAGAAACGCACAACGCGCCCTAATTTTTTCTATGGAGTCAAAAAACCCAAGAGAAAGAAAGAGCGCAGTAGCTTTATAGCACCTTCTGAAGTTCAACAAGGATCAACTATAGAACCTTTTATTATTTGTAGTATTTATCAATGATATATGTAGACAATGAATTTGTAGTGAAACGTCTAGCAGAAAGAAATTGTTCGTGGTAGACAATGTCTCACCAGTTTTGCAGGTCTTTGCAAATAGTACAGTAAAATTGTCGTTTTACCTTAAAAAAATTGGCCGCGGTGATTCCTCTTGCCCAGTGGTTTAGGGTCATTAGATAAGTGTAAAACCAAAAATCCGTGCCCCCACCCCCTGCCAAACAGCCGCCATCTTGAAAACAATTGAATTGGTTTTTTTCTCGCGATCTATTGGTCGAACAAGAAAAGTTACTGAACAAAAATTTTGGAAATAAAATTCTACACATTTTTTGTCAGTTCCTCCATACCGAGAAGTTGGTATTGCAAACGCTAGAGGGTGACAAAGTTACCAAAAATCGTTTTCCGCCATTCTACCTCTGTGGCAGTGCCGGTTTTACATGGGTGCTATTGGGTGCTGTAGAACCGGGCGGTAAATTTTTCTTGGGCGGCACGCAGAGCGCGCTAGTGTAATAACTCTAGCGGACACATACGATAGTTTTATTACATACTCAGACTCGCACTTAATAAAGTTGGCACGACGACGAAGTAAGCATATTATCATGTCCGACTCATCTCCCGACGTCTGGTAGACCTAAGCAGGCCGCATAATAGTATATTACTAGCTGTAGCCCACGGCGTCTGCCGCATTTAAAATTTAGGACGAATTTAATAACTGCTAGAAGACGAAGCACCACAAAACCAAACACGAGACAGGTCACACACAAAAAGTTCACAGTTGTCAAATACAAGTGTGCTGTCAACCGAAGCATCAAAGCCTCGATTTGTAAGGGTGTGTTTAAACGGAGTCTGTGGGCGACTGTGGGTCCCATTCAGCAAGGCAGTAATAAACCCTCATTATTAAATAAAATGTAATTGTGTTCGTAGTTTTAAAAAACACAATCAATAGGTATAATAAGTAATTGTGTTGTTAGATAATGTTCCTATTAAAAGCAATGGGAAGTTTGTCTAGAAAAATCCGAAAATAGTAAACAGTTGAATTAAGCCTTGTACTTTTGTCGGTTTAACACGGCATGTAGTGTTATTATTTAAGAGGTAAAAGTGATACTTTGTGACCGGACCGGACCGGACTGCGAGACTGGACGCGTTTGACTGACGAGCGTAAGCCAGTCAGGCAAATCCGGGCGAGGCACATAAAGTAACACAGGTTTGAAAACTTGAAAAAGGAATTAACTCTGTAAAGGAATATTGGGTTAACGTATTAAAAACGATTGTTAGCGTTATAAATTGGCCCAGTACTTTCAATATCGACGAAACGAGTTTGGTCAATATGAAGCCAAAGGAATAGATTTAACAAGCAACGAAAACTGCGTGGAACGAAGGAGCACTAAAATAAATAGGCAACCAAATACAGAAGTTATTTTAAGAGTAAGACCTAGAGAGAAAATGGGAACATCTTCCAATTCTTGATAATCCAGAAATCTTCAGTTTGAAATTAATCGTATATCCGAAGTGTAAAAAAATGTTTAATCTCCCAAAGATTTAGTGAAATTGTTACATGAAAATAAATTAATATATTCATGTGTGCCTTCGTATTTTTTTTTTCTATAATGATTAGGAATGCTAGTGGGGAGCGTTCATTTTGCACGCTGAAGCGGGTTAAAACCTATCTTCGAAATTCAATTAAACAAGAAAAATTAAATTCTTTAGCCATATTATCAGTAAATTTAGACATTTTAAAAACCGTACTCACTAACTAGCTAATACAAACCATTTCAAATTTAAAAGCAAGAAAGCGACTCGTGTAAAACTGAGTGAAACTCCTCTTCTGTATTTTATTACGAATGTGATTGTACTGACATGTGATCATCTTAATTTCCAAAATTCCCTTCCTAATATAGTTCTTAGTATATTAGTCAGACATGTCAATGTATTGCAATATTGGGCATTGACTTTCTTGTTGTTTTGTGTTGCCTATTTATTAATTTTGACTTTTTAGTTGATTTTAAAAACCAAAGTTAGTTTGTGTTTTTTATTAGTTTTAAACGTAAAATATTTATTTTTATGTTTTATTTATATTTAATTTTTACTCAGTTCCTAGTATATTAGTGATAAACACAAATAGAAAGCCAATGTTTAAGAATGTTATTTTGTTTTTATTTCTTTTTTCTTACCTTATTGTTGTAAATAAAAACCAAATATTAGCTTTTTATTTTTAGGGTGTATTTTCTTATTTGTTCTAGTTTTTGTGGTTTTCGATTATTTTATTTTTCACTGATGTATACTGTAAAGATATTTATAATAAATAATTTCGGATTCTGGAACCCTTCTTTTTAAACATAATAAAAATATAATTTCAGATAGTTTAAATTACTAATTTATAAAAATATAGGTAGGGGCGGCAGTTACGATTAGCACCGGGGGCTAAAGTACCTTAAACCGGCACTGCTCTGTGGGGGTGGTTTTTTTTCCGAAAATTGCGAAGGTGAATAGGTTTTCAGAACCTACAGAAATTCTACACATTTTTGGTCATTGCCGCGATACCGAGAAATCGGTATAGGTAAAAAAATGGAAACTACGGCAAAGGAATATACGAGCCCAGAATCATATCATTTGGCCCAGATCAGTAAAGCTCTTATATTTGCTGGTGTAATATTTGGAGTTCGTCCCAGATTTGGCTTGTCTGCTATGGATTCTAGTGTTTTATAGTTTAGCAATATTTCATACACTATAATACGATAATTGCAATTGTTTGTAAATTTTGGCACAGAAATGACCAAAATTTAAGATATTGACAATAGCTTTACCTCGTCCCATATTTGCAAAAAGAATACGGACACCCGACTGTCTATGTGTAAATAAACAACAAACAGCTTGTTTCACTTCAACCAAAACATGATACGGTGAACGAAATGATACTTTGATCAATACCCTACCAGAAGCAATTTGATGCTAATGATCCCACAGCATCGCACGGCTAGTTATGAGCGATCACCCAAATACACCTGCATTCAAATTTTCAACTCGCTGCCAGATTTCATTATCAAAAGTAGTAATGTTAAAGAATTTAAGCAAAAGTTGCGCAGTCACTTAACAAAAAAATGTTATTACGGTATAGGCGAACTGTTCCAGTAGTTTTTGTATGTAATTTCGTTTTTTTTTAATGTGTTAGTATTAGTTTCGACGCGTCTACGCCAAACATGTATTTGGTCATTAAGACAATAAACTATTATTATTATTATTATTATTATTATTATGGGCCAAATGAAATGTATCGATGATTTATTTTTAAGTTAGTGTTTTCCGACTATTTTTTGTAATCTGTTATTGCTGAAACTGTTATAATCTTGCTAAAAACTCCTACAATTATAATGTAAGAATATTGATCAAAAATATTTTCTATTGTGGGTACAAAATAAAGACCTGAAAAATCTTAACTGGGCCAAATGATGTCCAGGAATGGATGGGTTGCATTCTCGAACCGACGAATTGAGGATGGAAAAGATCTTCCCAAGGGTTGGAGCCTGTGAACACTCTCAAAGATCCCGCACCTGCAAGCCTCTTGAACCTCGTATCCTGTGGGCCAACTTGTGGTTGCAGAAAAGCTGGCCTCAATTGTTCCGCAATGTGCAAAAATTGCGGAGGACATCCTGCTACAGCACAACCAATACTGAATCAGACAGCGAGGATGAAAATTATGACACCGACGAGGAATTACCTTCACAAGTTGTGGGCTCTTTTTTCAATAAAAGTACAAGCAACATTCCTACCATGGTCGATAATGACTCGGTTGTGTCCGAGGCTCCGAACCAAGACGAAAAAACAGCTCCAAAAAAAAAACGTGTCTGAGTAAACTACAATATATCTTAGGGTTTATGCAAAAATAAATTACTTTCAATATATTCCTTTCCCATAATTTTCATTTTTATACGTATGCCAATTTCTCGGTATCGCGAGAATGACAAAAAATGTGTAGAATTTCTGTAGGTTTTGAAAACGTATTCACATTGAAACTACTTGGCTGACGTGTCGATTTTACCCCGCAAAAGAGAAATGGTTACTTTTCTGCGCCGGAGTACACATTTCCACGCCGTGCGGACTTTGAAGGGCTATCACTCGGAGACTACTTAAATCAATCATATTATTAAAAGAGATTCGTGAACAGTTTTTCAAGCACTACAACTTTCACATTCGTAATTTTCGGAAAAAAAACCACCCCCACAAAGCTAGAATGGCGGAAACCGATTTTTGGTAACTTTGTCGCCCTCTACCGTTCGCAATATCAACTTCTCGGTATCGCGGCAATGACTAAAAATGTGTAGAATTTTATTTCGAACAATTTTTGTTCAATAACTTTTTCTGTGTGACCAATGGATCACGAGAAAAAAGAAATTCAATTGTTTTCAAGATGGCGGCTGTTTGGCAGGGGGTGGGGGCACAGCTTTTTGGTTTTACACTTGTCTAGTGACCCTAAACCACTGGGCAAGAGGAATCGCCGCGGCCAATTTTTTTAAGGTTTCCCGACAATTTTACTGTACTAAAATGACTTCGTAATTTTCCAAAAATTGTTGTGTAAGTCCAGAACACATTAACGCTTTATAGGGATTATCTAAAAATATTTTGGTCATAATAAAACAAGTTTACTATGATGTCTGAGCTTTTCCAGCTAAGTTAAAGATTTGAGATGAGGATGTTGTCTGTTCCTCCCCTTATTCAATATACATTTGGGTGAGGTAAGCCATCAGTGGACGAATAAATATAAATCCATAAACACATGGCTAAAAATCTCACATTTACGCCCTTTTGACAGACGATCCAGCAGTATTTTCCAAAGATAAATAAAGTATGATATAGGATATGAAGAGCTTGTATGTAGATAAAACGCAATACATGGTACCAAACAGGGGGATAGCAGCAAATGTATAAATACGTGGGCGTTACAATATCGAACAAAAGAATAAATGATTAAGGAGATATCGGAAAAAATAGGTCAAGTGAATATATTAACCAAATAATTATATCCTGTTTTGTGAAACAATACTGTAAAAATGGTTATATTTACAACAATGGCAGAAAGTTACACTATCTAGTAATCGGAGGTCTTAGATTCCACATTAGGTATAAAATCTATCACTTAACAAGTTCACGTACATCATAATCGCAGGTAAAGCATTGAATTTTTTTATCGCTGAGTACACAGGTGAGCGTTCAAACATCGCGGTTCTGTGACCGGGTATAGATAACATATCGCCACCTCTGGTCGAATAACTAGAAAGTCATTATTTTTAAGAAACTTATGTCCGTTATTATACACATACAAAGCTGATTTGTAGATTAAAATACAAGGAAGTGTTAAGATATTATTAGTAACAAATATGTTTTACAAGATAACCTTGCACAAATATTAAAAATAAGACGAAGTATACGTTTCTGTATGATAAAAACACGCAGCCTTACCCCACAGTATAATATTATAAGACAAAAAAGGAAATACATAAGCATAATAAATAGTAATTAATGCATTCACATTAAGGGTGGATTTTAATTGTAATAATAACAAATACCAGATATTTAATTTCTTACAAACACTCTCAATTTGTTTATTCCAACACAGGTCCCCATCCAGGTAGCAGCCAAGAAATTTGGTGTGGTTATCAACTATATTATTTAAAACACTCTGACTTTTCCCAAAGTAAACACAGACGGTCTTATTATCATTTAATAAAAGCTTATTTTTGTCACACCAGTTTAGAAACTCACTTTTAGTTAAATTTATATTAACAGATAGTTCACTCACATTGCTACGACTAGCAATAATTGTTGTGTCGTCAGCGTATAATTGATGACGTCTCCAGATTTGATGTAACCGGGAAAATCGTTGATAAAAAGAAGGAAGACCAAGGAACCAATGACGCTTCCCCGGGCGACTCCTAGATTGATAGGGTATTTTCAGAGGTTTTACAATCGACTTCAACCAGTAGCTGCCTGTTATTGAGAAAAGAGATTATCCAGTTCAGAGACTGTGCCCGAATACCTAAATTGTATAACTTTGAAGATACTGCCGTGCTATCAACGGTGTCAAATGCACGAGTTAAGTCAAAAAACAGGCCTGCTACCAGCTCTTCCTCATCGTACAATTTATATATGCGATTTAATAACTGGATAGAGGCAGCCTCTGTTGAATGGGCTTGTCGAAATCCGTGCTGGCCACTATTTAGTATGTTATATTTGTTGAGGAACGATGTTAATCTACAGAACATAATTTTTTCAAGTATTTTAGATAATACACTAAGTATGGATAAAGGGCGATAGTTTTCAAGTGACGACCGATCATCCTTTTTAAATACTGGAATGACCTTAGCAATCTTCAGACAATCCGGGAACACACCTTTATCGAATGACATGTTAATTAAATACAATAGGATTTCACTTATTTCATTAAAAACATGTTTCAAAACTTTCAGTGGGATGCTATCCAATCCTACAGAAGTATTAGATTTTAATTTCGGGATGACATGCTTCAATACATCAAGAGTGACTGGGTAGAAAAACATAGTGTGAGGAAGAATTTCCGAAGTCGTACACTTCTGAGGGGTTCCAGCAAATTTGTTTAAAACAAGGGTTTCAGCAGCCGTGGCAAAGTAGCTTGCGAACAATTCAGCAACAGCAGTTGGGTCGGTCACTGAACTGTCAGAGTTCGATATCGTTATTTTAGGTTGAACTTATTGCTGTCCACTACTAGCATTTACAATTTTCCATAGAGTTTTTGATTTACTACTTGACAAATTAATTGAATTCATATTATAATCGGCTTTCGCCTATTTAACTAACCTTTTGTATTCTCTTTTCTTGTCCTTATAGAGGGATTTGGCTGGCTCAGATATACTCTGTTGCATAATAAAGAACAGATTGACTAGTTCTTTCTTGCGATTTAATAAATCTTGAGTAATTCAATGACTACACGCTGGTTTAGAAGGATATGTGGGACGCGTTTTGGACGGACAGGCAATGTTGAAATACCGAAGGAATTCTTTAACAAAACTCTCAAATGCTTCATTGCCATCTTTGCCGATCAAACTAATCCAATCGTGTTTGCTCAGTAAGCATTTCAATTCATTCAGGGAATTTATCGAAATATCCCTAACCGTTTTATGCATGCTTTTTCCTTCGATTAATGTTGATTTACATTGTACTATTATTTTATTTGCAAAGTGATCTGAGAGATTAGGATTGATTACCTCAGATGCAAACATCTCTACTGGTATCGATGTCACTAGATAATCGACAGCCGATTCTGATAAAACGTTATTCTTGTTGAGAAAAACTGTTGTCGGTTCAATCCTTACTTTCTTTGCATTTTTGTGCATTCTGATAATGCAGTTGGTTTAGCAAATTTATTTGCTCTTTAAGTGAAGCAATCACTACGTCCTGATTTAAAATAGTAACCTCCTTTTGTTTGAGTAACTCCTTTAAATAATATATTTCCACCTTGTACTGACTTTTTTCCACTTCGAAGTTTTCCTTTTTCTCGTCAGTTTTAACGTCCACATTGCCACTATCATATACACAACAGTCTATTGTCTTATCTTCGATCTTTTTAATGTTTTTTAATAATTCCACGCAACTGCGGTGTGAGATGGTTGCACATTTTACACATTTTAATCCAGTTAACGCAACTGCTTTCGGCAAGGTTTTGTCGAAGTGCTTGTATTCGTGACTGAACCGCCCGCCGCCATCGTTTCATTTCTGCAACCTGCATTTCTTTCAAGGATGACGTTGTCGTCTACCGTTATACGAATGTTATTCTAGACCTAAGTCTGGATTCTGCGTCAAAGCTAAAAGAAATATCTGAAGCAGAAGAAGCAAGCGGAGTAAATTATAAAATCTGTAATAGAAGTTGACCTCAAGTGGTATTTTTGCTAAAATTGTTTATTCAGCAGCTGAAGTAAGTAGTTCCACGCCAAGAGCCTTCCGTCAGTAACTGTAGATGCTGTGGATCTTATACATCTGGTCTACAGTTCCGCACAAATTAAAGGTAAACCCACAAATTTAGACAGGCATTCAGTAAAGCCGTACAAATCAGATGAACCCAACCCTAATGCTGAGCTAGTCCTAAGCCGACCGAAGGCTACGCCTTTCGCCTGTTGTAAACGCCGTTTTATACCGTAAAAGATGGCATATGGGAAACCAATGCAATGGAGGTAAAGGAAGAGATTACAGAAACGGTGAAACGAGTTTATAAAAAATGTGTTACAAAAAAAAAGATTTAAGGAAAATAAGTGGCGAAACAAAGGATGCTAGAAATTACTTTTTCTGTTACTATTATATCGATACCTTGAATGAGCAGTGTAAAATACCTCTCATTATTTAACAGGTATCTGTTTACTGCGCGAAAAGTATCCCAAAAAGTCATGTACCAAATGTGCCACACCATCGTTCTTTTGCTAGACCAAGATAGCACTCAACAGATAAAAGCCTTGCAGATTAAATAACATTTACCCCTTTCAAGAGGCAACTGATATGCACTGCAGGAGCGCGTGATGCTGCAGCTGCCTGGAATTCCACCCTATAAAAAATAACCCGTATCGCAAGGAATAAAGCAGCCTTGCTCTGAACTTGAAATGCAAAATTTAGCTTTTATAAGAATGCACTCGCGCTTTCAAGTCTGGAAAACATTTTATTTCTTATTTACTATTGTCAGCGTTCAACCTGCGAAATCCTATAAGAAATCGGTTGTAAATATCTCAACGGCACAGTGTCGCTTTCACATTAGTTATTCAGTCGAAGAGTACCCAGTTACGTATGTATAATATGTATAATAAGCGATAAGCTTCAATCTGCAAATTAGTATCGAGAGGTGTCTATATTTACTAAATGTATTTTTGTTGTAATTTGGTGCAGCCAAGTTTGCAAGAAACTAAATGTGACGGCTCCAACCGCCAGCGCATTTGCATGCTAAATCTTGGTAAGACGTCAGTAGATGACATGGGTGAGCAGTAACTTTCTTGAAATATTGTTACAAACAAGTTTAATCAACAAATCCTGTTTCTAAAGTTTTGGCCGATACTCTGAAGAGCCAATAGTTACCAGACAGTGTCGTGATTGTGTCTGCACTTAATATTGAAACTGTATTAGGCACTACCAGCGTCCAAAGCCAAGATGAGTCGTAATGGACCTCAGAAATTGTTCGAGTTATTCAGGCGACGATACTTTGAGTAAAGGGCATAGTTTCTTCTTATTACAGTGCTTTAATCACAAAACATGAAAATAGACTATACATTCGATTTACGAGCAATTAATTTAATTATACCCCTAAATTTTTATTTAGCTTTATTGCTTTCAGTTAATACAAATTTTGATATCTAGATAAAGATGACTTTCTCATTATGTAGTTGTAACTAAAGCAGGCCAGTATGTAATGCCCGATTTTTGGTTATGGCCATTTCGTGTAGTTAGAAACAAGAGGAAACTCTGTTTCTGTACTACATATATATCTCGTTAAGTGTGATTTGTCTAATGCTAAAATGCCTGTGAATACGACTGAAGGTGACTTTAGGAAAATGTTTTATGAACAACTATAATTGTTATAGAGGGAAAGAAAGGTTAAGTGACTTTCGAGATTCAGAGACGATTGCGATAATCAAGAAAAGCAAGTCAAACTCTTCAGAGGGTATCAGGAAAATGTATTGTGAATCTGGCTACAGCTATAAATATGATGAAAGTGTCGATCATTTTGTCGTTTGTAATGTGTCTTTGAAAGAGCATGTAAGGACAATTGCATTTAGCGTTTTCCGCAGTTTTCCGCTTTTGTATTCAAAATATTAGTACTTTTCCCGCTTCATCTAAGTCCAAATGGATAGTATAGCTATGTTTTAAAATCTAACTTCGTTCCTTTCAAACACTGCCGTATTCTGTCCTATTGCATTTTATATCTTGGGCAAAGTTTTATATTTAAATTTGGCTTCTCGTATTTTAATCGCGTTTCGGTGCCGTAGTGTCGCCCATTATTTGCCGGGGCTCCCCCGTTCTTCATGCGAAGTTCTGATTTAAGATTGCGCCATAATGACGCAGTTAGTAAGTTTCTATGTGTTAGATAGAGAACAAATTAAGTAACGCAGGGGCGCGTTTCTTTGGCTTCAGGATGATACCGCCTGACTCCAACAAGACAAGAAGTGTGAAGGTTTTGTTCCGCTACGGTGAAGGCCTTGGCCTTCGCCAGACGATGTCGAATTTATTGCACTAAATAGGTGTTTTCGGTCAAGTATTGGTCATCTAAGAGACGTGTGGTGCAAGTTATTAGCTGAGGAACTCCGTACTGTGAAGCGGGCACCTCCAATTAACGCATTTGAGGTGGATTATACCTCGTTTGTGCTAATTGTTTGTGATGAAGCTACGTGTACCTACCGTACCGTAACCCTTGTCTGTAGTTATGTTCTTCGTTCTATCATCTAAGGATTTAACACCAACTTGACAGACCACACCCTATGCCGTTTATCATAGCTCCTTCAAGTATTTTATGGCAGTCGTTTGGGGCCAACCTGCAGCTCCGTTGAACACCATCACCGTAGCAATCTGAATCCCTCAAGGTACTGTGTTATTTTGTAGTAATTTTAACAAACGGTTTTGTGCAGTGAAAAGTGATTTTTGGAGTGTCGCCATGTTACGCAGCATTGTCGTTAGTTTAACAGTAAGCGTTTAAACCGTTGTTATTGTCCTTTAAGTCAATTTGAGTATTTACCGACAAGATTTATTGCTTTAAAGTAGTTTCTTTGTGTAAATTAAAGTTGTTATCGTTTTTGATTCAGTTAGATCGTTTGCTGTCAAGTTTACCGCCTGTATTTAGATTAAATGTTGCGCAATTAACAACACTAACCTTTTTTGAGTATTTCAGTTGATGTTCATTGTTCATATACACATTTCTACGTTAATATAGTTCATTTTCAATTAGTTGTGATTTCCTTTAGTAGATTTATTATATTTACATGTGTGATTTCGTGATGTAAAGGGATTCAGAATGCAAGTTAAGGTAAGTTTGGCCCAGCTGTTCGTGGATCGTCGCTCAAGCACTGCCAAGGTCGGATTCATTGCTTCCACGTTCTCGATGAGTCTACCTGCGTTTATCCCGATTTAGTAAAGTGGTGGCGTATAGCATTTAACATCAAGAACCCACTTCCCCATTGAGTGTTATCCAGCAACCTTTGTTACAACCCAGCGTAACGTAATTGGGGCAACTGATCCGAAGAATTTCCCGGTTTGTATCGTTTCATGTCGTAACGTCGTTTTCGTTATGTAACGACTATTGATCAATTATTAGCGGTCGCCATAAATTCAAAGGGTTTTAAAACAAAAAATACTATAACTCACTTAGAAGTTAAAACTTATTTGAAATTATATACAGTATGAACCATAAATGATGTTCAGCTTAAAAATTACTAGTTGTTCTCCCAATTACAACCAACGATTTTAACAATTGAAGGTGAACAAAAAAGTTTAACGGATTTTCAATCTATCCCCTATGGAGGACTCAATCGTGTCTCAATTACCACGACCACTTAACAAAATTCAGACATTTACGTCCATTGCGTATAAAAACAGCAGCGGAAGTAGCTTTTAAGCTGCTGAATTGTGTTCTTACTCAAAAAGCACCACCCATTTGCGATTTGTTGCAGTAGTAGTAAGTGAACTAATGTATTTTAAAGAAATGTTCAAGGCATCGATGAAAGAAAACAGTAACTGGTAGTATGAAACTGCTATGCTAGATACATTTTTATAGGTTGCACTAGATTGTATATTGGTTGTCATTAGGTGCAATAGCAAAATAACATTTTAGACTGATGTTCATACACGGATTTGTCCGGAGTAGAGGCACAAATGGATCTCCAAAAAAACTAGCAACTCGCAGGAGATGGAAGAATGTGAGCAACATCTTCACACTTAGAAGTCGAGGCTGAATATTAGGTGATCTGGTTCCAGCATGACTTCGGTGTAGAAATAAGGAAGTACTTAAATGCAACATTTCCAAACCAGTGGATTGATCATGCTAGGAGTATAAACTGATTGGCCAAGTCTACTGATCTTGCACACTGCCACTTCTTCTTATTAGGATCTTTAAAAAATAAAATCTACAAAACGCGCCACCCAAATATATTTACAGAATGTGCAAATATTAAACCAGCTGAAATTACAAATATTAGAGAATATTTCTACAATAAATTAGGATATTGCTTGGCAGAAATTGGGGAACTATTTGAATATTTATTTTAATTGCTATTGTCAATGTTTTAATTTTCATAAGAGTAAATATTGCATTTCTTAAAATAGATTTATTTCATATGATCCAATTTTGAATTAACTTTATTATCCTGAAGTTTCTAATTTTTAGTAAAAAACGAAGTCTAACGTAATTGATCTAGGAAACCTCGTCTTTTAAATTAAATTAAATGTTTCTAGTAACTTTGTCATAATCATGCTTCTTCTGTGTTCGGTTTTGAAACCAGTTACCCGGCATTCTTGTTTTACATTGATTGTAAACAAATTGGCTTTTATTTGAGTAGAAATTTGAAGCTTGTAATTTCAATTATTACGGGAACAAGTTTAATCAACATCCATTATCACATTGATGTCTCCGTAACTACGAGCTCAGACAAAGGCAAGAGGTAAATCATTGCAAACTGAGCTAGCCGGCAACAAAAAGGGCCAATCAGTTATAAAAATATAAGTGCGTACGAGACGTTGCCTTACAGAACGTTTCCTCCTTTTTTTGTAGTTGTCCTTTTAGGCGTTTCATATTTTCTTTAGGCTGCTTTATTCCATTAGTTTCTCTTTTGCCTCGTTTTTTGTTTGTACTGTTGTAGTTTGCCATATTTTAGATGTAAATGCAATTCTGTACTTCCTCATCCTTCTTCTCCATTTCAGCTGTCATTCCTTGAATAAAGTTCGGATTTGCTTTGCATATCATTATATCATACTCATGGTCAAATTTCCTCTTGCTTTAACATGATAGTGGTGTTCGCTTCAAAGACTATATTCTATATTTGTGCACAACCGCTGTAAATCATATATATATACTTAACAAAATTATTTTTCATTGAAATAACTGCATTTTCTTAAATTCATAGTGATGCACCGCGAGAAACTACACCCACATTATATCCAAGAATCAGAAATTGTGGTTCTACTGTACAACTATCACATTGGTGACTATTCATTTTTGAAACAGTGCGGCACAGCTTTATTTTTAAATATGTGTTATATATAACAATAATATGACGAAATCGATTTTCAACTTAGAAACTTACAAATAAATGTCTATTGTATCATGACGTTTGAGAGTAACCAATCTGAACAAATAAAATTGATGTTTCAGACTCGGTGCTTTTTACTAATAAATTCTTATAAAAGTGGTTACTATTTAGGAATATCAACTAATATAAGAGATTAGTAACTTACGCAGTTAAGCTTAAGCATTAATTATCCTTCAAACCTTCTGCCGGTCTAGTGGTCACCGTACATCTAATAGCCAGCAGTTCGATTTCTATCAAACCACATTTTGACAACGGGCGGTCACTTCTTAGGGAAAATAAACCATTTGAATTTTGCATTGCCTTAGATCTGTGAGTTTTTTAGCTGGGGTAGATTTCTTAGGCAGAGAGCGAAATGAATTACTAAACCAGCTTTATCATGTTTATTTTTTATGGATATCAACTACCCCACGGAAGAGCATTCCTGGGCGTGTTTCACGAATTCTCAAAAAGGAGAATAATGTCATAGGGACTATATTTGCTTTGAATCCATACCTTTATATTCAGGAAGAAGCACCTCTAGTTCTAATTTTGTTAGCAATTAAATTTCTATGATTATATTACAGTTATACTATTCTTTTAATTTATAAAAGGCGTCCATTTCTACCACTTTTCCTTTCTCATTTGGTCGTTATGCTGCTATCGTAGTGCATTTTCGCTATTCTATTGCTCAATATCACAAGTGATATTCCTTCATGCACGTGTACAATTTTATTCCTTTCGAACTCATCGTGGCCTAAAACGACCAGGAAAACTTCAGCACTTTAGATGTGAAGCTTCAACTTACAAGATCGGCACTTCCGCTGTCATTTAAAAAATTATATTTCCTCGTGTCGGAAGCTACAGAATCCCGTTGCAAAGTTCAGACACTTAACAGCCCATAATTTAAACTCCTTTGCATAACTAATTGCAACCTTTCTTTCTTAGCTTAGTAATTTATGATTTCCTGAGAGCTATTTGGAATACAGAAATGTATTTCCCATTCGACGTTTTTACTAAAAATCCCACTCGCTTCAACCTGTTTAGTTACGTTTCTGCCCATTAAAACCAAATAAAATCCATTTCAGTGCCCCCGATTTTACTGCATATATTTTCCGCGAGTAATTATGCTACGCGCCTGGGAAATTTCCATATGTCAAAGAGAGCCAACATAATTACTCCAGAAGTGTGGCGCGCCTGGAATTATGCAAATCAAATGTGGGCTGCCATTTTCGAGAAATTTCCATTGCACTAGTGCATGTTTAAACGATACTTTCTGGGAATTATCAATTAGCACATTGTACCATTCAGCCGATGTCAACTTCTTATTTCAGTTTTCTACAAAGTGCATGCAATACTTTCCTTTCCACGGAAGTTTTTCCTGTCCAATTCATCGGTGAAATATGTCACAGTGCCCGCCGCTTCCATTTAAGCCCTTTGTAAGTCCTCTTCCTGGCGTATTCATCATCTGCTCCATTCTAGTCTAGACTCCGGTAAGATGTTTTATTCATTAAATTATGCAGATCTGGACTTTTATCTCTGATCCCTATTTATTATGCATATTGAACTCTTTTATCAGTATTACATTAACGAACGTTTTATTCTGGGAGGAATAGCTCCGACATGACTGCACTGGGAAATTCCGTTTCCTAAAAAAAGTTTATATCATTTATATTGTACACGGTGGTAAACTTTGCGCCCTTTAGCAGATGATACTAGCGATCTATGCAGGAAAAAATAATTTATTTGAACCCACAACTTTATGGTTTTCAAAATAATTTTAAGATACTTAGGAGAACTTCGGCGGTGCACTGGTAAGAGCGCTAAAAAGGGTTTTTAAACCATTTGCCGATTTATGGCGGTATCTGAAAAGTGCAGCCTTTAATCATTTGGTTGTCACGAGAGGAAACTGACAAACGTAACAAAATAGATTTATTACTCAAATCTTAACTCATACACTAATTGGTAAGAAACCCGTTAGCTATTTTTCGAGGTGTCGCTACAGTGTGATAGCTTCAATCAAAGGATAAAAGTTTAAATTACTGACAATTAATTACTGGGCGCCAGGCTCTTTAAAACATATATAACTTTCAAATGCTACGATAGAGCGCCCCAAAGTACCTATCTGTTAACATCATGAGCAATAATAACAAATTGTAACCTCTATAATTAATGTAGAATGTCAAAGCATATGTATAATAGCAATTAGATAAATTATTTATCTATTGTAAATACCTACATCCATAACAAATTAAAATTATCTAACAAAAATTGTAATATGTCAAATTCTGAATATATTATATCTTTATGTGAGAATTCCCACATGTAAAAATCAAAAAAGTCCATAAGGGGCGGCTGTGTAAATTCAAACGTTAGCAGGTTAGGTTTTGCGGTCTATGTCAAAACTGACGTAAAACCTAACCTGATAACCTTGAAGAACAAGAAAAAGAACAAGGTTGAAAGATGTTGTGTAGCTGAAGCTGGCTCTTCTGCTACACTGCTGCTTGGTAAAGCAGCATTGGGTATCTTGATGAAACTTCCATTATCTGGAAATCCCCATTCTTCTTTAGCAGAAAGATTCGCGAAGTCATTGAGATGTACAAGCACCCTAACAGTCTCAATCGGGACAAAGGCTTTCCCCTTTCTTCTATTTGGAAAATGCTAATTCCTAAGCCCCGTCCACCGCCACTGAACCGCGACGGCACTTGCCTATACATTTATGGCCCTTCTCCTTCCGATCGTTAGAAGAGTTTTGCCTCTGGCGTGGATTACATGTTGAGTTACCGTGCTCTTTTGATTTTCTTCCTAATGAAGCCCCTTAGTTTTTCGATCTCAATAATGACACGGTCCAATCCCGGAAATCGTTTTTTTACTTATTGGATACCTATATCAACAAATGATAACGCATAAATACGTTTTCAATGGAAACGGTGTGAACATCTTTGCAAATGCAACTGAATGGATGCACTTAAAAGAGCATTAATTTTATAGGTTTCACTGACTAATTTTCAACCCAACATGGACAAAATACGATAAGACCAGACAAACGTTAAACGTCCTAGGTATAAGATAGAATAGGAAGAGGAACGTGAAGAAAATTAACAGTTTCAAACCTCGAAAACGTTGTGTATATGACGATATTACAGAAAAAATGGTGAAATACTTAGCAAATGCTTCTGCCAGGGGTTGCTAGAAATGATGAACTGTAGAATAAAAAAAAATCTGCAACACAATAAAGCTTATTTATGTCAAGATATTTCGCATTTGTAGAATATCCGCTTAGTGATTTTTTGCGGTCACTTGAGGTGAAAATTACCACTGTCTACTATCTTACTGGAGTGCGGACGACGAGCTTACGGGTTAGGAGTAGAATGTATCGTAAAGAATAGTCGCATACCCGGAGTATTTTTTATGGTTTATTAAAGGTGCTATCTCTAATTACGGTTGAGTACTGGATGGGACTATTTTTAAACTTCGTACCCCTGTGACGCCGTACAGTCTTGAACAGTCTCTTGATCCTGACATGGAGATCTTCGCCAAGTGATCAACGCCGTCACCGAGTCCGAAGGCATTGCAAGATGCTATTAAGAAAGATCTTATATGTTAACCGTAGGTAACGCGGTGCGTAGATAAGTTCATTAAATTAACGTTATATTATTACTAAATTAAGAGCCTGCTCTCGCATGTGTGACATATAAAATACGATATTTTGAACAATCAGCAGATCTGTTTCAATATTCGTGGTTGTTAATTGCGTTCCTTTCTTTCACTACGAGGCAACTTGCATGAAATATCACAGGTATTCTAGAGGACTAGACATCAAAGGTAAGTCAGTGTGTGCATCGCTCAGGGCTTGTGACTTCCCTTGGTTTTAACATTTCACGCAGATGAGACTAGACCCAGGTATGCCTCATCCGTGGTTCATTGTTTTACATTGCGTGTGTCCTTTACCGTAAATTTTAAGTAAGTAATTATGTGCTCAATACGATTTTATACGCGTAAATCACGTATAGGCAATTTTGGCATGCGCTTTATAAAATAAGTAGCGCGTTAAGAAAGATGTTTTGGGGTTTATCACCGTTCGTAGTACAGTAACGCCTTCAACTCGTTGCATTAGTGTATCAATAGTGTTTTTTCCTGAGAAATTATTTCGCCGTGCCCATCGACTCGTTTTACTAACGATCCTTCGAAATTATTTGGAAACCTTCTTAGGGCCACAGCTGTTACGCTGACCTGCTCAAATTTGAATGTTTGCAATTTCCTGTATTATTTTCATTGGAAAAACGCAACTAAGTAAACATTTCCAAAGGTACAGAAATTAGGCAAGGTGAAAATCCCAGAATTGAGCGCTGTACATATTTCCCATCCCCAAAAGGCTTTCCTAGTAAAACTTCAATTTAATTTAATATAGTACAAACTAGCAGTCCAGTGAGACAAATGTCTCATTTAAAAAAACAAAAAAGACCGTTTTTCAAATAGAACGCGTATTAAATAAAAACTGTACCCAGACCTGGAAGGTGTCAAAGTGGTTGCCTAACCGATCGACGTTTTAAGGCGCAGAGGGTCACAGCTCCGTTTGGCTGCTGAAACATTTTTATTTAATACGCGTCTATTTGAAAAACGGTCTTTTTTATGATTTCTCGAAAACCGGAAGTGTCACGTGACTGAAATTCGGTTCCTGAGCTGACATGACCATTCCAAACATATAACTTTCATAACTTTTTTCTCTATCTCTTACGGTTTGGCTGCTGAAACAGCGTCCCGGGCGGACGGACAGACAAGTCTATTAGATAAAGGATAAGAGGAAACCTCGCCTTTGTAGTTCTGCAAACTTTACAACTACAGATAATTACATAATTTGCATTGGTGGAATTCTAGCCATACATGAACGGTGTGAAAGGTTACAAGCACTTTTGAAGACGTATCTCTCTACTGCATGATTTATAAGGGGACTGACGCTGCAAAATGGTCTGAATGGAATAATAACGTGCTAACAGTGGTTTATGTAATTAATCCTACAAAACTGATGCAGAGTTTGTTGGGATTTAGTCGCCTTTAATTTCTTGCAGTGAAACGAATCCTTTTAACCAACTCTTGTATTCTGAACAGGGCTGAGAGATTAAGTTTATAGCTTGAGCCTGGCTTGGAAAAGGAAAAATCATAATATAGAGAGTGCAACTGGATAGTTAAAGTAAAGCGAATTCGCTTCAAGGAGTTTGTTTGCTAAAGCGGGGTTATTACCGAAATTAAGTAAATAGTAGATAGTGGACTGTGGACGTAGTAGATTTCAAAGCCTTGATATTTTTCCGAATTGGCGCCCAGCTTAAGAAAAAAAAAATTTTGACAAACACTTAGCAGAGCCGTACTGCCGAGATCCGGTGGACCCGACCCAACGCTGGACTAGTTGCGTGCCGATCGGAGGTTAACGTAGCTGGACTCTCAACGCTTTAACCCTGTTGTAAGTAAGGTTTTATCACGTAACAAGTTAATAAGAAAAGTGATCATTTGCAGGAAAATCGATAATACCACAATTTTTATTAAGGTAGAGAATATTATTTGAACAATGAGAGAAGCATAAATACAAACTGATAGATATTTAAAAAATAGTTTCTAGTGCACAATATAGTTGCTATGGTATTCAGTAACAAAAATTTTAAAGCACCTTGATGAAAAATATCTTTTTGGTAGTATTAATGCAGTTGCTATAAACAAACACACATACAACTTTCCAGAACATAACAATTGTTTAAACTTGATTTAAACACACATAAATTTTATTTTATAAAATTTACGAAATCCAGTTGCATGTTTTTAAATGCAATTTCCATTAATTAGCAAGAAAAATTTAATGTTGCAATCACCAGTCTTTGCCTCATAATTACTAAATTTAATATGTTTAAATTAGATTAAAAACTATATATTTCAGTCCAAATTTACGAAACATTATTCATAATTTAAAAGCCAGTGTTATTACGTAATCAGACGAGTTAAAGACCAGGAAAATGCAATTCTGCACTCCATGCACAATACCGACCTACAGTAGTAAGTTCAACGGGCGACCTTCGCTCTAGCAGGAAATAAAAACTGCACTATTGCTTATCTGCTGTTTTGTAATTTAAACACTCTGACCTAGTAAACTGTATATATGAACTTTGATATTGTTACTGCGTTAAGCATTTTTAATTTTGTATAAATACTAGTCTATTTTCATAATAAAAATCAATCTGCATTTAATGTTTGATTCATTTACTACGTCGCCACCCCTATACCAAGCCATAATACTGTCGAGATGTGAGGCTGCATCTCAGGGGTTGGTGTTTCTACTGTCGTCCGTTCAAGTACCATTGACTACATTGGTTTAAAACGTAAACACAGTCTTGTTTACGTGCTTGACGGATAGAATCAGCGCAAAGTAACGGAGTCCTGACACAGCCTCTCAGGCAACTCTGTTCATGGTCCTTCAAGCCGGATCTGTCTCCAACTAACGAAAAAACACATCCCAAGAAGAAGACAACATCTGCCAACCAACCAGTTCCCAGAAAATGGCCAACAACATCGAAGAATTCAACAAATTAGCTGGCGCCCAAGAAGAGCTCGCGCAGAAGATAAAGCAAATATTATCTAACAGCAAAAAGGACCCTGCCAGCCGAAAAAACGAAGCATACATCGCCAGTCGCAACAAAACGCTGGACGAACTTTGGAACACTGCAACTAAAAATCATGCAGAAATGGGGCAGCTAAGTATTCCAACTCATAATTATTTTAAAACAGGGTATTACGACCAAATTAAAGCCATATACGGCGAAGCAAAAAGTTACTTGCAGAGCTGTTCAAAAACAACGGAAATTTCCAACCCCTCCGTAAGCAGAACGCAAGAGGAAATGGTGGCCAACCCCGAGCAAAAGGTTCGTATCCGAAAACTGCAGATTCGGATCCAGAATTTTAAGCAAGCGATGGACGACGCCGAACTAACACAAGAATTAGGGAGGCCCGCCATCACGACAAGGGAATTAAGAGAAAAATGGGATCGTGTGGTCGAGATGGACGAAGAAGTTATGTCAAACGACATGGCTTCAGAACAAATGCACTTCAGTCCTGAATATACTACGTTGGAAGACAGGTATAGAAATTTAATTATTTTATTGCAAGCGCCGACAAGGAACGAGCAAGCAGCAGCCATCTCGCTTCCTCAAGTCAAAATTCCCATATACGAGGGAACTTATGAGGAATGGGCCACTTTCAAGTATCTGTTCACTAAATTAGTAGATGACAACCAGAATATGGACGATGTCATCAAGATGCAATATTTAAAGACGCATCTTAAGGGAGAGCCAAACCGACTGATCCAGCATCTAGCTGTTACCCAAGCAAACTACAACACCGCCTGGAATCTGCTGCAACAAAGGTATCAAAATAATCGCCTTATTTTAACTAAATTGCTAGATACCATATTCGATCTGCCGGTCCTCTCCAAAGAATCAGCCCAAGGGTTAAAAAGATTGCACGACTCCATCAAGGAATGTGTGGAGGCAATCAAAAATTTAGGCATCTCCACGGACAGTTGGGGTCCGTGGATTAACAGAGCTATCGCTCGAAAATGGGATCCTGAAACCAACAAATTATATGAACAGTCGCTTCAATGTCCAAATGAAGTCCAGGATCACCAAAATTTAATGGCTTTCCTGCAAGTGCGGTTCCAATCTCTAGAATCCATAGACGGAGCTCGAAAGCCCACGCAGGAAAGACCACAGAAGAATTACGCTTCCGCATCCCTAAATTGCAAGCTGTGCCATGGAGATCATTACATCGACAACTGTAGCCAATTCCAGAGGCTATCTACCCATGAAAAACTAGAAGCAGTAAAAACCAATCGATTGTGCTATCGATGCTTGCGGCACGATTCAAATATACCATGTCGTGCCTATTTTAATTGTAGGATCTGTCGCTTCCCGCATCATACACTGCTTCATAAGGCGCAGCCACCATCAAGGCCGCTCCCTGCCCAAAGGATGAGAACGTCAGCTCATGCAGCAGCTATGAAGACTTCCAACGCTCCACAAAAGAAGCCGAAGTCGGACATCATCACCACCAATTTAGGCGCACAGGAGAGCCAAGTTCTACTTGCCACAGCAATGGTTCAAGTAAAGGCAGCATCCGGGATGACTCATCTACTACGAGTATTAATAGATCCCGGGTCTCAGGGGTCGTTTATCACGGAAGCATCAGCCGAATTATTGGGGTTACCCAGGACCAAAGTTCGAGCTGAAATCACAGGAATCGGGAACAGCGAGCCAAAAATTGCCAAATGGAAAATCCCAGGTTTGATCACACCTAGATTTTCAAGTAACTTTTCCCTACCTGTCAATTTATTAATACTTCCGAAACTTACCAAAACCATGCCTTCATCCCCCATCCCATATATAAATATCGATTCCTGGAGCAATACCTTCATCGCCGATCCAACCTTCAACCGACCCGGTCCTATAGATATAATTCTAGGCGCCGAAGAATATTCAAAAATAATTCTAGAAAGAATCACTAGAACAAAGGATGGCATCTTGGGACAAAATACCAAACTGGGTTGGGTATTATCTGGAACCATTGGAAGACAGCATAACGACAGCATTAAAGTCAACACCATGGTTGCCAAAATTGGAGAAGAATATCAGTTGCAGAAATTCTGGGACACAGAAGAAGTACCCACACAAAGAACACTTTCCCCAAAATATCAGGTACGTGAAAAGAAATTCACAGAATCAGTACAGGAAAGACCGCAGAAAATCGAAGCTTCCGAAACTCTTAATCATGGAGGTCACTACATTAAAAGCTGTGGTCAGTTCCGAAGTTCACCTACCAATAACAAGAAAACAATCCAGCAGGTGAAGAAAATATTAACAACCGATCCTACAGCGGAAGAACGAGCAATCGCAGCTGCCAATATAAAGAATACGGAAGTTCAACATCCTGTTATCATCGAATGTGAAAATGTAGCATCTTCTCATCCACAAGAAAATCACCAAGTGCATGGAACCTCCGAAGTCCTCACTCACGAAATCCTCGTTCATGAAGTCCGCATCCACGAAGTTCCCATTCACAAAGTCGATGGACAGAAAGGAAAGGAAATTGCAGGCCACGAACACATCGTTGAAACTCCTACAGCAGCTCCAAGCAGTGGATGCAGTCCAGAAATTGCAGGCCACGAAAAAATCATTGGAACTCCTCCAGATGCTTCGACAGCAGCTCCTAGCGATGGATGGAGCCAAGAAGCTGCAGCAATAACTGCTGCTAACAAGAACACCTCCGAGTCCACTAAAAACTTGACACTCGGTGATGCATACAGCCCAGAAGTTACAGCAATAACTGCAGAAAATGGAAAACCCTCCGACTCCATTAAAAACTTGACACCCGGTGGAAAGCGGCACCAAGACTTGTCGGCAGGGGATGCAGGAAAAGAAAAATCCGACATCAAACACTTCACACCTAGCGATGGATGGAGTCAAGAAGTTGCAGCACGAACTGCAGCAATCGAGACACCCTCCGAGTTCAATAAACAACTAGCACCTAGTGGAGGGTGGCAACAAGACACAGCGGCAAGAATTGCAGTACACGAGCAACCCTCCGAGTTCTCTAAACATTTAGCACCTAGTGGAGGGTGGCATCAAGAAATGGCATCAAGAGATGCAGCAAGCGAGCAAACCTCCGAGTTCGCTAAGCACTTAGCCCCTCGTAGAAGATGGAATCAAAAGGACAGCTTATTAAATTCTACGAGGAAATTTACCGAATACTCGCAATGTGGAACACCGATACGGAATCTTTTAAAACAGGTAACCTCGGCAAGAGTGATATTAATTATCGTATTCACTCATATAATGTTCGTCTCCAAAGGAAGAGGCGGCCGATGGACGTCGGCAGGATGTTCCAAACCAATTGGTAACATAGTCAACGACACAATAACACAAAAGCTCTTTTACAGAAATAGCAAAGGAGCCAGTGTTGCAGCAACCGAACCACTTCGAGGATTTACAACCCTCTCGGTTGGACCTGCAACATCATCTGAAGGAAGTAGCATGGAGAGCCTTCCTACAACGCTACTACCTATCCAGAAGAATCATCAACAGCGTCTAAAAGACGTAACATGGGAAACTATCCGCCACCACTCCTATCTATCCAGCGGGATCACAGGCAGCCTATTGGGAGGGGCTATTCTAATAGGAGCCTTCTACTACATTCGGAAAAGGATCAACCAAAGGAAGCATCAATCCAAACAACGCCAGTCAGCCGTAGAAGAATATCCTCTAAAAACCCTTAATGTGGAAGAAACAATATAGTTTTCCTTTTCTTTTTCTTCGGCCTAAAATTGGCAATATGTTTAAACTTGATTTAAACACACATAAATTTTATTTTCTAAAATTTACGAAATCCAGTTGCATGTTTTTAAATGCAATTCCCATTAATTAGCAAGAAAAATTTAATGTTGCAATCACCAGTCTTTGCCTCATAATTACTAAATTTAATATGTTTAAATTAGATTAAAAACTATATATTTCAGTCCAAATTTACGAAACATTATTCATAATTTAAAAGCCAGTGTTATTACGTAATCAGACGAGTTAAAGACCAGGAAAATGCAATTCTGCACTCCATGCACAATACCGACCTACAGTAGTAAGTTCAACGGGCGACCTTCGCTCTAGCAGGAAATAAAAACTGCACTATTGCTTATCTGCTGTTTTGTAATTTAAACACTCTGACCTAGTAAACTGTATATATGAACTTTGATATTGTTACTGCGTTAAGCATTTTTAATTTTGTATAAATACTAGTCTATTTTCATAATAAAAATCAATCTGCATTTAATGTTTGATTCATTTACTACGTCGCCACCCCTATACCAAGCCATAATACTGTCGAGATGTGAGGCTGCATCTCAGGGGTTGGTGTTTCTACTGTCGTCCGTTCAAGTACCATTGACTACATTGGTTTAAAACGTAAACACAGTCTTGTTTACGTGCTTAACGGATAGAATCAGCGCAAAGTAACGGAGTCCTGACACAGCCTCTCAGGCAACTCTGTTCAACAATCGTTATGTACAGTACACAATAATCGTTATCTCAGATATCAAATATTTCTACTGAAAAAAGCACAGTCAACTAAAATTTGAAATCTTTGAAACTCTTTCAGTATTCCAGTCAGGTCAAACCGTGGGCAGTTCGTTACATTCAATAGCGAAAAGGAATTATCTACATTTCCACAATATCGCCAGAAAAGCGGAAAATATCACGTTCCCGATAAGTGCGGCTCACAATATCTACACTTGTAATTTCTATGCAGTTTCCGTGACATTGGTTTTTACGGCCGAAGGGCTTCGCACATTCACAATTGGTCCAGGGCGATGGAAATCGATCGGCTAGGTTGAAAAACCATACTCGCCGACATTGTGAGTGCAAGTGACGGAATCTGGCACGACTTGAAGTAACAGGAGCATACGCGGCGTCCCTCGGGAGATCCTGTCGCTCCCCGCCCTGATTTATTAGACACCTGATCAGAGCGCCGAATAAAAGTTAACCCGCGTTTAACGGGCAAAGAACCTCGGACGCGGACTCGTTCGCCCTTTACGACGCTGTCTGCGGGCAGATAATACAGATCCGTGAATCCGTGGGTATGTATATTTGACAACTTTATGGAGCTGGGTTTATCTAAAGTGCAAAGGAAAGAACCTCGTTGGAATTGTTATGAATACGACCTCCCTTTAGCAATGGCAATGTCAGATACTGCGAATAGATTTAAATTTCTGTACTTGAACTCAGCAAAGGCTCAATTTAATTTAACCAACGTTGAAGTTTGGAATAGTTATTTAAAAGGTTTTGCTATTGGGAATTTGATGGCACTTAATAATTTTACCATTAAAATGTAAGTTTTTATTTTTGCATCAAAACCTGTCGGGCGTTTTTGGGGATGCTAAAAATATTCTAAAATAAAATTCAGCGTACTTTGATCGCCAGGGTAGGTTTCGGTATATTCGCATTGTTAGTCGATTATGAGTAGGATGCCCCCTTGAGGTCTGTAATATCAACCACATTTCCAAATTTTTGGGGAAACGGTCTCGTTTCTTTTAGGAGACCTCACGGTTGCCAAAGCCTGCTTGAGACGTCTATGTAAGCCCCTATAAAATTACAAATATATCTAACTTCATGCACGTACAATAAACCACACAAACCACAGTGCCAACTAATTCCCACCTTTTTTAATCGGGTGTCTATGTAATTTTGTGCAAATACCCCTTATAGTAAGCAGAGTTACAATGCCTAATCAAACTGTTACATCTATAAAATCGTAATTCGGAAGTTAAAACCGTGAGCTTCCTCCAAGCCCAGTTTCAGGCAATAATTTCGCCACTCAGCACTCCACTTTGAAAATGCCCGTTGGAGTTTTAAATGGAGACAAGAACCAATTACGCCTGTTATCCTCGCCTGCTTCCCTGTTTAATTACTTTTATATTCACAGCCGTCGCGTAATTATATTAGTGTTGTCAAGAGAAACAAAAATTCCAGCCTAAAATGATTGGCCTCCTTAATAACGAAAAATGTTAAATCAACAAGTCTTGAAAGCCTTGCTTGTTATAGGCTCGTCAGCGGTTGAATAAATGTCCAATAAATGTAATTTTTGGTTTGTAATCAAACAATGTTAGTCTTTGCCAGAAGCGGAGTAGTACCATCAGTGCCATTCAAAATAGTGAAAATGAACATTTTTAGAACTAAAGGAATGGTGGTTTCTCATCGTTAAATCAATAGTGACCATACACACTCTAGTTCACCAAAAGACATCGCGGCTTTTCATCAATCAATAGGTGCAGACAAAGTACCAATGCAATATTCACACATAAACCTTCTCGAAAACGAAACCCCGAAGGCCCAGTAGTGGGGATGTGATAACAAGGCTGACGACAATGATGATTTCCACTATTAGATTTACAGTCCTCATCATTAACTTTAAATATTATGTAGGGTAATGGACTACAGTAGACCGTTTATTCGGTCGAATCCTCTTCAGACGCGAATGAGAGAAGTTGAAAGTGTCAAGCAATGATACAAGTGTTCATTGCTTCAGGCATTTGATTTTAGTAAAGGTTAACCATGGAATATAACACAAACGTTGTTTTATCTTATAGATGCTTTGCAATCACTAATTCATTGCTAGATATTAGGAGACGAGCACCTTCTAAAACAGGGGAAGAATAAACTTATTATGGGACTACTACTAAAGTCTTCTCAAGAAAAAATAATAAACATGCCAACGGGCTTATAAATAAAAAAAGCGATGGTGATGAGATGGGACAAGTTAGTAGTACTAGTACACTTTAGTGAACCAACAGCTTCTGTTACTGATTTACTAACTGTAATGATTAGACTTCAATTTTACGCAGTTGTCACAGAAATGGGAAGGACACGAAACTGACATTAATGATTCCACAAAAATAATAGCAATTGTAAAAATTATGCGAGATAGTAAACATTTTTATTGGGTTTGAAATCAAACAGCATCGAATTTCACGATAAAAATCGGCTAGTTAATTTCTTAAAGATTTTGTTTTGATTGAAGCAATTATAGCAATTCAAGAGTACAACCTTTGGATGATTATTTTAAATGGAAATCGTTAAACAATTCACTATTTTTAACACTACAGGCTTCTCAATCATCTGTTGCACTACATATACAAGGCGTTTTCAAAAATAATAATAATAAAAAGTAATCTTAACATTTATCAACACAAAATACTAACAAGTTTTTGCTTTCAGTAATGAAAGTCGCCCTCAAAGACACGTCTACGAAAGATTATACTGTATAAGATTCGCTGGCGATATTCTTCCCTTCACTCAGCGTAAACTGTAGTTAGTAAGTTTAACCATGGATATTTAAAAGGTTGTTGCTGGTTAAAAGCTACGTATTTTAGCAATGTTCCGCGCCTTGATTTTCGCCTCGACCTTTCATTCCCTGCATACCTATGGCTTTTAGTTAAATTTCCGCGTTTTTCGCTTCCGGACTTTTAAAGAGTTAAGTCGTCGCTTCGTTGGCGTTGTCTCTGTGTGCCTAGTGCCAGCTTGACTCTAGGATTGATCTGCACTTCTTTTGTATGTCGAGTTTATGTGATTTCGTTTCTATCTTGGGCATATTCGTTATATTAAAGACTTACTGAAGCCCGTCGTAATATTATATTGAATTTATTATTTCGTAAAAGAACCCATGCCGCCCCCATAGTAACTAGTCGGCCCTCAAATGTGCCACTTGTAGTAATGATAGTTTATGATTACTTGGAAAATTCTAATATTAAAGTAATCAAATTTCAGAAATCAAGGAAATAATACAAAACCATGAAATAATTGGTCATACAACAATTACAGGGAAAGAAAATCAAAATCTGCAAATTGACGACCGAATAAAACTAATTTGAGACTTGGGAGAAATACGTGATAACATGTGTAATGGCCTTAAGATATTTCTCCTCCACCTTTAATACCAAATCCGGCAACTTTTGAGGGTCGTTGGGTGTATCAGGATGCCGATGTATTCTCTAGCATTCCTTTTTTTTAACCTTCCGTATACAGCTTCAGTGGATAGCTATTTTCCGAAGAATCGCCCATAATCTGGTGCATAATTGATTTTATTGCTTTGTGCATTACGTAACCGTCTGGTTACATCAATATTTGACGGTATTTAGAACTAAACACCTGTTCGTCAGACAAAACTTCAAGTATGGAAAGTCGTTATTTCTAACTTCACACGGTCTGACGTTTAGTAGAATTTATTTTCGGGTTCTTTCGTTCCATCTTTCTTGCTTCTAGTCACCCCCAACGTTTGTCAAGGTATCTCGGAATGGAACCAGTGATGTAGTGGCAAATCTGCCAGTGGGGGAACGCTATTCTTCTGAGGGGTATGGAATATACCCCAAGAAAAGGGGGATCCGGGGGTCCTCTTCCAGAAAATCTTTAAAAGTATAGGTGCAAAAATATGCGTTTCGATGTTTTCTGGTGCAATTTTTCCGTATTACGTTGTTGCCAGTTTCGTAGCCTTAATATATAAATATAAAACCTACATCTTTCTAATTCAAACTGTTTTTAATACTTTGCATATTCATAGCAAGTAGCAAGTCATGTTTGACGTAATATTTCTAAATAATAACATAAACCACTAGCCTATATTTAAATGACACTGGAATGAATAATTATCAAATCGTTTGTGCTAATAAGTAAATGCCATAAATTCCTTCTTTATTTTTTTTAACTTAACAAAAAACCAGTAGGGGAACGCCGTTCCCCCGCGTTCCCCCTCGACTACACCCCTGAATGGAACCGTGCGTTATCGTTTCCCCAACTGTTGAACTACCAATTTGTCGCTGGGAAAAACCATACTAGCTGTTAGTACGGTCCCATACTGCCACAGTACGATGCCTACTGCCTTTCGGCGCAAATAGTCGTCATTTGAAGGTCAGGGTTTTGTATTCCACCTTTTGACTATTCGGGGGCGCAATTATCATCCTTGCGTTTCCCACTCCGATATGAAATAGCATACCTTGTCGAATCACATTGGCTATGGAGGTTACTTATTATAGACTTAAAACGGATTCTAATCTTATACTTAGTAAACGACCATTAGTTAATAGCATCTGTTGTTTACCAAACTTTATTTGCTTTTTTTATATTTTCTGAATATGCATTCTACCTTCTAGTGTCTAGAATAGCAAACGGGTAATTTCACTGATATATGTGCGCGACCTGGCGAATGTCCAAAGGACTGACATTTTAATGTGGGGCTGATCGACAATTGTGGCTGCGAATCGTCTTAGTATATAGGTTTTAGTGCCAGTCGATACTTTCTAAATTAGGTTTCTCTACACTTTGCTGAATCGATTCCGAATGCTCTTATTTAATCAAATTCTTTTGATTGACGTGCTCTCTCTTACCTACAAATCTGTTGACACTGTATAGGGATTGAAACCATATTAAAGAAATAGGAAGTTCCTAGCAAGATAGATGGAACTCGAAACTCCGTAAGCGCAATTCAAATGCCTTTGAAATGACCTATATCCTGCACAAGCAGCTTTGGAATTGTTTTGACGCAATTATGACGACTGCTTGTCTCGTCATGTAACAATGAATAAACCATGGCTTCATCACTTCGATTCAGAGTGAGAGGAATAAAGTTTAAAATGAGGATATGTTAGATAACTACCTCTTAATGCAAAAGACTAGCGATCTCGAAGACATTCTTGATTGTGACAGTTTTATCAACTTTCTAGGTCGCAATGAGGACACTATTGGAACTATGAATAAGACAATTATTTGGCTAACAATAAAAAAACGTATAATAATCTATTAAAGAAAAGAAAGATATTAAGTTCTGGTTCAATGTAGACCTGATATATTCCAAATCCTTCAAATTTTTTAACCCAGAATACGCTACTTACCGGCCCATTTTTATAAAAAAAAAAACAGTTGCTACAACAAATCGACTCATCTTCCAAGAAAAACCTGCTTAAAATAATGATGTGTCAAAATTAATAAGGGCAGACATGGGGTGCTCGAACTGATATCGAGCGAACCCTTGCGATGCTGAGGATAAATGAAACGGGGCTGTATTAGCTGCTGCCAGCAGTTCATAAATTGGGGATGAGAGCGTTTATTAACAGGCTTGTCTCGATTTTATCGTGATCGAAGGACCAACCGCAATTCCGATGTGGTAATGCAACGCCTTGGCGCGAAGATATTTTCAGGCCGATAAGTGGCCTCGCCGGCAGTCTTTCACGGCCTTCTAATTAAAAGGCTGTGTGTGTATTTTTAAGAAATGCAATTAACATTGTAACTTGAGAAAACAGTCATTCTTGGAGGCTTCGCCGCTCGAGCACCACCAACGTGTCGGCCTCGAGCAATTTCTCTCCCTTTTGTAGTGTAAAAGCACGTTTCCAACAAGACGAAAATCCACGCGCTCGGTTTGTGTATAACTGTCATATCCTCGGATTAGTAAAAGCAAATTTTACCCAGGAAAAGAGTTAGAGACTAAAAGTAGCGTCCTAACCTGAAAAGGGAGATTAAAATTTAAAAATATGGAAGGAATGTTTCTTGTCCATGATTGCTTCATATGAAGTACAAATAAAATTATGTCAAATATTTGAAAGCCTGATCTAAAGTATTCCTTCTAATGCTTTAAGTATTTTACTAGCCATTGAAAACATTGACATTTTAAAAGAATTAAAGATACGGGAGACAAATGCGTAATTCGTTTCAATAGTTGCAGGTGGATAAATGTAATAAACTGCACAGATGCTTGAATTCTTATCAGCCATACGGCCACTTCTGCACAGTGACTATTTATCTGTCAATATCAACACAAAGAACGTTTCCGACAGATAAAATTATTTGTCTAGTGGAAATTACCTTGAATCGTTATCTACGACCGTGTACAGTTTTTGAGTATGCAAATTTTATATTACATTAAATATTGGAATGGTTTTTTTTAAATGAAACTTTTATAAATAAAGACAATTTAAGAACCATATCATTTTTGAAATAATGGTTCTTCATCAAAAACGTCTCGATTACGAGAAAGAGTAGATTATGATCTCGTATTAGCGACGTTAGAACAAAAACGCCTATGAATAAATATTATTCGAGTTATAGTAGATTCCCCGGAATCAACTATTATAAATGATAAAAAAGGCAGCTTTGACTCGTGAAATTCTATACGTATTCAGGCTAGCAGTATACAAAATTAAAGTTGTCATGATGATAACGCTCATTCTAAGCATAAGTGATTAAACAAAAACTTAGAAATCTATACATTATATAAAGGAAAGTCACAACCCTGACTAATCAACGCAGAGCCGTAACCACTGGCACTACGAACTTGAAATTTGGGTGGAAGATTCAAATTGTTACGTAAGGTAGTGCTAAGCAGAGATTTTTTGAAATTCGACCCCTAAGGATGTGAAAAGGGTAAAATGTGTTTTCATGAATTCCTCAATATCTTTTAGACCCGATGAGATATCGATTTGGTGTGTACTTGCAAAGATTTTCAATGCAAATACCTAGAAATGTTTTTGAGTATTTTGCCCTAATCAACCCCTAAAGGTGCAAATATGGATAGGGGGTGAATTAAAGAATCATTCGTATCTCCTATGTTTCTTGGGTTAGAACATTCTTTTTTGGCATATAGATGTATTTTTAAAATGTTTAAACAGTGGTTTAAAGGATTTTAAAAAATTTACCCCTAAGGGAGTGAAAAGGAGTAAATTGTGTTTTCACGAATTCCTCAATATCTCTTAGAACCGATCAGATATCGACTTGGTGTTTGCTTGCATAGGCATCCAAGGCAAATGTCTAAAAACACATTTCAGGATTTTGGCCTAATCAACCCTTAAAGGTGCGGTGGGAATCTGTATTCGGGTGAATTATGAAACCCCTTGTATCTCCTGTGTTTGTTGAGCTAGAGTATTCTTTTTTGTCATATAGATGTGTTTTTTCAAATCTTTAGAAAGGGGTTTCAGGGTTTTTAGAATTTCACCCTTAACGCGGTAAAAAGGGACAACTGAAAAGTGGTAGGGGGTTAAAATGATTATTTATTTCCCCTCTGGGTTCATTTAAGGATAAAACGGGCTGAAATAATTTTTAGAAATTTTACCCCTAAGAGGTGAAAAGGGGTAAACTGTGTTTTCACGAATTTCTCAATATCTCTTAGAATAAAATAGGAGAATTTCTGAAATTCCACCCCCCTGTGGTGGAAACAGGTATCCTGCTATAATTTATGAATACTACATTTAATAAGTACTTATATTTTTGATTTTATCTCATGGTTATACTAAAACTATAGTTTTATCGATGTATACAAGGGCAACGGCAATTACATTCATATTTCCAGTGGTACGTGAAGAATAAAAGAGTTAAGGAAAACACTTTTCGAAAAAATATTGTGTCCTTTTTACCTACAATATTGTTTTGCAGCTTTTGTTAGTTTAGCGTATTGAGTGAGTGCTGGGGAGGGGGGGGGGACTCCAGAATTCATTTAAGATTTAGAAGAAGAAACAAACATTTACAGTCCGTACGAAGAACGGGCATCTTGCTAGTATATTTATAAAAGTAGCTTTATGTAGTTGGATAGCAACGAGTAATCAAACAAAAATTTCAGAAGGGTTGGTCAAGAATAGTAAAATAACTATAAGTACATGATTTAACAAGTACTAAGTAGAATCACTTTGTTACTGCTAAGACATTACATTGGAAGCTACAATACTTTGTAAACGTTCAATTCTGTTATTATCTGCTTCTGACTGTTAGGTATGTTTGCTTTATAATCCTGTAGAACCATTTCCTAAAAATCTGCATTGCCAAGTTCTTATCCATGGCATAAAAGAAGTAGTACAGAAGAGAAGGTCTTTTTATGTAAGTATGTTTTAATAACTAATACCTCTAGCATATATTTGCAACAATCGCCAAACGGGGAGCTAAATAAAAAGCGCCTGAAGGCCTCGCACTAGATAGTTTTTCGCCGAAAACGTTTGTGTAGCAAGCCCGTTCTTACACTTCAAGTAAGTGTAATTTTAGTCGTATACTGAATAAGTACACAAATTACAAAGCCGTGACTTCGTGACTTTCCATTTGGTACCCTATCGTTAGTTGTCATAGCTAGCAGCCAAGTGAGTTCCCAAATCTTTTGTCGCGTCAACGTTCCAGCTTTCAGGCATCAGGCTGCTTGCAAATATTACGAGAGCGGAAACCAATGAGCGGCATAGACAAATAAAAACGTATACTATTTACGAAGCCGAAGATTGATGCGCCAAATTCCGACGACTGATTTTGATGCACTTTAACAATAAAATTGCACTTTTGAGGTCAGTTATTCGGCGTTTTTATAATCTAATTTAAATGTAAATGCAGAGCAGATACGGGGCTCTGCTAATGGTTTCTTGAATATGCGTGTAATCACCAGATATTGCGCGATTTGCTTGTAACCGAAGATAAGGTATTTAGAAATTGCCGTTCATTCTAAGTGCTAATCTTGGTTTTATTTATGGTTATGTGTGTTTTAGAGATTAGTATATCTGTGTTTATTTATTTAATCAAATCGGATTTTCTGTGCATGTTGTTTGAAGTCAGTTTCAGCACCGAGAATATCAAAAATGCAGGCCAGTTTTATATTTTGGTAAATATTGACACGTTTTGGGAAAAAGTCAATGTTTTTTTGTTGTAAACTAAGGTAGCTGGCAACCACAAAGCAATTAATCTATAAAAATACTAAGTCGTACAAGACGCCTCACTTGAATTTAGTGTTCCCACGGAGAAGCTATCAAACGACTTAATTCACTGCCCCCTTATTTCCGTGCTTTCCGCTAACGCTAGTGGTAAATCTCCGACTCGATTATAAACCCATTTAAGCGAATTCATTGCACATATGCCGCGATCATGAGTATAACATTATATACCAATGGCCATAATACATTGAAAGCATCGGTTAAAAAATTTGGAAGATTGAATATATCTTAAGAACCGGGCATCCCAAGGAACACATTATAAAAACCGCTCCATGCAAACCCTGGTGCGCCCAAATATCGATAAGGAACTTACGCCGTTGCATTTGGTTTGTATGTAAGTGCGTGTATGATTTCCAAACACTTTTAGTGCATGGCTCATTAGCCTTTAGGTACCATCATTTTAGAGTTTTATTTTCTTGGCACAGGAATAAATGTCCATTTCAGGCAATCTTCAGGAATTATACCGATTATGTATGATAGAGGTTTAGTAGATGAAACGGGCCTCGGCCAAACCTCGCCTCTAAAGTTTATTTTCACATTGAAAGACAGAAGCCAAGTTGTTGTTTTATTATTGTAATTAAATTTAAGATTGTATTTAGTATAATCGAAATATTCGCAAATCCGGGCCTGTTTAGTAAGAGTATTGTGCAGTGGAATTCGTGTGTGCAGCAAGAACGCACATTCCAGTCTGCTCGGTGTATAAGGAAAGTTTCAACTCATGCAGATTTGGTAAAGAAGAAGACAGTTGCATGCAGGGTTAGTTGAGGGCTACACATGTTTGCGCCTCCGAAGAGCATTGTTCGATAATTATTAGAAACTGCTTAAAAGAGCCTTGCAGCCAACAAACAATAGCTGCATACAAGTAAAAAAATGCATGGAATAAGCGATTACGAGTCCCATGAACGCAATTTACGTAGTGTACATGTAAGTACACCAATTCTGCTATATATAAAAGCGTATTCAAAGCGTCCATTATGATAGGCGCCAATTTACCAGTCCAACTAAAATGTCCCCAATTAACGCTACTACGAATTGCGTTCAGCTGCGATAAGCTTTTGCAAGTGTGCAAGATATGGTTAGGTATGTAATTTGCTCCCGATTTGAATATATGCAAGCGCGATTGAGGACGGTGTTAAGCCAAGACCGTATTTCGACAATTTTGACATTTATGTTTTTTAAAGACGATTATCTCAATATTATTTGCTACATGCCTGAAAGTATCCCCAAATTATATCGAATTTAGGTTGTTTGATGATGTATCCCTATCTTCTTTTATTGTTTTGTATTCTAAAGTTAATGGATTGATATAAACAAATTAGCGTTTATTCTTCATTGTTTGAAACCAATTGCAGTCCGACAACTATACAAGGGGTACCAGATTCTTGTATTGGCAGATAGTGATCTAGCATACGCTACTAACTGAGGTATCAAGAAGGTTTTATTTATAGACTAAGCCTCTAAAGTAAACTCATCACAATTATTCAAATATTAAGGCCTACGAGACGTTTTGTTGAAATTTATGTAACTACGCGAAGGGTCGACAAATGATTGTCTATCAGCTTAAACATTTCTACCGGTACAGTAACTGAACTAGTTTTAAAAATGTTATATCGTGTTGCACTCTCTCCTTCATTATAAGTACTCCGAGCTTATTTTGATTTTGATTTTGTTATTTCCTGCATCATTAATGACCTTCTTTTATCTATCACAGCTCTACATCGCATCTTTCTTAGAGTGCCTGTTATCTCCTTTAGGTTTTCACCATGTTGAATGAGTCATATTCGTGTTACAACTTTTCTATCTCTTTATACTGTTATAAGAAGGTTTTGGCTTTTAAAATTTTTCGTTTTAGTAACTTCCCTGTATTTCTTGTAATTCTTGTTTAAACTTCCTTCTGGCTTCCATGATTGTCTCTTAGGTCATCCGCTTGAAGACTAGTTGTTTTGGTATCAGTCTCTGTTTATATTGCATTGCTGTTTCATTGATTTCTTGCAAATATGCATCCGATAGTGATGTCAAAAAAGTAACTATTCGGTACACGAGTACTCGTTACTCAACAAGATCCGAAGTAACGGATATCAACTTGCAAAAGTATTCGTTACATTTTGAAAACAGTTCTATAGTTATTGAGTAAATAAGTAGGTACTTGTTCACTCAACGTTGCAGTTTAACCAGAGTGTTTACTTTTTATTTTTTCGCCAGTTACGGTGCGAAGCTTAAGTTTGAGATTGTGTTTAAAATTAGAACGCTGACTGAAAAAGTAGGGGTTTTATGAAAATATTTTTACGCAATAGGCACATTCGAACAGCGATTGGCGTTCTTAGCTGGAACTTTACTAATGCTCTAAAATGAAATAGGTAATTTCCCGAAGAAATGCTTAATGTGCGTTAACATATAAACGAGGCTTCCGGGATGTTTTCTTTCATAGTAGTTTTACGAAAAAAAATATTAGCTAGCACTCTTTAATACCGTGAATTTCCCAAAGAAACTATTATTAACGGATGTTAAAAAAAGGTGATCAGGTAGGTTGCTATCACCTGTTTTTTTCATAAGGTTACTTAGAAAACAAAATAAAAGCAGACCTCTTAACCAAGTTGTTTTCTCTAACACCTCTTATATATATATTAAATGCGTAAAAAATGCAACTCCTGATGTTATACGTGTGCATAAGCCATGAGCGCAATGCTCAATTCTGAGAAATAAAGAAGTAAGCATTCAGTTTTGTTTGTTTACGTCAGCTTTCGCAACGCCGTGTGCGGGCAGTACTCGCCAGTCGCCACTCTATCTGAAACCAACGGATACTCTCGCTGAACTTTTAGGTACTCGATTCGAAGTGGTTGCAACGCGCGTAGGTTATAGAATAAACGAGTACTCGGTAACGAATATAAAGTAACGGATACTACAACGAAAAGTAACGAAAGTTGACGTCACTAGCATCCGATTAATGTTTTGTTTGGCATTTTCCTTGATGCTGTTCTGTCGCAGCACTGTTGTAGCTAGCTTCTGGATTGTTGTGCTCTTCAGGAATATCTTAAATTTTGAGCTTTTTATTTTTGCATTTGTAGTTCTTTATTAACATAACAGTATTTCAAACAAAAAGTTGGGAACATATGTCTTATCTGCTGCCTTAAATCATTTTACGGTAACATCTACGCCATTTTTTGATTATGGTCGTTGTTGCCGAAGTAGTAGGTATATAGTGTGGTCTTGCACTGCACATTGCGAACCTTGCCATCAAAATATTTTACAAGTTCCAAGTATATATTTGGAAGCTTAACCTTGCTATCATGAGCGTGTTTAGAGTAGCATATGTTAGTTCTAAGCTTGCGCAGATGTGTTTGCGCAGGACGCGCCTCAACTCGCCAGCTAAGCGGGCAGAGTACGTCAGAAGCTGACGTAAGATAGCCAACTCAATACGTGTGCTTCTGTTGTGGGCACATGTGCACGCCAGGCGTCTTTAGTTTTAAAGTTGCGACCTAGTGCTACCTAAAGGTGAGCACTTCTTCACCTTCTAGAGAGTAGTGTAAAGAAGCATTTCAACCATGGCGTGTTAACTTGCTGAAAGATGCGCAATGGTGAAAGCATCTTTGGTGAGATCGAAGGGACATGGAGCCAGGTCATTACACAACTGGGATTCACCAATTATTTTTTAAGGTGTGGGAGTCATACTTAGACTGAGTGATCCATCGCATCTGGTGTGTGTCCGCTTTGTGGCGTTTGCACAGTAGACCATAATTTTCCGCTAAGATGAATATTATTGTTCGTATAAAGCCGGAATAGAAATAGCTATCCGCGTTGTGCTTTAGTATTTGCTCTAGCATGATTAGTTAGCATTGTTTTTGATCTGGCTGGCAATAAGCAAAGGCAAAATTAATTAATAAAAACAATGCGCTGCAAAAAAGACCTTATATAGTTTAGGCACCCAATCGATAGGGCCAATTACAATTTAACCCCCACCGGCAGGCCAGAACTGCCCCATTACCATTTACCATCCGAATGATGGGGCTTTAATCTACAGCGTTACAATTCGCTGCGCGAACGAAGCGGCTCCCTAACAAAAACATTATAATTTGATTCCGAAACGGCGGGGTTCGCAGGGAAGCTGATAAACGATAATGAGGTTGTTCTCCCTTGCCTTCCTTATTGTAGTATTTTCTCCAATTTTTCATCGTACGTCCCGCGCCTCTCGTTACCCAGTATGCAGCTGCATCACCTATCATAAAGAGTTCTTTCTAGGAGTTCTAGGCTCTCCCTGGGGCTATTTTTAATGTAGCGAAATACTTAGACACATCATTAATTATAATGTAAGTTTGTTTTCAAAATAATATAATTCAAGGTTTCCCTGTTGAAAATGGTATAAGATACTGATAACTAAGATGATGTGCATGTATGTGAACCACTTTAGAAAAATTGGTAGCAAATAAAGATTGAATGGTATCATAGCTTATACTTTTGCTAAGACTATAAGTTTAAAAGCTATTTACAAGTAATCACTTTCAGGGAGAAAAATAATAAAAAGGTAATTTCTTTCTCAAGTTTTTCAGAACTAATTAGGCTCAAAATTAAACTTTCATAACTAAATTACGTCTGAGATATCCTTGCTACATTCCTTTTAAATTAAAGTCGCCCACTCGATCTTTTGTTTACCGGCGACCTAAATAACTGCAAAAGTTCCAGTTGGTGAATTCAAAGCTTTGCTAACTTCTTCAAGAACTACTCATGCTCTATTGTGTACTCAGCGTTGCATTATTTCGTATACCTTCATATCGAAAACAGGTCGCTTCTGGAGAACTTCAATTAATTTTACAGCTTGCTGGAACTAAAGCAAACGGTTGTCTTTTAATTAAAAACACTCTGTTGCTCTCGGCGGCCAGATTCAATTTATTGCGACTTCGCAAGGAGCACGGCAAATCGGTTTTCTGCGCTAAACCTCTGCCACTAATGCAAAATTGAATCGCAAATCTACGCAGTATAAGAAAATGGAACTAGTGGGTTCGGTTATAGCATTTATTCCAATGCTTTCAACGGTTCGAGGGAAATGCAAATTGACAGATATGAGTAATATCGATTCGAATTCTGCCAGAATACGTGAATCGCCCCCTTGGCTTGCCTTCCTTTACGATGTTTAGCGTAGTAATTCAAGTGTCCTTTGAAAACATTTCGAAAATTAATTATATGATTTCTGGGACTATTTCGTAAAAAATCTGTTTGAACTTTAAACTTAAACCGCCCAGCTATCCTGGTCGTCAGATATAATAAAAAAAATTCAAGAAGCATAAGCGTTGCAAAACAATTTAACAAAAAGAAAAGCTAAGTAGATTTTTTCACAATTTTCCTTGTGCCTCCTGAGTGTTTTTTCAAAAGAACCGTAAAGTTAAATTAGGAAAAGCTGAAGCGTGTGCTATAACAGCTGGTGGTAATTTTCAGAAAGTACTTTAGTTTCTTTATTGCTTAATTTACCTCTTTTTTAATTTATGATTTTTGCGGTAACTAGCTTTGTGCATTCTATATTTGAATACAATTTCATCCCATCTGAAACCCGTGCCTTGAAAACCTGCAACTTACTTCACAACATGCAAGACGTACAAAACCTCTATCTCGGCCATTTTAAATTATCGGTAAATTACACGTGCAATATTAAATAATAAAAACATAAATTCAACTTAGCTATGAAAGCGGACTCGCAATTGATCGGGCTCGTGGTGTGAAAACGAAAGTAAAGTGAGGAGCTTCTCCAGACCTTTGTAGGGATGCATATGACGATTTGTTGATGTATAGAGCGTTGATGGCACGGCAGCTATCCACTGTGTAGAGAATCAGAACAAGGTGTTCCTTAAAGTTTCACCGTCGATCGATATGATATTCCGCGAAACTAAAAAACCAGACACTACTAAGTATTTCAAATCCGTAGATTACGTTTTGGGAAGATGAATATATCCGGAAATCGTCATAATTTTCCTGAAATTGGTAGGGTAAGAATTCCCCAAACGGCAATATTTACAGAACAAATGAGACACTAGGTACACGCAACCTTTGTGGTCGACTACAGCTCTCCCTCCCCCCTCCCGACCTGAAATCCTGCAGCGGAAAGCAGTTTAACGAGAAGAACTACACGGACAAACAGACCTAATAACATTTCCTATAGATTACAATGCATATACTTTTCTAATACCCAATATTTAGAACTAATATAACTTCAGTTTGCTATAATTACGGTATAATTCTTAACTAAACAATTCTTTTGCAAATAAATAAGTTTATGAAACAACTACAAGCTTGAAAAACATTTTTTTAAAGGACAATAGCTAAAAATAAGAGCAACACCAACATCATCGTAGAGGAAATTACAAATTTACTCATTGCAACTTCCTTCCGGTCTCACATTATGAAATCCCAGTGTCACAGTCAGAAGCGGATACATCCCTTACGTGGGTGGCTGTTGTTGAATAGAAAATAATACTACCGAGGAAACAATTTCACTTGGAAGCTAACAAAAACTATAAAACCATCGTGTCAATTGTAAGAAAGCTGTTTCACGTAGTTGATAGAGATGAATACTTATAAGGCAGTTAACCCTATAATTATCTTCTAATCTTTCAAAACCATTCAATGTAGCACATAGATTTTGGGGCTCCTTAATCAAACTATTTGAAAATGATGTTTTGCCGTTTTAGAGTTGTAATAGGGTTGTATAACGTTTTTTTAGCAAAACAATAACTTCATTTATATGCTTATCAGCTTTCCAACATTTCAGTATAGTCTTCATAGACATCGTAGTCGTTAAATTAAACTAACGCAATAATTAAGGAAAATCACTAAATAGTTACCTGAAACTTTCAAACCTTCAATGCTTTACCGGGCATCAATAGTGCTACAAAAGTGCTACTCAGGCTGCTGATAAAGAGAACATTTTCAATAAAACTCCGAAACAATTTCTCTATAAACTTTTAAACGAGGTAACGGGAAACCGTGTTTTACGAAAGTCATCAGAGAAGTTTCCAGGTCACTCTTTTACGAGCTATGAAACGTCAGATACATTACGTTTATTTCTGTTTGACATTACCTATGTAAATAATATAGCACGAATATTAGGTAATTCTAGGACTTAATGAGAAAGAAAGTTCAAACTCACCAACTCACTTATCACTCGCTGCTTATTCAGTCCAAGGAACTTACCTACAACAAAATTATTATTAAAATACATGTGAATGTAAAAAAGTACTACTTGTAAATTAACTAATTCCATTAGTTTTAATCTATATCTCTCAGTACCATGCCTCACTTTCTTTTCCAATATCTCCTTTAGTTTTCTACGTCACAACAATTTAGGCCGGAGCCATTAAACTTTATGAGAAAACACAATCCGCTTTATCAGCTTGGATCCTTTAGAAACACAATCAAAGTTTTAATTAATTTTATTAATTCCGTTATTGAATTAAAAGCAGACATTCCATTATTTATCTTCAATCGCTTGTTATGAATTGAATTTAGCTGAAATGAAATATTACAGTAAGCAAAACATATCGGCAAGTGTAAAAGTGCGATGAGCAGTAGATGAGATTGTAAGTTTAAATCAATAAAGTATTCATCGACATTGCATTTTTATATTGCCCTGCAACAGTGACTGTATATCACGATTTTAAAAACTACAGAACGAAAACGGTTTTAAGGCCAAAACGGTAGAAACAGAGGAAAAGGGGAAAGAAAGATTATTTAGGTTTTATTTCTGATGGGAAACTAGAGGCTTTATTTTATATTTCTACACTGGAAGTGGAATAGTGACAATATTTTCAGATACTGCAGCTAAATTGGATTTTAATAAGGTTAACAAGAAGAAAACTACCTGAATAAGTTACAACGTCAAATATCTTTATCTTGGGAACCATTGAATAAACGAAAATGTGGAGATAAAAACTATAACATTTAATGTCAAGTAGAAGTGAATAGCCAGCGCCTCCTACACGTAAATATATACTTCAGAATTTGAGAAAATTAGTGATATACTACAAAGTTGAACTTCGTCTGATAATAGTTTTTGAGTTGTGAAAATATGTAAAAATAAAGAAAAGATCCTCAGGCGTCTTCACCTTTTTTGCCTAAAGCGTATTTTCCTCTATCTGTCTATTTCAGTGAAAAGAGCATCCTCCTAAGGCCCTTTTGCGGTTTTGGGCCCTCCGTATATATAACAAGTCAAGTTTGAAGAAATTTATTTAAACAGATACTACAGTAAATACGTCCAATTAAATATTTATAATAAAACTAAACACAAGTTATCTATATTACAAACACACGTATATTAATTTCTATTTAATATTCCTTGTATAAACTTTGAATCTAATGAAGACAGACAGAGCCCACTATAATTTTCGGATATTGTTTAATCACTAATCAGTAAACATCTTCTTGTGGACTAGTAGTATTAAGTCGGTTTCTTAGTCCTTAGGGACTGTTTAATTTTCCCATTCTTCGTCGTTACATGCGTCTTATGTGTAACCACCGTTTTCTTCCTCACTACTCTACACTATCATCGCATTTTCACTATTTTCTGCTTATCTTGAATTTCATATTTTAATATTTCTAAGCGCTTTTTCTACCTCTCCTAAAATTATGTCGTCTACTCGTACATTTTTTCCATCTTGTTTTGTCCTTTAAGTGTAATTATGAATGAATGGATGTACTTATAAGTTTTTGGTTAGAGGGTGAACCTACCTCACGCTCACTTAGGCCTCAAGGTAGACCAGTTGTGTTACCACAGTCACGTATGTGCATATGTTTTGTATCTCAACGTTGAATGGTCACTCGGCTCAATATCGATCCAGTGGAAAACGTTCCGCCTATTAATGGATTTGAACCGATGTCTTACTGCAAGCCTAGCACTCTACCCACTTTGCCATCGTGGTAGTGTTCAGTGTAGCGATTTTCCATATTTTCTAAAATGTCGTGCTTTCTAATTATCTCGTTATTTAGTTTGCAACGTTTCGATCCGATTTGAAATGCGAATTAATTATAATCTAATATTATGGGCATTTCAAATTTCGCATTTTCAACTTGATAAAAGTCCCAGTTCGCTCGATACCGCAAGCTCGCCGTTGTGCGCGAGTGAAACGTGGAAAGGTCCGCTGCGCATTTCCATTTCTGCTTTGACGCAAGAGAGGAAACTTGATAACAACGTATAAAACCAATATTATTCCGCGAACTCGAGGAGAATTTCCGACAATTATCCTTCCGTTGAGGAAGAGCTTTGCTCTTGCCTCAGCTGGGCCACCAGAATGAGACCAGAATTATACCAGAATTCTTCTAGAAAATTTAGATTCAGATTCCCGAACGATATCTCCGACCCGCTCCATTAAGTTCATAATTTATTAATTTAAAACGGCGCATACCTGGAATACAGGGCGCATCAAGACTAGCCAGTTTATATTCACGAAACTTCCATAACTTATTAATTTAAAACGGCGCATAACTGGGATTCAAAGCGCGTCCATACTACCCAGTCCATATTCACGGAACCTACATAATTTATTCTTTTAATTCGGCGCTTACCTGGGATTTAGGGTGCACCAAGCCAGTTCATATTCACGAAACCTCCATAAGCTCGTAATTTAACACAACGTTTACGTGGAGATCAGGGTACCTTACTCCAGCCAATTTAAAGTTCCAAAAGCTCCGTAGTTTAGCTGAGACATAACCCGAACTTTTCGTGCATAATCTGCAATTTCACCAGAACATAAATTAATCTACCCCGAGTGATGTGTGTTTACACGACCTCGGCACGCGCGGTCCATCCGTTATCAACCACAAATAGCCTTTTATCACCCACTGTTATCACCAAGTTACATTCCGCGGTCGGGCACGTGGGAAACAAGAGAAAATCCATTAAGGTGGTATTTGAAACTTTATTTGCTTTCATTAAATAAAGTAACTGATATCATCGTGGCTTCATTACACTTTTGCTAACCTTTGTTTACATCCACAGTTCTACCAACGTCCGCCGAAATACCCTAGGAATGCCAGTGACCGCCGCCCAAGTTTGAGCCAAGCCCCCCTCCTGCTAGTTGGGTGATCTAACCGCAAGGCGGAAATAATTAACTATTAATTTTGTACATATCATTCTAAATACTTTACATACTGTTTTATTTTTATCTTTATTACTTGAATTGTAAATAGTGATGAATAAATCTAATTTCTGTTATTTGGTATTCGTTGAATCAGTCAAGGTGAATTTAAATCGAACCTGGATCCAATAAGGGCTACCTGCTTATAAGGGCAAGACTAATTACTGCTATTATTAAATAAATATAACAGGAAGCATTACAAATTAATTCTAAAATATTCTCTTACCATTTCTAAACTTGTAGTTTAATTCTCTTCCAAGCTTCTACCGTCTTCCGGTTTTTGCGTTTCTTGCTGCTATTTTCCCCTCGTTTTTAATAGCGTATTTTCAATTTTATATATTTTTTTAAATTTAATTTTATTATATTTTTTTAACTGTAGTTCCCAGCAGGTGGTTTGTTTTTTCACATATTATCATTGCTTTTTGGTACTAAGTGTCCTGCAGTTTCTCCAATGATGTCTTACAGTTTCTGCAGTGATTTGTCGATTTTCCATTATTTTTGGCGTTTTCTTTAGTGAATGATATTTTGCTTACACGTTATTTATCTATTTATTTATTTAAGAATAACAACAGGCTACAATCCCAATTACAGTTATTCATACAAATAATAACATTATTTTATACGAGAAGTGAAACAAATTAATATAGATTATTAAATAATATAATGATTAAGGCGTAATTTAAGATTAGAAGCAAATCATCAATTTACGTCACAAAACAAAGAACGCGAAGGAAAAAATAAATGCAGTAGATAATATAGAAAATATATTAATAATACAAACAACATTTTTGTTTACTTGCAAAGCAGTCTTAGTACCCCCTTTAAATTAAATATTAAAGATGTGGATATCAGAAGAAACATCTTCTACTGAGCGCCATAGTCTTCCAAGTAGTCAATTTTGTCCATAATTTGTACGCTGACACGATATATTTTGTAAAATTGATTTATCTCTAGTTAAGTGTTGTGGAACTCGTATATTAAACAATCCCAATAGTTCAGAACAATGTATTTCAGAGCTAAAAATTTTATAAACAAAAATAACTTCTTGTTGCTTTCTAATACATTCGAGAGATGGAGCACCAACAATATTTAATCTTTCTGAGTAACTAAATGCAGATTTGCAATAAAATTGATCATTTTCTTTTGCATATTTTCTATTCTTGTCTTGTGACATTGATAATATGGTGACCACACAATACAACAATACTCCAGTGTAGATCTTACATACGAATAGTAAAGTAGCAATAGAGCATGCATATCTCTAAAATTATGCAGCTCCTAATTATAAAACCACACATTCTTACTGATCTAGCTATAATGGTATCTATATGTCTATTAAAACTTAAGTTGACGGTAAATAAAATCCCCAAATTCTGTCAAGAATAGAATGTTATGCAAAATATAATTGTAGTGAGCAACCGTTTTTTTTTCCTATTAAATAAGATTATGTGACATTTTGAAATATTAACAGCCAGTCTTATAAAAGCCACTAATCTGAGGTGAACTTTAATTCGCTGGTAAAATAAACAAAAGCGCATCAAAATTTGTTTACTAATGAATAAAATGTCTTAAGCAGTGACGTTTTGATGCGCTTTTGTTTATTTTAACAGCGAATTAAAGTTAACGTTAGATTAGTGGTCGTTATAAGACCGGCAGTAAGTTCCAAATCATTTATTTGACCCCAATTTGAATTACCAGAAGAAGAAAGTGCAGATTGATGATTATTTGTGTGCAGTGTGTGCACTGGGGCAAAGAAATCTGCAAATAAGTTTGCTATTGCATGACCATCGGTAGTATTTATACCATTAAAAATAATTTTATTTGGAATCGCTGGTTTAATACGTTTCCCATTTACAAAACTCCAGAAAGACTTCAGATTGTTGTTCTTTAGGTTTTTCTGTGTATTGTAAAGTAACCTATTATAACCAGATTCAATGGATGGTTTACGTGAGCGAGTTGCGATGTTATTCGTTTTATACGCATTATACAGCTTAGACTTTCGCTGTATCAGATTTATTGTTGCTTTCCTAAACCAAATCCGAAATGTATTTGTTAAATTATAATATTTTGGTACATAAGCTTCAATTGCATGGAAGATTATATCATAAAAACTACTCATCGACTTGTTTATATCTATGCTGTCACTAAATATAAAAGACCAATTAACTATTTCGAAGTAATCATTTAATAAATCGTAATTAGCAGACTTATTAAAGTTATAATCCCAAGTTATTTTATTGCACAAACAATTTTCATCTTTAAACTGATATTTGTTACATATCTAAATGGCATGAAACCGAGAAAACTTCAGACAAATATATACAGGGTGAGCAACTTAAAAAAATAAAGTGTTGATTATTGTTGCTTTAACTGAGAAGTATATAAAAGTAATCATTTGTATATAAGGCAGTCTTTATCCTCGCCAGAAATAGGACGCAACAGATGCAGGATAAATGTTGTGCGAGACAAAAGAGAGCAACGAATAAGTGCGTTACGTTAAATATAGCTGCATCGTAGGAATTTGAAGCATTTCGGTGACTCACGCAGCGAAGGCCTGACTCACCCGTGAGCTACCAGCGAACAGTGAAATGAATGCACAGGCTCGTTCGCAGGCACTGAAATTTGAATATCACCACGGGTAACATATTTTTATTTAAAAATTGATGTACTTGGCGTTACCAAGTGTTTCCTTCTATTGTTTCAGTATTATTAGAAACGTGAATATATTCTTGCGACTATTTTTCTTTGATTTTTGAAATTATTTAGTGTCACAACATCCACTTGCGAGGGAAATTTTGAGTAAAGCCCTTTACAGATATTTTCCTTTTCTATTTCTGTTATCTATATATTAACCGCGACGAGTATATGCTTTCATTCTATTTCTGCTTCTGGGATAGATTTGATATGCTTTATCTCCCATTGAGTCTTTCTTTTTTTGTATTAGTTTCTTCCATTACGGGAATACACATATCCTCTATTTTTTGGTTCCGAAAAGTGTTCCCGCTTAGCATTTGGTTATGTATGCAGAACTCGAACGTTATCACAATTGAATTTGATATTTCTTCCCCGAATTCCCCATACAAAACAGCCCTCTTTCTGTGTTATTTTCTCTTCTAGAATTCCAGTCCCTCATTATTATTACTTTTATATGTTTTTCTCTTTCGCTGATGCGGTTAGCGGTTGTATTTAAAGAGTACTCATTTATTTGGAAGGAAGAATATAGAAAAAGCAATAAAATAGAGTGTAGGCGGAGATGTCAACCAAACAACGAAAAACAAAGGAATTAGAGGAATAGAAAATGTTAATAAATATAAAAACCAACGGAAGAAATTCTAAAGTTTTGCTGAACATAACGTATATAATTCTAACAGCTCTAAAAACAGTCTTACGGCCAAAATGGAAATAAACGTGGGACAGCATCAAAGTGGTATCCAGAAACAATCTATTAATGACGACATATAGATTAAAAGAGCTACAATCAGAAAGTTATAAATACAAAAAAAAACACATAATATATTTATAGGCTTGTAATAGTGTGAGAAGGGAAAAACTGTTTACTACAGGTAATGAGTACTTAGCGAATCTCATTACCATCATAATATTAGAAAGGGATATAGAGCAAGTGACATCTATACAATAGGACAAATTTATTAAACCGCACCATATGACGTTGTATTAATAAATGTCAAGGAATTTAAAATAAACGGTGAATACATTTAAGGTAAGAGGCAAGCGACAAGGGCAGGGGAGCAAGGCATTAATGAGGACAACACGAAAATTATGACATGGACTGATAAAACGTATGTACAGAGCAAATGACTAGAAGTTAATACAACCAACAACAAATTGCTTGAGATTTAAGGAAGTGGAAAGGCTCAACTACTTAGAAATGTATTGACTAGACATACAGGATTATCAGAAAGAGTGCTTGCAGAGACGGGAAGCAGGTGATTGTAGGCACTGAACGACATACTAAGAAGCAAAGTAGTGTCGAAAGCAGTGAAGTTGTATATACGTATATACCATATTAATTACATAAAACTATAACAGCAGTAGCGCAGTCGCGGCTTTCAAATGCGCGACCGGATGGTGTCCTTCCGTCAGTTCCGCATATCACCTAGAGAGGAGCGCAAAGTGGACGAATTATATTCGTTGTTTAGTGAATTTTGGAACAACCAAACTGGACGAACGAACTCAGGCTCCTATCGTATCATACGCTGAAGTGAAATTAACTAGTACTATAGTATGTGAATAATCGGACCAGATTGACAATAAACTTCAAACTGCTTAAATTGTTAATTGGTTTTTACATCGTGAGTTAGTAGCCACTGAACTCAAACGAAGGCTGTAGTCGAATTTTTCATACAGGCACAAGGCTTTGCTACGTTTCCCAGATTAAATACCCGCATCTTTATCGTTTTGATGGCCATATCAGTAAGTGAATAATGCTTCAGATCAAATTCCTGCATCTTTGTCGTCCCGGCGTCTTTCTTCGTGGGTCATTCGTGCCCTTAGTCTAGACAAGATCCTCTTTGGTTTATTGGATTGTGACCAGCCTACTAGGTTTTATAAAGTATAACTTGCAACCATGACGTTCAGTTTAGGACCATTTTCTCAGATAGTAATAAATCGCATAGAGATCAGCACTAACTGTGCCGAATATTTTCACCTGCGGTCTCGTGTGTTCAACATCAATATAGAGTAATTTTTTATAAACCCAATTGCAGCAGGCCCTGGATAGCCTGAATCAGTTGGCACTACTGAAGTGCATTGTTAGTCTATGTCAAATTCGAGGTTAGTAGGTTAGGTTTTGTTTGTCATTTGACAGAAACGACACAAAACCTAACCTGCAAATCTCGAATTTGACATAGACTGACAATGCACTTCAGTACTTCCAACTGATTCAGGCTATCCAGGGCCTGCTGCAATTGGGTTTTTCAAAAATCGCTGGTTATATACACTGTGCTTCCCTGTACTCTGTACCACTGCATTCAGGTGATTGTATGAGCGAATTAAACGTCAGCTGCATCAACGTCAACTACACCCGCCTTCGCCAAGGTCATTCCGTTGGAACTATGGAACGCCAATTATATCTTGCGGCTTGGATTCATAATCCAGTGGTTTCCGACAAATGGTAATTACTTACTTTCTGCATCCCTCTTGGATTGATTTATACAGAAACACCCACGATTAGAACTACGTGCGTGTCTTTCTGCAGCTAGCTGAAAGCACCGTTGGTTTGATTACTTGAGAAGATAGAAAAAGAAGGTGACAGAAAAACTACGCAGTTAATTCGAGTCGTAAAAAGACCAGGAGTAGAAAGAAGTAGCATGAAGCTAATGGTGCTACTGCAGCTAAAATTCTTGTGCATTACTTTTGGAGGTCCCTGAACATTAGGAATTTAAATTAATATAACTAGTAAGATAGAAAGAACTAAATTGTCTTTTGATAAATTAAATTGTAATAAACTGTTACGTTAGAAAGACGTTGAAATTTTATATAAAATATGCAGACATTTACAAAGTTCTAGGTCAAGCATGTCTGGGAAGTTTTTCACAAAAATTTTTATAGTTTCATCATATTACATTTTAAATTCCAGGGAACGAAGTCAGTATTTGTGTCTATACGTGCCAGTGCGCTACAATAAGTTTTATTCTAGATACGTACATTTGCAAATGAAGTAGTCAAGGGTAATACCACAAGCAGTGGATATATTTTTGACAAATATTTTGTCGTTTCCATGTAAATTATTGCGTTTAAATTTCACGATACAAAATCACATCAAAAATGTCACGAGCCGAAGGCGAGTGACATTTAAATGTGATTTTGTTGAGTGAAATTTGCAATAATTTCTATGAAAATGGCAAAATATTTAAAAAAAAAATATATCCACTTCGAGTGGTATTTGGGACGACTATTTAACAATATTAATAAATAACGATTAACTTTATTGAAAAATATTGCAACAATTAATATAATTATTCATTCTCAATTAAATTCAGCGGAATACTTCCAAAATACAGCATTTTAAAATTTTTAAAACAAGCCACACAGTTTGTTGGGGTTTAGTGTTACGTAACCTAGCGATATCACTAAGGACAGAACATCGTTGCTAAACGATACTTCCCAACAAGGCTATTTATTTTTTGAGTACGTACATTGTTTTGTGAATATTTTGCATGGTGCCCAATATTCAGTGATATACTGCTGTTATTGGTTGAAAAAAGCAAATGTCTGCAATGTGATTGGCTTATATGTTATAGTGTTGAATAGTCAGGTATACACTTCGTTACCCTTTTTAACAACTAAGTTGACAAAGGAATACAGAAAATCACACAACTAACAGCGACGGTACTTCAAATGCTTCTAGGAATATTAATTTCGACCGTTAATTATAAAATCTAGTCGAGCCAACTTGATATTAATTACCAGAGAACGAATTTGTGAAAAGGCTTCTACAGAGTTATGAATAATTGAAGCCAAAAAAGAACCTAAAAGTTTGAAATAGAGAAACGTTGAGGCAGCTACTGATTCCTTAGCACGAATTGGGAGCAACCTTGAAATGGCGTTAGTGGTTTCGAATTTTTGGTTCAAAATAATGCCCGCACGAATTAAATTTCATTATTACTAATTTTGTGCAAACAACTACTAAAATTAGCGGTTGAAACGGAGGTTCTGCTCATAACGCGATTAATCCACAAAGTTCTAAGTACCCCCTGGAGACGTAAACTGCTTAAATGCGCATCACAAGCACTTACATAGCTACATCGACGTAATTAGAGCGAGCATAAACTGATTTGGTGGCTCCACTACACGGCATTGCTGCTGTCCTTAAATTATTTGCGAACTTTATGACACAGTGGTTAATATCGAGGTTAGAGAATTGATTTACACGCTTTTTAGCTTTTGTATATACTCTGGCTTACAACAAGAACCTATTTGCAAAATCAGTTAAAGTTTTCTAAATAATTAATAGCTTTATTATAATATTTATTTTTCTTTCTCAATAGAGAATTATGCTAAACCTAAAGTAGCTTTATAATATTTCTTGAGTATTTCGCCAAATACAAAAATTAATTGCATTAAACCGAAGGATTTAAGAAGAGAAGAAATATTTCAGTCATCTACTAAAGCAAACAATATGGTAACTTTCAGAGAATAATATTACATTGTACCCTCTTTAAGTATACAAAGCTTTAGATGGTTCACATTTACCCGACAGCGTACTTCTCGGTAGCAAAACTAATAAAAATAAATGTGGTATTTTCTTTCACTTTTTAATAAAGATTGGAAGTTCAACATAAAGAAAACAAGTTTGGGCGCCAGAAATTTAATAAATTGCGAAGAACAAATAACAGTATACATACAAATTCAATATTACACAACAATGTATAAAAATGTAAAGATATACAAAAATAATAGTAATAATAAATCTGAAATTAGATTTAATTAATTAGAATTTACTGAAGTCGCTCCACTCAAATATCAAAATAGAAGCACGGTTTTAAGTCAACATAAATATCGATTATAGAATCGATTTTTTTACACAAGTAAACTATTTGAATAAAACAAAGTGATCAGAAATGAATTAGAATAAAGTAAGTAAAATATTTACAAGAAATTTCTTAAAATGATTGTGTTGTTCTTCAGAAACCTTGAATCCACGGGCGATGTACAGTTTCGCAGTCCACTGCAATTAATTGAAAAACGCAATTTACGCATTTAAAATTTGCAAGCAGCTAATCTTCGGTCATATTTGGCGCTTTTCAACACTCGGGCTATTATAAAATTCCAAAGTCGGTAAAATGCTCGATTCTGCACGAGTCCCGCTTTGAACTCTTAAGTCAGATCAAATTCCAATGAAAATAAACACTCTGATAGCTCACGTACACCCGCGTGTTTACCACGGCACAGCAGTTTCCTCCAAGATCCCCAGAAGATAGCAAAGAGCCCGGAATCCCAGCCTGAAAGCCCGAGGGGTCTTGATGCATCCAGCACCTGCAGGGCGAACCCGCACTCTGCGACCGCCACCGTTCTCGCCGCTATTTCAACACTTTTCAATTGAAACTACAATCGTACCCTTTGCTGTCTTAACCCAAGTTCGCTCGTCAGTTATCTGTCGCGGGCTTCCTTTCTGCACTAGCAGAACCCGGCATCGATGTTAATGAGGTGTACCTTCTTCACGTAGCCAGATTCTGATTCCAGTAAGGCTGGATAGAGCGGTTTCGCAGCTTCCTGCAACACCAAGACACCTGGGAATTCGTTCAAAGCCCCCCCCCCCCCGTTGCTGGAAAAAGGGAAAGATTTGCGTCCATGTATGTTTTGCCGAAAATAGTTGTGAAGTCTAACTTACCAGTTAAAAATAGTTCCCTACGAGCTTGAGTCACTAACACAACCCCGCTACGGTTTACGGGTGAAACAACTCCCTGAGGGTCGTATTGAATTCTAAAATAACTATTAAAGCACTGAACTTGTCAGAAATTAATTGTTTGTTTACAGATCAATACTCCAGTTGTAGCCTTCGCCGCTACGCGGCGCAGTACTGTGGAAAATCGATAATCTAGTTCCAGATGACACCGCACCGTCCAGCAACACAGCTGCCAGTCTGGTGACCTATCCGTGCCACGAAGAAATTAATTTCTTTTTTATATATACATAACTTGTAGAACTATTTCTTATTTTAAAAACATTTTATGTATCTACAAGAACAATAGATGTATATTGTCTAGCAATTTTGTTCAGTGGTCTTACTCGAATATTTAAATAAACTCTAGACCGTCTATACCTACCATTTAGGATGAGTAATTGGATATTGTATTTTGGCAAAGGTTTGCCTGATCAGAGCAGAAGTTTATAACGTCAAAAATATTGCAAGAAACTGGGTTATTACACTCTTGCTTCGGTAGCGTACGGTGTCTAATTTGTCAATTCTTCTGCTAACCTGACCCATTGAGTTGCAGGTTAAACAATGAATTCCTGTGATGAAACTGCAGGAGAAACTGCACCTCGGGTTTCTACGTAGCTAAGTAACGGCTTTGCCATTTTGAATATTTGCAGCACTAGCTTTTTTCCCAATATTATAGGAACGAGTAGTTTACTATGGCGCACTTTATACAAAACCTCTTAAAATGACAGAACCACATATTTTCCAACGGCATGCCATTTACGCCATTTTTAGGGTATGTCAAATTCTGTTAAAGGTATTCCCAATTGCTGTAGTCACTTGCTACACTTGTGTGTATACAGAGTGCATAGTGCATAGACATATCATATAGACATACCATAGAGCGGCAAAAGCAAAAATATTCCCGACCTACACCTTTTTTAATCACTCGGTATCTTAGGGCTATGTCTTTGGCTAAGAATCGCCATAATTGACTAATTTCCTTAGATTCCTTAGATTAAAATAAATCAGTACTTATATTATTTGTTTATCCTTTCAGGTGGCAGATTTTGTATAGTTGGTTAAGGTTAAATTGTAATTAGTTAGGTTAGGTACAATTGAAACGAGTATGTTAATGTTATTAACTATTCTAATGAAGTGTACTACAATATCCACTGAATGTAAGCATATGCACATTTGTGCTTAAATGCGCAAGTCAAAATTAATATCACTTGGTTAAGCATTTTATCACTACGTCAATATAATAGACCGTGCATTTGTAAAAATTTCGTGCCTTTTTTATCACCTCGTAAAAACCTCAAGAGATTTCTTGTTTTTCTGCAAGCCAGTCACGTCTACAGCTATGTAGCAGCTACATTATTTTTCCCATTTAGACTTCCTGCTCTCGGAATAGCTCGTATCTGAAAACCGCGCAACTGCAGACGTATACTGCAGCAAAAGCTCATTCGAAACGTGTGCAATATCCAGTCTGGATTTACTTGAAGCAACAGCAGAATGGCTAGAACGAGTTAGGTCCAAATTACTGGGATTTTTACGCCGCCTGACAACTTATCTTTGGTTATAATGCTGCCTAAGGGGTATTAAAATAGTTTCTGTGATATATCCAACCAGAGCCTTGATATGTTTTAAATGGATCTTAGAATAAATTTAAACTCATGCTTTCTAATAATTTGTAAACCTAAATGCTGTTAATTCTGTTAGCTCTACTCTCCCTCTTATATTCTTCAACGATTGATTAGTTTTAGTTTAGGTACATAAATTCAAGTATTTAAATGCGTTTTTGTGTAGGTACGTAAAAACAGAGCAAGTATCTTTTACTTGTCATTATTGATCTTATGTATCATCTTAGAAAGAAAATCTGTATTGCTATAATTCTTTTCCATATATAAATGCCCTACTTGCAAAAGTGTCATCCTTTATTGCACTGTTAGGGCGGTGGTTTTCAGATAATACTATTTTTCAGGGACTCGCACGTCTCTTTTAACTTTACAGTTTGCGCTCTGTTAACCGATTCTTGTTCTTCTCCGATCTCGATGATATTTTATTTATGACACTAAGTGAAAATCTGGGATCAAATTTACAAACGCTTGATACAAATGCAGTTGGAAATAAAGGGATAGAATGTGGTAACAAAGAAAAAAGAACAGGGGAAGATGGGACAAACGAAGAGTACGAGAGATAAAGGCTCCACTTAAGTGCCATAAATACTATAGAATAGGACACCCACATAAAACTGTAAAACAAAGGAAGCAGAGGCAAGTGTCACAAAAGCAGAAAAGCAGGGCCTGAACAGAGATACCACTTGCGCAACAAGGACGGACACAAGACGTAATCTATGCGCTGCCCAGAACATATGAAGATTGTGCCGATGCAGAAGACACAGAATAAAGGATGGACACGAACGATACCGTTTTGAAGATACTACAGATCAAGTTAGATAAATGCAAGAATGCGATGGCCGTGGAACATCATGCTAAATAACGCAGCCAACTGGAACAGCGTGGACAAGACAGTGACCAAAATACTGAAAATAATGGAAGAAAAAGAGATATTAATCAGAGAAATAATTCTTTTATATTCTTGTTTGCATTTCAACATTGCAATACCATTTTTTCGAATGGCTGATATATAGGCCACACCCTGCAGTACACTTGATGAAAGATAAAGTTGGTGAAATCAGAACGAAACTGAAGCACATACGCAATAAGAAATTGAAAATGATTTTGTACACCATATAACTATACCGATGGAATGGAAGTCAAACATCAAGGATTCAAGCATAACAGATCAACAATTAATATTGTATTTATTTTGCAAGATATTATCAAAACTCTATCTCATTCCATAGTCATCTTTGCTCTGTTTTGTCGATGATACCCAAGCATTTTACAAAGTAGAACTACAAAGGGTGATAACTTTCCTACCCAAAAAAATCAACAGTAAAGTTATTTTAAGTTATCAAGATCAACAACAAGACAAGGAAAAAACAAGCAATGCACTAAGGGAAGAGGTTCTCATTTCAATAGTTGATAGTTACGTTACGCAACGCTTACTGCAGAGGCCTCTCGAAAACGAACAGAATTTATAATTGAATAACCTTTTCGCTTCATAACACGCCGTGGTGCGCTAAATAATTAAATCGATAGGCAAGAAAGGCTATTTGGTTAGACATAAATCGTCAAGAAAGCAAAATTCGTTCCACAACCTTTTATAAATAAATACAAGTTATGAAAATTTGAAATGCATTAAATCGACTCTGGTAAACAACTCATGTGCTCTAAATTCAAAATAAACGCACAAAGTGCCTTGCGTGAATTTTTATGTTCCTACTAACCGGCGGCTCTGGACGCCTTTCAGGAATATAATAATGGGAAAACAACTTGACCTGCGTTCCTCAAATAACACCCTGTCTAGCACTTCGCAGAGTTTGAGAGCTCCTGGGGCATGGCATGCGTCGTTCGCACAGTAACTACAAGATCTAACAGGGGTCGTCTAACAATAATATGACGTGATTAAAGAAAAGAGAGCTCAGCACTGTTCATACAAGTAATTAATATTCGACACATAACGAACAGGGGCAGTACTAACCAGCAAAAAAAATGGGTAAACGGGGTAATGTACTGTTTCAAAGCACAGTCTAGTCGTTGGTCGTAGATTGCCACAGAAAAACTGGCCATTTTCAGGAACCAGGAAGACTTGCCGTATTCTGAAATTAAACGAGCACGAAGCCCATCACGAGCAAAGTGCTAAATTAAAAGTTTTCGAGCTACACCAAAAACTGTTCAAAATTGTAAAACAGGCAACATGCGCCACGCACAGGTACTTAGGAAGACCTAACTCCAAAGTACAGCATCGCTATATTTAAAAGGAAGAATCTTGGGAGCCTGCAAAATGTCAATTTGCAAAGGCCTTAAAAAATTGCGAATTGGGCAAACCAGTTTAGACATTTAGTAGTTGCTTTAGTGAATATAATACAACATATTAATTAATAAATAATTTACCTATATTCTTCTTTCGACTCATTAATTGAGTGACAATTCACAAACTGTACTTAGAATTAACTCAATTTCATTGCTGTTGCTTTTAGGGTCTGCATTTAGTCAAGAGAATAATTTATATATTTTTATATTTATGGTAATTACTACTTCAGCTACAATTTATAAATTGCAGCCCTTCGTAATATTCGCGCCAGAGGCTGATTAAAAAGTGGTAGTGCTGAAAGTGAGTTCCCTTCGAACTTGCTACATTTGCAAAACAGGCCCAAATGCGTAGAAGTTTTAAAATATTCACAGATTACCCAAATACAGGAGACGCACACAACTTTTGACATCATCTTAAATATGTTGTGATTTGAATATCTGCTCGCATCTGCACGAATTCCCTGGAGCAACGCCCGAATTCATCATTTAGGAACACGTCGCGCTTTATTCGATGCCAAACGACTTTTTAAAGCTGAAATACTGCGAAAGCCGAAAATAATTTGCAATTAAACGCACATTTTTACTGTCATAGGACGTCGCGTCGGAAATGCAAAAGAAATGAAACGACGAAAATAAAAAGGGTCCCTTTATGGCCCTCAAAAGGAAATTCTGCAGGAGACACCTTAAAAGCGAAAAACAGATACCGGTGTCTAACTCCAAGGAACACTAATTAGCGTAAACTTGCACAGTCGACTAGGTGCGAGACCAACTCGGGAAACTTGGCAAAGTTTTCCCGGGAAAGCGGTCATGAATACGTTCGCAGCTCCCAAGTACACATGGGATTTGCTGCGACATGATTGTAATTTAGTTTACTCGGAATCTATACTTGCAAGTAATTGCCGAGCCAACTGCGAACAGACGTGGTGCAGCAAATTTTCCTGTTGCTCCCCTGGATTTCGCTCCGTGTAATTTAGAATTGTGGATGTAGAATTGCTTGTTATGTTAGCTGAAACTGTTTGTGCAAGAATTTGTAATGTTTTAAAAGGAAAGAACTGTGTAAAGGATACTGTTTATCTTGATTCAGAAATATTTTAATTTAACCGCAGACCTTATTTATGTACATATGAAAGCAATTAAGTTGTATTTCTAAAAGTTTCCTTCTTACTCTTCGTCTTAAACATCCCTTTTTAGTTTGATTATAACCTAACATGTTAAATAAAATGTAACTAGCCTTGCCAGATAACTATTAATTAGGTCAAAGTTATCTGCTGTTAGAAAATAAACTATGATCAAAAATTATTTTTAACTAGTATGGCTATGGTCAAACTTGACATTTGATTTTTAAGTGAGTTATAGTTGGATTCATAAATTAGGAAATATTTCATAACCATACTACATGAAAATAATGTTTGATGATACTCCAGCTAAATAAAATAAAGGAAAAAAGTTTTATTCATACTTTAAGGGAAGCAAACACGCAATAAAAGCGTAAGTGTTAAATTTAGAAGATTATCTGTTAAGCTTAAGTTTAAGTGAAGCAAAACATCACATTCAAATTTGCCAAAGCCCACCATGAGGTGTATTCTCTCTAACATAATTAATATTTAATAACAGTGACAGAAGATCAATTTTTAATTAAAATAAAATTTAATTATGATAGAATTATTCCTATTGCCAATACTGTAATAACATGAGGCAAAATAATCAGTTAGAAAACAGTTGCGTTGCTTTTACATAAGATGCTTCCATATATGTAGTTAATACACATATCTACTTTTAAAATTGTTATTAATTTTATAAGTAAATAAACAGAGGCCAAGTGAGAGCGATCATTGCAGAATGTATTAGTTAAAATGGTAAGAATGCTTACAAAGCTATTTAATAGCTATTTAGATGACGAATCTGTTCGAGAAGAATGTCATCCATCTACAAAAAACAAGGTAAGCAGGAATTAGAAAACAGTAACATCAAGGTTGGGTCGAGTTTATTAAAGAATTTAAAGAAATGTATCAGAAAAAGAATACAGGGAAGAAAAAGCTTACGAACAAAGCAAATTTATTGTCGGTAGGTCTTATGTGGACAAGACATTCGGCCTAAATCAAATCATAGAAAAAGGTAGCACTTGAAATAGCGTTACATTTAGTCGTCATTGACTTATGGAATGAATCTAACATGAAGATAAAATAGGACAACAAGTGTCACAATCCTTTGCAATAACAAAGGGACTCAAACAAGAACATTGCATCTTCCAAACAACCTTTAAAATATATGTAGAACAGCAAGTTTTTTCGAAAACAAAACATTAAAACAGTATTCAGACCCCCGAGCAAAAGCTCACAGGTTCTTCCTTCACTTAAAGATAAATTAAACACTATGTCCTCTAAATATGTTTATAGCGTCCCTTGATCTTGTAATGCTGTATACATTGGTGAAACAGGACGTTCAGTGAAAACTCGCATCTCTGAGCACCAGCGCTGTCTCAAGTCAGGTCTCGTTTCATCATCAGACATCGCCGAACATCAGTGTGATACTGGCCATAAGATCCTTTTTGATGAAACTTCCATCATCTGCAAATTCCTATTCTTCTTTAGCAGCAAGATTCGCGAAGCCACTGGGATTTACAAACACCCTAACAATCTCAACCGGGACGAAGGCTTTTCCCTTCCTTCTATGTGGAAAGTGCTAATTCCTAAGCCTCGCCCATCACCACTGAACCGCGAAGGTGGTGGTTCACACGTTAAATTACCGTGCTCTTTTTGCTGTTTCCTCCTGATGAAGCCCTTTACGAAAGTGGGTGAAACATTGAGTTCTTCGACCTCAATAATGACACGGTCCAATCCCGGAAGTCGTTTTTACTTAACATGCGCTAAATCAATGGAAAAATGTAACGGGATTAAAACTAAATAACGCCAAATTATACGTTTTACAATTTTCAGACGACTAGGTCTTTATTGCCCAAGATTAAGAAAGAATATGTGAAATCGGAATATCGATTAAAATAGCGAAAACCAAATATTTCTCTGTGTAGAAAAAATCAGTATACTTGGAGGTAGAGAATAACGAAGGTGTTGGGAGGTGAGATACAAATACTTAGGAGTCGAAATAGACAAACAATGCAGAGACTCTGTTAAAATAAGGCAATAAATAAAACAAACTCGAAGAGCTAGGAAAAGATTGAACGAGGTATGATCATACACAGAAATTACTATGAAGGGTAAACTAAACATCTGTGACGTAGTAACAAAAAGTATAACAATATACGGAGCTAAAGCGTGGAGGATGATGGAATGCGATAAAAGAGTGATTATAATGGTTAAGATAGATGCTCTATGGAGATCGTGTGGAGTGTTAAGAAAGAAAACAATAACAAATGAATTAGGGAAATTATGGCGGTGTAGGAGATTATAACAACTATGGTAGTTGTTAACCTCTAATAAAAAAAAAACTCTTCCTCACCTTCGACGCCCAAGCCTAGCCACCTACCCTGCTTACGAGTAAAAAGCGCTTATAGAACTATAAGCCGTTCACGATCTTTTTGGGTCAGGTGAGGCTATGACCATCTAGTGATTTTGTTGGCAGACCCTCTGTAGCAACTAAACTCCCTCATGGAAATTGACACTTTTTGTGTTAGGTTAGGTTGTTTTCAGTTTAAGGTTATATTTTCTGAATAGGTAAAGTCGTGTTCATTAAAGTGTTGTACAGCATTTGTGCTTTGCGATTATAAATTAATTACACAAAGTTCAAAAAAGGATTGTACATTCAAATATTTTGAAAGTATATATGTAGGTCTACCTCGTTAATGATACAGTTGTGAGCATTTTTTGAGTAATAACACAACCAGCAATGAACTTATAACTGTCGCTGTACAACACATTTTTGAACACGACTGCACATTGTTGCCGGATATTCTCTAGTCTCCATATCGACTCGCGTTCTTTTAAATTTGGCCTGTCCTTTTTAAGTTGGAAGTACCATCGTTTAATGGAAATTTTTTGTTGTAACAAAATTATTTTGGGCATTTTGACTTTTCCTTTGACGGGAATTAAAATTATTTTTACACATTTGATAAATCATTTATTTTCTTACGAATATTAAAATAATAAATCTGGCAATGTGGTGGCAAGAAAATGTCGAACCGACACTGACAGAAAAAAAAGTTGCATCCGCTACATCATCGACACAGTTAGTCCAACATGAAAAGAAAAAATCATAGCCAACTCTGTCCCAAAAAGGTCGTGAACGGCTTATACTTTATGGTTAAAAATGGGCCACTAGCCTATAATAAGAGGAAGAAAAAGAAGAATAAGAAGCAGAATCCAACTTATCTGGATGGACATGTAAGAGCAATCACAGAGGGAAGACTTTCAGAGGAGAGAAGAGCGAAAGAAAGGTCTAGAAGTACTTGGGAAGAAGGAATACGAAAAGTATGTATAAATTCACATAGTAATTGATAGATGTTTAACCACTTGTAGATCCTTGTTCAAAATTTCAGCATGTGTATAAACCACAAGCCGCACGGCAATCATATTCAAGCCAATTCCAAAGTTATCACACTATACCACAATAAACAAACGGTAATATGTTCATGCATAGCACAGAAATGTCTAAATTCATATTCAAAATTTAACCACAAGAGAAATACATATGGTGACTTTGATCTTTATAAATCGAAGCGAGTGCGAAGCCTACCTTTTGGCATTATCAATTTAAGGCCCTAAATTACTCGCCAAAATTGATAAAGTAGTGATAAGAGAGTGACCATCTTGATGAATCAGAGTACGTAAAATTGACTGAAATACTACAACCGAACAGAACATAGAAATGGCATAGCAACTCAACCTCCTAACCTGCATGACGAAAGCGACTTATATTGTAACGTAGCACCAGGCGCAATAGGTATGTTTCTCTGAATTCAGTCAATCTATAAAATTACTAACGAAATCCTTTCTTTCACCCATCCTATAATTCCCGTTCTTGGATGAAGAGGGACGCAAGGTCCCTATAGCAGCCCGCCCCCAGTTGGGGGAATTGAAATAACCCTGAACCTTTACCTTTTTACCTTCCGGTACCCCATAATTATGTTACAGGGAGCTGTTAAAGCGGGCCCTAATTTAAAGGGTTCGTTTAGGGCATGCTACTGGCCAACAGAGGCTGCATTGGGTACCATTTTGGAACTCACTTAAAAGTTGCGATTGGCGGATTATTGGTGTCATTCAGACTGTAATTCAATACGTGTTAGCGTCCGATTGGCGGCTATTAAGCGACATTTCCCAAAAAATGTTGCCAGGTAAATAGCCGTACGTGACGAAATGTGCTGTTTCAACGCTACTTGCACTCTTCGCCGCTGTTCACTCTATGTGAACAACAAGGTAGAGAAAATTTTTAAAGTAAGATAGCTAGAGACGCTTAAGGTGCTGTCACTGTTGATAAACGTGACTTCCCGCTTAAGTTTTCAACGAAAACAACATTAGCAACTTTTTCCTTTTTTTCTACCTCTCTCTAATTCTCTCATGTCTTTTATCATTTTTCTGCGTTTACTGCCTATTTCTTCTACTCTTTCTATCTTTAGTTCCCACCGTGTCCCTCTTCTGGTATCAGTGTTTTCCTACTTTATTATCTTCTTAAGTCATCTATAATATATCTATATATATATATATCATTCTGTTTCTTTTGCAATCCATGTATTATTGATTGCTGTTCTACCATTTCTCTGATTTATTCGTTTTTAACTCTATATTGGAATCAAACGGCAGCTATCAAGATAGATAATGAGATAACAGAAAACATCGAGATACAGAAAGGAGTAAGACAAGGATGTGTGTTATCACCTCTGCTATTTAATATATACTCCAAAGCCATATTCGAAGAAGCACTGGATGGAGTAAACGCGGGCATAACAATCAACGGAAAAGCTATAAACAACATCAGACATGCCGACGACACACTCATGCTAGCCGAAGATATCTCAGATTTACAAAGAATGGTCGACCGGTTGAATACAATCAGTCAAGAATATGGCCTGAAAATCAATACAAAGAAAACAAAATTCATGGTAATCTCTAAAAAACCAATTCTAGCATATCCAGCACATCTAACAATAAACAGCATCCAAATTGAAAGAGTCAGTTCCTATAAATACCTGGGTACAATAATAAACGAAAATAATGACAAACGCCAGAAATAAGATTGAAGGACCCTTCCGTGTGCGGAGCAGAATGGGCAAAGTCTTCAAGGTGCTTGTTAAAGGATTAGAAAAGAATATCAGCATAGACAGACTTAAACCGGCATTTTTGGAAAGTCAGTCCATTATCACAATACCGTTAGCACCTCCATCTGTTTCACCAACTGCCCCTATTCCACCAACTACGTCTACCGCTAAAGCTGCTCCTGACACTCCAACCAAATCTGTTGTTCCTGTTCCCTCTACTTCCCGGCCCCATCGTACTCGTCAACGTCCCGTGCGTTTCTGTACGTACACCGCTGTCGATAGGGGGGGGGGGGGGAGCACTGTAGGAACCTTGGCGTCGCGTCATGGAAACCAACATAGTTTAGTTTTTAGTTGATATTGTCATTCTGACATAACGCATGTATTAGTTACTGAATAAATATTTTGAGTATACTACGTTCAGTATCTACAAGATCACGAATATAAATGGCCAGGGCTGCTTTTATGAAAATGAAGAACCTACTTACCAACAAAGATCTAAATTTGGAAATCCGAACCCGACTTGCGAGATGCTACTTGTTCACAATCCTCTTGTACGGAATGGAGGCATGGACGCTCAAAAAAAGAGATACAGACAAAATCCAAGCTTTCGAACTTTGGGTGTACCGCCGCTTGTTGCGAATATCATGGACAGAGAGAAATACAAACGAAGAAGTCTTACGCCAGATGGGTAAAGAGAGAGAACTAATTAGAACCATAAAGACCAGAAAACTGCAATATCTCGGATATATTATGCGAGGAGAATGGTATGGACTGCTTCAACTGATTATACAGGGCAAAATATCGGGAAGAAGAAATCCAGGAAGACGACGGACATCATGGCTTAGGAACTTAAGAGAGTGGCACAATTGTTCCTCGATAGACCTACTCAGAGCAGCGGTGTCCAAAATCAAGATATCCATTATGATATCCAACCTCCGTTAGGAGAAGGAACCCCAAGAAGAAGAACTCTATTTCATTTTGCCTTCCTGTAATTTTCCCAAGATACTTCACGTCTACTTCATTTAGTCGACTTTTGAGTTCGGCTATATTACCCAAGTAATAATGTATAATTTTCCATCTACATCAATCGCTTTTCATTGTTTATAATTTTAATTTGTACTAGGTAGAAAATAAACTCATTTAGTATTATTATCATTGCCGTTTGTATGTATACTTTTAGCTCAGTCTTTCTCCACTTTTTTTTCCCAATTATTTTCTTTTACAGCGTATTATCTATTTATGGCTCAATATTCTCTCGTTCGTTGTTATAATTCTTGAATATTCATATGTTCTAACTTTGTCCTCTAAAATGTATTGTATTGTTGCGTTCTGTTTCTTTATTGTGAACTACCATTATCTTGATTTCTCAGTATTGATTTCCATTTTTAGTTATTATATTTTTTCAATCGACATATTCATCAGTTTCTGTATTTTATTTTAGTCATCTGTTAGGATTATTACAGCATCTGCATACATCTGACCTCTGCCGTAATACATATATAATTGAAGAAAAAACTCATAACCAAATATACCTACACTTCTGAACAAATTTTGATCTGCTTTTGTTTATTTTAAAAACGAATTAAAGTTAACTTCAGATTAGTGGTCTTTATAAGATTGCCTGTAATTGTTCTACTTAAAGAACAATTAATCGTAATGAACTGAAGCTTTTTCCCAAAACTGTCCAAGAATAACTTTGATAAAAGCACAAATTGACGAACTAATGAAAATGCACACTAATGATCGACTCTTGAGTTTTTTTTAATGTGTAAACCGGCATAATACGCCGTAAAACGCTCAATCACTTATTATTTGGTGAAAAACTTCATGTTCTGATTTTGAGTTCCAATTTGTTGATGTCCTAACTGAACCGTACCCTCAAATACTATTAGTAACGATATGGCACTATTCGAAGAACTGTCAATCATACAGAAAAACTGCATGTCTTTTGGTGACTTTAATATGCCGCCTCTTCAATGGTTAACGCCCATGACCCTCCAGAACCACATAATCTGCATCACCTTCTACAAAGGTTTTTCTGAACTCAAAATTTTCTCATCTGGTTCAGAATAATTATACACGGCATCGACTCAACCAACCCTCTTCTGTACTAGATCTTGTTTTGGCCAACAGTGATGAGTTAATTTCTGAATTACAATACTGTTCTGGTCAAGTCAATGGTAACCCTTGTGAAAACGACAAAGAATCAGCTGAGGAATATGCATAAACTTTTCGACAACTTCATGTGGTGGAAACCATCCCTACATCTTCAGCAATTGATTTAAAATCAACTACATAATTATATCATGTAACTTTTGGAGAACCAGAACTACTTCACGAACTTCAGAAATTCGATACTCATTCTGCTCCAGAAATTGATGAGAAGAGACAGCTCTGCCAGATTTTGATGTTTGAGTTGCTTGTTTCTACCACGGTACCCATAGAGCGGAAAACAGCAACAACTGCGCCAATCTTCAAGAAGGGGATAGGCTTGCCACTTCAAATTACCGTCTAGTGAAACGAACCATTGCTGCTACGTTAAAATAACTTTGTAAGGACCATCATATCGTTTCCTAAAAAACAGCATCGTATCATTCCTTGTTGTTCCACCACATAAAATATTTTGCGACCTTAGGTTTCGATCCAAGACTACTAGTTGATGTAATATTAATTGATTTCTCACTTGCCTTTGACAGAGTTCCTCATCAGAGACTGGATTTTATAGCTTTTTGGAAATGTCTTCAAGTGGATTAGAAATTACCTTAGAAGATGCGGAACTTGCTTTGTTTTTCCATAAATTTATTATTTTTTACATGTATCGCAATTAAATGTTTTTATAATGTGTGGACTAATGAGTGGTAGACCTCTGCTGTTCTGTAATAATAGTAATAATCAATGTTTAAATCAATATCACTTAATATTTTAGTGGAATAGCTATCAGTTCGTAGTTTCTGCTACATTTTTATTACTTTTCAAACTTCATACTTTCGAGATGGAAAAAAATTTAACTCTTTCCAAGTCTTAATGCGTCCGCTTCCAATAATTAATGGAAACTATGCCAAAAAGCAAATAAGAAACGCAGAAAAGAAACAAACTCGGCTATAAACTTCCCCCACCTTAGATTTAAAGCGAAAATGAAAACCCATGGGCTAAATAAATACCGGAAACCACGTTGCTTTTCAAAACGTGCAAATTCGCCCCTAACCGAAACCGGCATCCGTTTGCCAGCTACTTTATGCGCGCAGTATAATTTTATATTTACTGTAAACCGCGGAAATTTATTAAGACAATTTCGAGCAACATCAAAGAAGCGATAAAACCCCAACGTTATGAGGAGAAATTCCAAATACACATAGCTGCAAGATATGGAGCTTTGCATATTATCTACGGAATTTAATGAGGAGACCTTTGATTTTTAAGTTGGTTTAGTTCAAAGGTTCCTACTATTTTTATGTTGAATAATAAAAATTTTAACTTTTAAATAAAATTTATATCATGCCAATATATTAATTGACAATAATTACTATTTTAAGGTAAGTATGTTATATAAAAAATTGCACCCCAGGAAAATTATTTTTATACTGTTCCTAAAGACTAACTTTCATATGTTAAAACTGGTAGGACATAAAACGTTGAAGGCATCATGGCCATTATGAGCTAATCGCCCGCGATTCTTGTACAAACCGAGGGCCTTTGGCCCTTGGGCGTTTATTTTGCTCATATTGCCCTACACAAACCAATAGAAATATTTTTATTATTACAGAAAAGTCCAGAATGTTGAGTAAATTAGCCATCAGTAAATATCCACTAAGGTGGGACGAATTTAACAAAGAAGAGACACAATCTTACTATAAACAGATAAAAATTCATTATAGCATGAACGGTTAAACAGACAAAATGCCTTGCGCTTCAGGCGTATTTAGATGAGTACCTTTAACAACCAAATAATAATAAAACTTGCCGAGCGATGGGCAGAAAGTCAAGTCCAGATTTTTTTTCACAAAACACTTTTATTCAGGGTAAAAGGAAAAGCTTGCTAACCGTTTTGCCGATGCGATGCTTTAAGCAAGTGGTCCACCTTGCAGTACACCTTGCACTTTAGATTTTTTATAATGTCATTAAGTATCGACAAGATTTGTATAAATAGTCAATTATTAAGCATGAGACTGATGATTTTTCCTAGTAACTAGTATTACTAACTGAAGTTACTGAGTGAATGGGTGAGTGCGTAGCTCTGTAAGCGCATGTTTCATAAAGACCTTGCATTCTTACCCAGCTTAAGCCTTTCGACCTCTCGTCCAGACCCTGCTTTATAATACAGATAGGTGTACTCAAATAAAGATTTGGCTCGCCAGTCGTAGTCAGTCAGTAGTTATAATATTCAATATCTAATAAAACCTTGTTGATTGTTTTCAAGCAGAGCATCGTAGAGTTTCTAGGGATAAATCTAAATATCTATTTATATTCTGTGATGCTCTTCATTACCTACCTGATTAAGTACAGTGACAATAATTCTAGTCAAAGCTCTAGCAGGTACTACTATCTTTCTTGAAATAACATAATCATGTGGAGCTAAAATGGATCTATTGTTCCGTGTTCCACGAGTAGTTACAACATTTATCAGGTAACCAAATAAGTTCGTGCGGTTTTTGTATTCAGCAGAGCGCCATGAATATTTTTACGTTGTTGATCGATAGCACTTGTTTGTTATCCGTCATCTACTTTAGTATGGATGTCACATGTTTAATTCCTAGTTTTATATAGTTGAAAATTGTAACGAATAAAACTTTAATTCAAAGTTGTTTACTCTATGAGTACAAACTCGGTACCAAAGCTGCAGTGGCAGCGCGAAAAATATGTACCGCATTCCTAGATGATGCCGTAAGTGATCGAACAGCACAGAAGTGGTTCAAGAAATTTTCTTCGGGAGATCTCAGCTTGACCAATGAAGCACGCTCTGAGAGACCGAAGATCGTTAACAACGAGGATATTCAACAGGTTGCGGAGACACATTCCAGGACAATGTGCCTAGAGCTTGCAGAAAGGTTCAATGTGGGTAATACAACCATTCGTTTGCAACCTCATCAGCTAGGAAAGACGTGGAATTTAAGCAGATGGGTCCCACATGAATTGTCAAATGATACAAATTAAGTCGTCTTACCATTTATTCGGCAAACATTTCACGTAATGATAATGTACCTTTTCTTGATCGGTTGTTAACCTGCGACGAAAAGTGGATATTTTACTCAAATTCCACGCATTCATATCATTGGTTGTCGCCTTCTGATTCGGTACCACATACTTTCAAGGCTTCCTTGTACCCAAACAAGATTTTATTGTGTGTTTGGTGGACAGCAACCGGAATTGCCCATTATGAGTTTTTGGAAACGGGTCAAACCATCACTGCTAACTTGTATTGTGAACAGCTTCAGCGAGTACAAGCAGCACTCATCCAAAAGAAGCCTTCTTTGATCAATCGAAAGAAAGTGGTATTCTTACAGGATAACACATACCGCAAGAGTGTCTCACGACATTTTTAAATTGTAAGAGCGTACGGCTAATTAGCCAATTTTCGAACATACGATCCTGCTTATAATATGGGTTTTTCGTATTATTCCGCTTGAATTTAAGCATTTCAAATTATTTGGCTTACAGTTGACAGTCTGAAATCTACTCATTTGGTGTTTCTCGGCTTTCGATCTGTTGGCGAGCTAAGTTTAGCCGTTGTGGAAATATCGATTTTGTCTGCCGACGCATTCTAGATCTCAATAGATCTAAGACGTTGCGCAATTTACCGAACTGCCGTCTATATAGTTCATATTTATATGTGCCTTTTACTAGGTTTTCAAATATTTTGGTCAATACATGGCATGTTAATTTAGCTGTGGTTTCTTTTGTTATTGTGTCTGCGATTTGTGTGTTTATATTTTTTACAGTTGTAAGAGGAGTTTGGCCAGTTGCCCAAGTGGATTTTAAAAAGGTAGGTCCGATGGTGCTGAACCGGCTCGCTGTCCAGATTGCTGCCAAGTGTAAAGTTAAAAAGGTAGATTCATGTGCTTCCCTGTTCCACAGTGAGCTTACCTGTGCATTCTCGTTTATCGTAATGAAATTGTGGTGGCGCTCAATCAATTTAGATCCGCTCACCGTTTATTAGGCCGTTGCCCTTGTGTTATCTCGTGTTGGACCACCCCTCGCTTCACTGCAGTCTAGTCGGCACCTCTTGCTATGGGCTGGGCAGCGGTCCTATGTGAGTTATATTCCCGATTTTGTGAGTTATTGTACGCGCTAGTCATCTAGCTTTATCGTGGCTTTTCGTAAATACCGTTATGAACTGGCGCGTTGTCGGAAATGTCGTTTTAGCCTGTAACAAGTGATCCTGGAAGAAAATTCCGAACTTGGCTGGGAAACGTTAAAACATCCTCCATATTCTCCTGACATTTCGCCAAGTGATTAACACCTTGTTATGTCTCTTGACAACTGTATGAGGCATAGGCAGTTCAAAACTCAAGTTGATGTAATAAATGCAGTCCGTCAATTTTTTTATTCAAAACTCATAAAGTTCTACAACATCGGCATACAAAAATTGGTTTCACGTTTGCACAAAAGGTCATTGAGAGTGATGGTAATTACTTCGATGAATAATAGTGTATTATTGTTTCTTAATAAATATTTATATTTTACCATCAAAAACCTCACGAACTTATTTGGTTACCTAATATATTTTAGTTGACGATTCAGGATCTCTGATGGTATTTATCACTTGGAACTAAGTCGTATATCATAAATAAAGTTTAATGCAGGGAAATATAACTCAGTAGTGATGTTACAAATAAATTCAATCCTTTGACAGAATTCTAGTACAACTCCGTGTCTGCTTAAAATAGCACTAATTGGAGTAACAACGATAAAACTTCGAAGAGTTTATCCAATCGTTGTAATTCTATTTTTGTTTCAAGCTTCAATATTTGCAATACAGGTTGTAATTTCAGCCTACGATTTGAAGAGCGGTTTCACGCTTTCCACTCAGGGATCTTCTTGGTATAAGAACAATTTAGAAGTGGCGATTAAAACATCCTTATTAGCTGTCTGTACCCTAAGTTAAATCGTCCATTTAGAACTAGATCCTTCGAACTTCCAAAGTTAAATACTGAACACCCCATGTGCTCGTACAAAGAACATGGAAGAAACCATTTGACAAAGCTTAGAAAATAATCTTAATGCTAATATAGAACGGGCAAATGCAGCTTTGAACGAGACACATTCATCTATATGACGCTCACGTGTGTTTAAAGAGAGGGCATGTTTTACCTGTAATGAAATTATCAGGTTTCACGGTTAAGCATCAACCAATAGATCATCGTCAGGGATCTCTAAATTATGTTTTCAACAAAGATCGGCCCTTTAAGTGAACTGTTGGTAAATCAACTTAACTGGATAGTTATAGTTCTTTCTTTTACCACGGTTTAAACAAACTGTTATAGAATAACACCATGTCTGGATATTATTAGTAGCTTCCTTACGTTAGAACTTTAACACACATTTGATATATCATGAGAAAGTATTTACATGAGTGATTGTGAAACAAGTAGATGGGTTAAGGGGAATCAACAGCTCCCAATTTAGCAGTTTCTCCTTATTTTAACCTCTACTAACAATTTTTCTCAGACAATCTATATCAATGTATTTTAGTGACTCCTCTCACATTTTTTTTATCTTGAAGGAAATAGTTTGAAATTCAATATTATTTTCTTATTAAAATCGGTAGCGCCTTGAGACCCTTTTCAAGGTTGGTTCGATTATCTAGTTGCTGATTACTTGAAATTTTTTTTCTAATAGACTTTATATTGTTTAATGACGTGAACTGTCACCTTATACGTCAAACAGTGCTCTACTAATATTTTCAATCAAATACGACAAATACAACCTCTATTCACCTCTTATTGACTCAATATTATACGGTAAGTGTTTGATTATAGTTTATTACACTTTTTTTAATTGTCTTTTATTTATTATAGCTACAATAGGACAAACTAAAAACCCACCTTTAACTGATCTTACTCTCCCTGACAGTACTCCTCCCGATATCCACAGCCCGGATTCTCAGTTAGTCCTGCTGTGATGCACTGCTTACTGATAATCAGCTGTCTTGTCAAAACCCCGGCTGCTAGTAGGAATGGCCCCGTTCTACTTCACCAATACTACTGTCACCTTCCAGAGCTTCCCTCGTTTTGACGGCTTCACGGCAAGTTTGCTACTATTACAGATGATCCCTAATTAATATTCTTCTTCCTTAGCTCCTACTTTAGCAATCTCTGTCGTCAGTAACCAACAGAATCGCCTGAGTCTAGTTGTTCCTCTCCTATCCTCCGTTGATAGATCCACACGTTCTCAGCACTCCCCCAACATATCCAGCAATTAACAACTTTTTAACCAATGTTACTTCTTATCAATTGTATTATTTAAAATAAACCAATTGCATCCAAATCTTATTTTCTTCTTGCTTCTTCTGCTTGGTTGTATCTAGTTATAGAACCTTCCAAATTCTTTCAGTAACTTTTATAGTAATCTTCTTAATATTTCATTTTATTTTCACCTCGTAAATTTGTTAAAACCCTTTTTAAAAGTATTTCAATAACTTACATATTAAAAATTAGGGTAAAATTTCTAAGTTTTTATTAAAAATCGAAAAATCATATCAAACGTACATTTTTCATTTTCTGAGTTGTTTCTTTCTAATAATCATAACAAAATCTCCTTAGATCCTATGTTACAATTATTCATGCCTCTTACAAATTAAACTTATTTGAGTTCTACCTGCTTCATCATATTATTTTAATAGAAATTATATTTGTCATCTGTGATATGAGCATGTTTTTACTTTATCCTTTTAAAACCCTTACAAAATACTCAAATGTTATCCCTATTATCTTAATTTACCTCAAATTCAAAATTCTTTTAATGACTTTCATTCTAACAGCTAATTCGTTTTAAACTTTTCTAAATTGATTGTATTGATCTCCCAATATTTTTTTTTAACATTTAATCTTCATCAGAGAGCAGTTTGGCTGATCTTAATGTATCATAACAGTATACCGGGTGACAATGAGACTAGGGCCATGCTTATATCTTCTTTATTTATGAATCGATTTGGATAAAATTTTATGCCAAGATACTCGACATAATTTCTGATTGGCTGATAGATATAGTCAAAATGGTTGACTTTCGGTTTTACCGGAAATGCTACTAACTTTGTTTTTTTAAATGGAACACCTTATATTTTATATTTTTCTGCATCTACGAGTCAAATTACATATAATAGTGTTACCAAATTTCAATTTCTTTAAACAAAAAATTTATTTTTTTATTAATTTTCAGTTTCAGATAAAGATAAAGTAGTGCATGATGCATATCGTTAGATTGGTAATTACATTTTCTATCTAATGGCAAGATGGCCCTTAGTAGGTGCTATTTAAAAAAAGTGACTTTTTCTTAAAAAACGAGTTTAGCAAACTATATTAAAGATTTGTTATTGACCTTATTGGTAAAATAGCTATTATTAAGAGTTGCTAGAGTCAATTAGGAAAAATTTTACCAAGTCAAGGCCTTCTACGGTTAAAAATAAAAATTGAAAAAAAAAATGTTTTCTTTAAAAAAATTTAAATTTGGCAAGACTATTATATGTAATTTGACTCATAGAATCAGAAAAACATAAAATATACAAGGTATTCCATTTAAAAAATCAAAGTTGGTATCATTTCCGGTAAAACAGAAAGTGAGCCATCAGTCAATCAGAAATTATGTCTAGCATCTTGGTATAAAATTTTATCCAAATCGATTCATAAATAAAGAAGACATAAGCATGGCCCTAGTCTCATCGTCACCCGGTATACCAAATTACTAAAGGAGTTTTAAAGTTCAACTTGTAGTATAACCCACATTTTTTGGAATTTACCTTACATTTCTCGAAACCTTTTAACTAATTGAAAAATAAGAACAGCTCTACCAGTAAGAAATAAGATGGGACAGCAAAATGCGTAATATCTACTCGGTGATAATTAGAAAATAATAATCGGAGTAATGTGAAGTGGATTAAGTTTTAATATAATTATGCCGCCGAGATGATCTAGTAACTTTAATTTAGGGACCTAAAAATGCTCGGTGAACGATCTCAAAATGAAAGGGGAAGAAAGGGGACAAGTAATTAGATCATAATGATGATAAACGCCTGTTTCGGATTTAAAAGCTCCACTTAATGTGCAAGCTGCTGCCACTTCTGAATCGTAGCTCGTTATCCCCGACCTAAGAGGATTTTTCCCAAATAATTACCTTCCAGAGGCTTCCCTTTCAAAGGGTTAGTCAGATATAAGCTCAGGAACGTGAACCTGATTTGACAATAATTAACAGATCGATATTATACTGCTACTCATAAATTGACTAACTTCTTTTCTTAGACACTAGAACTTTTCTATAAAATCTAAAGCACATTTTTGTGGGATTTCCCTGATCGGAATTTAATCTTTAGTATTATACAAGCCAAACATCGTTTTCTTCATAGCTCCGATGAGTTCTCCAAGAATTTGTTATTCCCAACACCATCTGAGTCACCTTTATGCGCTTGTGACGAAATTTGTTTCATTTAAGAGTCATTTTTCCACCTTCTTAAAATTAAGCGACGCCAATCTTAATTTTATTTACTTTTTGTCATTCCTTACCTGACCTCTTCGTCGTCAGTCTCTTAGTAATTCTTAACAAATGTAATTAAGCTGAAATAAAGTATACTCTAATTATTGTACTACGTATTACCAGGGCATTTATATTTATGCTTTCAGTTCTTACTAACATAATTCTTCATATCGGAGGTATTATTTCAGTTTAGGCAATAGTTACGTCAGGTATGAATGCATTACTGACCGTGATACCGATGCTCATAACTGAGAATAGTACAAACTTGCATCCAAAAAACGGGAACTTGACCTAATTCCCCTGAGTGTGTTTAGAATAACATTTCAATGTAAAACCAATTTGTACATGTAAGTATTTTACTGTATTTTACTAGAATTTAAGAACTAATTTTAGTAAGGTCAGTGAAAATTAAATTAGAATACAGCGTCGACATCGGGTGCATGTCGAAAGCGATACGTTTTTGTGACGAGTATCGATTAGGAACTTGCAAAGGACGCCGAACGGTGCTTCGTTCGCGTGCAAAAGTGGACGTCGGGCGAGCAAGTTTTGTGTGTTCCACCTCTAGTTGGAGGCAAGGTTTCTGCATTTCTCAAGAAACTGGCAGCGAAAGACGTCGTTGGAATAGTTATACAGAGGTGCCGAAGTCCTGCAGACAATGCAGTTTGGTGACTTGAAGCCAGGACACCTACAAAAGAAGTGACCGTGTCATCGAGTGGCGCAATATTGGAAGCATCGCCGGGTCGAGCTACGGGACCTCCAGTCCAGATATTACCCAACTGGCATTTGGCAATCATTACTCAATGTAGGCGAATCAAACCAAATTAAGGCATCTGCGGGCTGTCATTACAGCCGGAGCAAAGGCCCCATAATTCTTTGCGCGCTAAAGTGCGCAGGCATAAGCATTATCGTGTTGAATACGCATTGCACATGGGATTCCCAGGGCAAATTCGTCGCTGAAACAGCTGTATAGATTGCCGAAGTCTTGAAAACACTGTAGTTTGGTGATTTGGAGCCAGGACACCAAAAAACGAAGTAGTTGCGTAATCGAGTAGCGCAATATTGGAAGAATTGCCAGGTCGAGCTGTGGGAGCTGCGGTCCAGGTATTACGCTACTGGATTTGGCAACCGTTCTGTACTGGTGAAAGTGTGTACAGATAAACTTTGTTGTGTTTGATGTGCATTACGCTCCCAGCATAAAGATGTGGTTAAAACAGCTGTGGGGTAATTTAACATTATTTGATAGAGTAAAAACAGCTATTCGCTTGATGGGTTAGTATTTAGCTTTATTACGAGAATTAGTCAGCGTGTTCTTTTAAAGTAAAATAAAGCTACTTCATGAATTTTGTATAAATAAATTGGCTTTTCATAATATTTTCAGCTTAGTACGGGTACTCAACTTCTGGTTCCTTTGAGCAGGGGATTTCCTTAACTACAAACTAGGGTAACTAGAGCATGCGAGATTTCAGTGCTATTGGGTTACCTGGCAGTGAAAGGAGGCAAAATTAATTTATATAAGGGTCAGCCAGATCATTATAATTTGGTATCGTTTGCTATTATCATTTACCCTCAACTTAAACACCTCAAATTTTATATATATAAAAATTTAAGATCATACTGTGACATATTATAATGATACCGATACTTGATAAATAGTAGTAGCAGTATATTGACTAATCGATATACTACATTGATACCCAATAATTACGTTTCTATCCCTCTTGCAATATTATCACATCGTGGTCTATCTGCTGATTTTCCGTTAAAAGCTGTTTAGTTTTTGGCATTTAAATTCATAATTTGGCCATTTGCTGGGAAGCACATTCTCTAATATTAAATTACAGCGTAGAACATCTTTACGAGGTAACCATTTAAATTAATTTCTCAAGATTTGCGACAAACCCCCTCTATTTCCATTACCCTGAAAACCTTGGTGATGGATTTTCAATACTTGGGTTGGCCAGCGCTGAAGCTTCTCTTCTTGTCATAGAGATAACTTTGTCATCTGGATTTTCAAGGGATTGGATTCAATACTCTTGACCTTGTTTTTGCCAGGTGGGCGCCTACCACCATTTTGATACTCTCAATTAAATGGGAGAACATCATCTTGAATCGCGATCTGCGGGATTGTTCATTGATGTCAGAGCTTTGCAAGAGTCCCTCCACCAAAAGAGAGGAATTTCGGTATAATTTAGGGGAAGGGTGACTTCCATCAGCAGCCGAGGTCCTATGAGGTATCCTACGAGTTCCAGTCTTAGAATTGTAACTTTCTTCTTGGATAATGGAGAAAGCCTTGATTTAGCTTGCAGCAATTGAACTTTAACACTTCCCGAGTCTTCAGATGAAAGGAAAATGACAGTAGGATATGCCTCTTGGTCGGAATCTGAAAACATTTGGTGCTAATTGTTTTTCCTCTCAGACATTTCTTGCGATACCAATTCCGCTAAGTTCATCAATATTCGAAAGCTATTTTGAGAATTTCACGTTTTCCCCTTCGTCCCATTCTATTTGAATTACTCACGCTTGCAGTACTAATGATTTGACCTCAAGTGCAGCAGGAGAGGTGTATCCAATTGGGTGCAATATTTGTGCTGTAACAAAGGAGAGATCTCTTCATGAACATGAATTCTTCCTGTTTCTTTCACAGACGACAATACAATACATTTTGCCTTGGAATTTGTTCCAAAGCAATCCCAAAACAGTTGTCGACTACTTGTCTTCTGTAACTTTAAGTTTGATTACCATTGTGTCAGCTTTCTGCCTTCACAAATACAGAATTGGCTCCTTTTCTGCAGAAATAATTATCTTTTTTGTAACCAAAGCCAGGCTGTTGTCGACATAAAGGTACTACTTTAGCAGTTTCACTATTTCCTTTTGCTCATTTGGATATGGAAATGGATGTAGCACCACCTAAGGTTCATAAAAAGGGCCTCCCCAGCAATAGTCCACATTTTAGTTGTGGGTCTTTCCAGTCTTGGCCACAAAGTACTTCCAATCAAAACTTATATTTCGGGATTTGTGTTTTCCTTCGTGCCATTGTAATTGATATGGGCATTAACGAAAGAATCCGTTAGAACATATTGTTTATTTTTATTCACACTACATGATTGCACAACAATAACAAATTATTATAATACTGAGTCCGTCGTCCGCGGGTGGGGCGTGGCTTCCTTCCTCCCGACGGCGCTCGGCGTAAGGCGAATCTTCGTGGGTTGGCTGGATGTACCAAGAGCGGGTCGACAGCGTCGTAGAGCCTCCCCTGAAGACCGGCGATACGGGTAGCGAGATGCACGGACGCGTGAAGAACTCGCCTAACACATTCACCAGCGATCTTCCGGCAGGGTGTCTCCTTGGATTGTTTCAGCAAACGTGCTTCGCACGGCATGGAGTAGCAGCAGGCATTCTCGGCTATCTGAACGCAAGGCTGCTAGATTAAGCTAGGCTGAAAAACAACAGCTGTGGTTGTACAATGTAGTCAAGCTATAGGATTGCTGAGTCTAGCCAGGGTATAGAAACACCGGCTGTGACTAAATATTTCAGTTCTTTTATACTGTTCGAACGGCGACCAAGTGGGGGTTTAGCCAATGACGCCAAAGCTAGAGCTCTCGACTCCTCGCGGGCGATGCGCGCGCAGCCGTAGTGGTGGGGCGGTCTCATTTACTAAGAATTTTACCTTGAATGTCTTATTCAGCTCTCTCGTTCGAGGATCGTAAGCTCTGAAGGGATTGGAAAATTGTCTTTCCACGCTTGTTGCAACATAAATTAATATATTGTGTAGATTCTTCATATTCATTGTGCTACAGCCCATAACACCATCTTAGCAACTCTTAAAAATACGTAGTAAATCATATTTTTCAAATTCATCAGAATAAGTCGATTAGTTACCTTTTAATTGGAATTAAAATGGTTCATAGTCCCTACCGGCCCTGTAATTACATAGTAAGGTCAAATTCGGGGTATACGCTTCATGAAGGAGTTGATCTGAGGCTCGACTAGTCAGCGCCACCGGATTATCTTTTCCATAATTATAATTATATCTCTGTAAAACAGAACTTGCGACAAATGCATACGAAAATACTCACCAATTAACTAATTCTCTTCGGGAAACTCTTATAAGAGTATTAAAAATTGTAATTTTATTTCGCACTTTCTGAACAAAAAGCCAAACGTCGATCTGGATCCTAAAACTACTTTATGCCATGAATCACCCCGTAAACCCAATTCATCCCTCCCGTTTTATGCTTTCATTACACCATATTGCTTTTATCATTTCTCGGGGCGTCTAGGAGATGTGCATCAACTGACTTTTATTAGATTATTACATCCTATCGCTGTAATCGAATTGCCAATAACTGCGACTACAAAAATGAAGCCCGAATCGCTCGGCGCATGTGTGAATGTGAATGAGATAAAAATTGACACACGTTGTTCATACATAGTCATTGCATCTCGCCGAGGTTTGATTAAATCCCACCCTGCGGCGGACAGGAAGTGTTGCTGCACGGAACTTGAATCAATTAGAGGTTTTCACCATTTAGATCGCACGACTCGTCCTTTCTCTAACTGCGCTGAAAATTGATCTAAAGCTCACTCGTGGCAAAACAAAAGTAATCAAAAGTGGTCCGCTTGCTTCGCGAACACATTAGGTAAAAGCAATAACAAGAAAGCGGAAACCAACGGTGCACATCCGAAAGTTCGGCACTTGGTGCAACTTTCCCAACAACAAGGCCGGGAAACGGACGTCGAGGGTGACAACCAGATAGAAATATAGATTGCTCATCGGAGGGGCCTGTACTAAATAACCTAATAAATGTGAAGTAGGTCACAGTTATTACGCTGAATTATCATCGCGTCACTGCAATTGCGTCTCCAGCGATGCGTTTTTTGATCTAAATGTAAATGGCAGCAAATTGCTATTACAATTAACTTTGTTGGAGTCGGGAATGTTCTAGTGGAAAGGGTTGCTTCAAAATTGTTCTGCTGTAAAATATTTGAATAGGAAAACAAAGCACAGCTCTCGGATAACTCAGTACGTGAGATAAAACTGAAGTATAGTTTGACCTACAAATATAGAAAAATTATATTCAATCTAGTGAGGTAACATGCCATCATCTACACAAATATGAAATCACAGTTGTAATATATTGTTAAGGCTCTACGTTACAGCGCATTTTTAAAATTGCACTGAGTACTTTATTTGGAATTGAATTATGCCTTTTATATTTTCAAAAATTTCAATTTATAAAATTGATAACACTTGAAACTCTTTCAGAGCTTTGGGTTCGATTATCTAGTTGCTTTATTATGTAAATTTGATTTTCAAATATTTCTCAACTGTATTGAAATTACTTGTCACCTCTTATGTCAATTCAAATGTCAACTACCAATCTCAAATCAAATATGACAAATGCTCAATTCTATTTGTATTCTATTAACTCTCTATGATACGCTAAGTAATTGTTTATAATTAATTGTACTTTTAAAATTGTCTTTTATTTTCTTTAGCGTTAATAGAACAAGATTACTACCCAGCTTGTACTGCTCTTATATCACCTACAAGATAGTAATCATTCTGAAATCCGCCGCTTCGATCCGCTCCTAGTCCTGATGTAATGTCCTGTTTGCGAACACCGACAGTCAACCTCCACTAACCAACAGCTGTCAACTCATCAACTCCCGGCAGCTACCAGGAAAGACTGCTCCCTACTCTGCTTGTGCACCTGCTAGTTTCCAGAACAGACCTCCTCCAAACAGCTCTCTGGCAAATTAGCTGTCACAGACGAACTCCAACTGTCATACCTCTTCCACAGCTCCAATATTCATCAACCTCTGTTGTCAGTAACCAACAGAACACCTCAGAAACGGTCGTGCCTACGCTATCGTCCTTGAATGGATCCCCTCGTCTCCAGAATGCGTCCACGAACTCAGCACCCAGCAACACCCAAACTAATGTAATTCCTTGGCACTTTTATTATTATAAATTAAACTATTTCCATCCAAATCTATAATTCTTCTTGCTTAATTATTCTTCTTGTATCTCTATTTTATAACTTTTCCAAACCAAATACATTCAAAACAGGGTAAATTTCTATAATTTTAATCAGACCAAATTTTCAAATTACATGTCTTATAAGTTGTTTTTCTAATAATCAGAACAAATTTTTCTTAATTACCATATTCGATTCTTAATGCCTTCTATATTATATCATTTGACCCTTACCTACTTTAAATTATATTATGTCATTATATTACGTCATGATTTATACTACTGTCTATTAACTTTCTAAATTCAAAACACATGTAAAACGTTCAATAGTTATCATTTCCTTAAGAATTTATTCCAAATTAGATTTATTTAATAAGCTTATTTCAAATATCCTCTACACTTTTAATTGATCAAAATAGATTGTATTGATATTCCAAATTTCTTTTATAGATTCTAAATTTATCTAAAATTCACATATCTAGAAAAATCAGTTGAATATGCAGGCAGATAACCTATTTAAGAGAAAACTTTGCAAGGATAACAAAGATTTTCAATTGCTTAACGTTTTCTTCAATTTTTAATCAAGTTTGTTATTCCAGACCCTTTCACAACAAACTGTGTAAATCCAGGTTCTACCTTGTCAAATTATAGTAGATTATTTAAGTTCGTTAACATATATCACATGTTAGATGTAATTTCTGTTATAAGAAAAATATTGTATAATGTTTAAAGTTACATTCTGTAGCTAAATTAAGTCACTGATGGGTTAACCTAATTTTTACACTGGTTCCCAAAGAGATTTGTAACTTAATAAATTTGAATATTCGTTTGTTGCCACAGTGATGGTATAATTTTGATTTAGTGTGGAGAAAATATATGCAGGCACCTAGATGCGATAAATTTACGAAAGTGTGAAACGTAATTAGTTAATCAGTATATTTATTTTCAATTGTTTGCTCAAGAAATGTTCAGTGCTACGTTAGCACTTCGGATCCCTCTCAGCAACAAGTCAGAAATTATTCTCAGTGCAATTTAATTTAGTCAGGTATTACAATTGCGACTCTCAACAAAATATATAGAATATTGGTATTAATAATTAATTCACAATGTTCTCTCTTCCCAGTAGGCTGCTATATGTGTCTATTAGGTTGCATGTATGAATAGTGATAGAAGGAAAACTGTAACATGAAAAAAGCTATTAAATTTTATACAACTGCTTTATTAACGTTGCAATTTTAATGTAAGAATCTCGAAAATTTTAAGGAAAGAGACAAAAATTTAACTGGCAACAGTGCAAGCCTGCAAAAGTCATAACCACAAATTAAAAACAACATAACATGGGTTCTATTTTATTTTTGACTATCCGCTTTCTTAGTACAGATATGCTATCTACTACTAATACTATAATCATCAGGCAAAATTTAAACTGCATACTTACATAAATAGAAGAAAACTACAGTTGTTGTACACCTAGCAAGGATGGGGGCTGGGTGTTTAGATAGTTTTAGAATCACTACCGCCCCCCCCCCCCATTCGACCTGTAAGTCACAGACAAGGACCGCAAAGAAAAGATGAGATTTGATCGGACAAGAGGAAAAGAAGTAGAGGAAGCCCAACAAGCACAGAGAGAGAAGAAGAGAAATCACTCGCTTTAAAATAAAATAAATATGGAAGAGCAGAAGGAGTTTTGTGACAATCAACTCGAAGAATGGCCATCCTTGACACTGAAAGACAGAACCGGAAAGAGTTATACGTGCATGTATGAGGTTGCCTTTCTACTACTTCATTTTGCTTTGGTTTCTTCTTTTTGTCAGAATTACTAGGTATTGTACAATAACTTTCTGTTCACGTTTGTGCTATATGAAATTGCATTTATGTGATATTTGGCTTTGCCTCCGCTATGAAACGCCAGCCTCGATAGTAAATCTGCTACTTTTCTGCATAATTATAGGAATTGCTGTTTTAATAATGTTTCTTTTTATCTAAAGGAAGCCGGATAACGCAGTTAGCAGAGCGTTAGACTTGCATTATACAAATCCTCGGTTCGAATTCACTGTGAGCTGAATTTTGCGCAACCTTGGCGATCGGTATCGGGTTCGGTGGAACCATTCACAGTTGGACATGAAACTAACTGTGCTCTACACAAAATCACAGACCTAAGAGATAGAGTAACAAGGTCAATACATCACTAAGACACACATCTGACACAATGGTTGCTACGCAAGTACAAAATACACGCTCCAAGTTTGTAATTCAGAACACTGGCCAACTTCACCTCTGCACCGCCAATTACTAAAGCATACAAAGAGCACTATCCTACACCGTTAATTAAAAAGAGGTTAATCAAAATACATGCATAATACATATTCCTATAGAAGGTTCAACGCGCTTGCCGTCCTAATACAGTTACGTAGATGCATAGAACCAGAAAGAATCCCATGTATGCAAAAGATTTGAGATTGTCTTTATTGTTTGTTCAATATTGGAATCTCAAGTGCCTACTTGCGCCTCTGCAAGTAAATCAGAGATTTCATCAGCGTACAAGAGCTGTCCTGAAACAACATTTTGCTAAATTGAAACTGCCTCAAAGTAACCAGCAATAACTCATTACTTCAACCGCTGGAACTTTTCCCAGCAATTTATTAAACCGCGGCGCGAGCGTCGCTCAGAACACCAGGCACGCTGCATCAGCTTTTGCAAAATAGCTACAGACTAGATCTGCTGTGTGCTGTTCGAGCATCAGGGATTAATTTATTTCAATCCTGCATATAAAGTGATAATACTGACTGATAGATCGTAGCGTACTCGCATGTAAATCCCGCTCTGAGCCCACGCCAGTGCAAAGCATAACGCTCAATAATCCCCGATATTTCGCAGATCTTATGCAAATTTGACACTCGAAGCGATGCTTACATGTACCAGCGACTTCGAATTTTTACATGGAAATGTGAAAATTAGAGACCTTCACCTTTCAGCTACACGTCCATTAGACGAATTTCAAGCTCAAACAATAGCGCCAGTAGGTGCATTTGATACATCAATAGGTTATCTCGTACGTGGAATTTCTATGACGAATTTTACTATATACCAGATATTTTAAATATGAAATCCTTAGCAGCTGCATTTTTCTTTCTCGCACTTAAAGAGTTATTGTAATGCTTCTCGTTGTGTGATTTTGTGAGAACGATCAAATTAAAATGATTATATACTCGTGAATATGTAGGTCTGCTTCTGATGTTATTTAATATACAATTGAGGGTAAAAAGCTAATTTTCCAAGCAAAACAACAATCGGCTTATAATTTCATCTTTATAAATCAAAAGATAGTGTAGACAATTCAGAGGCTAACAAAAAATTTATCAACAAATCGAAAGGAGATAATGTTGGGAATCCCAGTATAAGAGACTCAAACTAATGTTTCTCAATGAAATAGACAATTATGCGAAGTTTCACAAAAATTAATGCATTAATGCTATGTCAGTAGGTCAAGTTGTAATGTATTGTTTGCGAGCCAGGAGTTTTTGCAGGCGTCAAGACTTCAATAAGTTTCTAGGCTGCATAGTAGCAATCTGTATATAAACTGTGTACGGTAATTTGATTTTTCAATACATTCTCTGCCATTGACGTCTATTCATTTGTAAATTGACGCAGGCTACAATGTCTTAAGGAGTAGTTACGCCTGGCTACTACATTCACATCTTACCCCATAACCTTTCATCCTTTCACCAAGGTTCAACCCCTTCAGTAAAATAATCCGGTCCTATAACTACAATTTACAGTTCTGAAGTGCTTTCTGAACAAGTGCAAGAAATTACGAAGACTTCCAAGCTTTGGGAGCGCTGAATTTACTACCACTACAATGCTAGAAACATCGAAAGAATTACACAAATCGGAGGTTGCATAAATTCACGGCAGCACTTCAAGCACACAGCAACTTACATGTATAAATGAACATGTGAGCACGAACAGAGTGACAGAGCAACAGAACATGATAATATCAAACCTGAGATGTTAAATTACATGGGCAAAACTCGGTTGTATTGCTACACAGCGGCGGCTTGCTATAAGGAGCCATGGTTCTACCATAACAAACCAGTCATTGTATTTAATTTTCATCATTCTTCTCATTTTAAAGCTTAAACAGAAAGCGAATAATTTTTATTTCAAGAATATGAACTGAACGATAAACCCGGCTTGCTTCCACGGACGCATTGGTGCCTGATCGAACAGTTGATACACTGCAGTGGTGGCCAGCGGCAAAAAGTAGGTCAAAAGATAAGTATATCTCAAGATTCAATGGGAGCCGTCCAGCTTTAGGCTCAAGTAGTCTCAGCTATCGTAGTTTGCGGTAGAGCGTGTGTCATGTGTCCGGTTGATTACAACTTTCGCACGTTGTCTGATAAATAAACGACGAGCGTAAGCTAATGCCCCATTATTATTTATTACTAGTGTTCGCTCCAAAATATTGAAAGACGACTCACAGTTACAAGACGAAACTCAAACAGAATCAAAGCTTATATGGTAGTCATTCATAATTCCGAGGTAGTCGAAAATTAGAATGGACAAACTGGCACTATTTTTGAAAAGCGAGATAGTATCGTCATAACACAGAGGAGAAAATAAACAATATTTTCATCTAAAATGAAAATTAATTTTGTAGAAAATATATTTTTTCAATGTTTGCAAAATATGTTGTCTCTTAGGGAAAAATCAATCTTAAAAGCGATCTATCTCGGTTTGAACCTCGTAAAAAACTAAGTGAAAATTTATAATTTCTGTCTTTACGCCACATTTCCTATAGAACTAAAGCGTAAATCGAAAATGTGTATCATTTAAAGAAGTTGACCACATGGTTAGAAGGCGTTGGGGTAAAACCATAACTTTTTCTCAAATTTTAAACGAAATATTGAATTAAATGTAAAAAAACCTACAAATTCGACTGATGGCCGGCAGCCGGTATCGCGTCCCCACTCCGGCAAATTTATCTCACCTCTCAATTATCTCCAATACCAGTCTTAGAAATTCGCCTGCAAAAACTGATGAAGGATGAAGGTTTATAAGGACTTTTAATTCAGATATTTATCAGCGAATTTATTTCACAATAATTATTATAATGCAAAAATGTGAATGTCATTAAACTTTCTCTGCGATTTTCTGGATTTTAAATTGTAATAGCTAAAGAAAAATCAGCCACTTTTGCTAGTCCATATGCGACATAATCTCGGAATATCGGAATCTGTCCTTACCTATGAGGGAGTGGAAAATGCACTTTACGTTCGGTGTTTGGCTCTACCATCAAAATTCTCCGTGATCGCCACTGCTGCCACACACAGTAATTGCACTGATATGGGAACACAAAAACAGTAGATGACTAGGAGTCTGCAATGCTCCTACCGTTGCACAAGAAAGGTGAAAAGTTGTAACCTGCAGGGTGTGCGAGAGCGTACTAGAACAGAGTTTAAGGCAAACCATGGACCAAATTAAAGATTCGCAAAGTGGTTTGCGCGCTAGGAAAAGCACCCAGAACACCTGTTTGCTTAAAGTAGTCTATTAAAAACTATAGTACTGACTTGTTAATTTGTTTCATAGATTTAATAAAGAGAACGAAAGCTTTGAAGAAGCAGGATGTGAACAGTAATCTGATGAAGCAATTAAAACATCATATGAACGCAAATGACTATCAGAAAATGCAAATGAAATATCTTCAGAGTTTAGAACACATGCATTGCTCTTTATCATCTTTTTAGACAAAGTAACCAAAGAAACCAGGGAAACTGTTAAGTCACAACAGGAATATGAAATCCGTTTTGACATCCGAATTCGTGTTTCTAGACGATTTGGTTATTCCAGCTTACAGGTGTAAAATCTCTTTTAGCGTTAATCTTCACATTTCGCGAGTAGCGTTATCATCTCGCCTGGAGGATTGTAGTTTCGGGCGTGACTTTAGTGTTTGTGCGTCTCGTGGCTCTTTGCCATTCCGTTTCATGCTGTAACACAGTCCAGATCGCTGCGGTTCGTCCTCAAAGCCTTGGGTTTGGTTTGAATATGATAAAGACGATAAAACTAAAGGGTAAACAGAAGTATACGATGACTGCAGTTCTATGTATAAGAAAAAACAAAAATATAGGGACGCATTTACTCCACTAACTACTAATACTAGTACCACTCATATTTTATTGGAAACCTTTGTGTGGAAGTATGACGTGGTACGTTTTGTTGAAATGATGGCTGTAATATTCAATCCAAGAAAGTAATATAAGTGCTATTCTTTCTTTACTTCACTCACCAATAGCTCTTTTTCTCTTGCAAATCATGCAACTTACAATCATTCTGTTACCACAGACATATTTAACTGTCGGCAGTCGTATTTTAGATTAATTACTTCTTTATTTTCACCATGCAGTTTTCTACGGGTACCAAGTAGTGGTTATTGGTAAAATAGAAAAATTCCACGCTTAAGAAATTTGACAGTATTGAAATAAAGCATCTTATCTCAATCTCCAGCAGTTGGTAGTTTATATATTAATCCTCAAAAAGGCGAGGGTGTTTTTATCCCTAAAAACGAACCTCGTAGTCTTCTATGGAATTTCAAGTGACAAATCTAGTATTTCATAAATATCAATAGGTGGCCATATACTTTTGTGTGATTCAAAGCACAGATTAACAAGATTATAGTATACAAATTCTACGTTCCTTTGTTTTCAGGATACAAAATATCTGTTTAATAAGTGAATTACCATTAATACAATTAGTTGATTTATCCACAATATTTTTATCCTTCGTACAATTTTGAGCACACGCCAACGATCTTACACCATTGCAAGTGGTAAGACATCAAGCAAAGCGCAAGCATCGTTTGTGGTCGATACCGACGTTTTTTCGATTTCGTGATGCCATAGCAGACAGAAATAATATTTTGGTATAGCTCTTCGATTTTTTCGGATAATCAAAACTCCTGCTGTGCAGGGGTTGCGATTTCATTATTTGAATTACCGTTGGACCCCTCAGATCCACTTTTACAGGACCAGAATCATGCATTGCCCCAAATATTTTAGTTGGCTTTGGCTTCTTCTCAAAGTTGGCTAAATTCCAATGCATGGCCGAACTTTTCAAGCCCCATTGGCCATTATTCTGTCAACCTTTCAGGTTACCTTCCCCGAACCAGAGTTTCGAACATCACCACCCATTGAGGTTGCCGTTGTGAGTTGGTGAACGTTGCCATACCTGCAGAATTGGTATTGTTAAAAATTACTGCATTACGTTTGAGGTACCCATTCGGAATGCAATATTTACGCCTCTTTGTTCTGTAGTTTACATTAATGCTGTTTGCATAATTGTTTGCTTAACGAACACAAGCTTTGAGTTTTCCCCTTCTTGGAAGCTGAATGCCATTTGGGCATGTCAGATGGGTTGCGGGTAGCATAGCAAACTTTCTTCCCGTAGAATGTACAACCGTGACGTTACCAAGACTACCCGCTGACGCATATAACGTGTCAATTTTCATTGTATTTATTTTTTTATTTGTAAAGCAAATTTGCAGTCGCGTTTACAGGTGGTATAAGCACACGCAAATGGCAAGATGAGTTCATACAGTAAATTTCAACTTTTCACGATGCATCGGATCAGCTTCTTCTGGGGTTGAAGCTAAAGGTATCGCAAATATCTTCAGCCTAAAGTAAATAACTCAGTGGCGCCTAACGAATAATAACAAACAAATTTTTTCACGTCTCTACCGAACTGAACATACGCTTTTAAGGTAAAACCTCATCCATGTCCCACTCAAGCGAGCTATGTGGATCTTTTATTTTATGACGTTAAACGTAAACATGAAGTGGTCTAATTTTGTAATCGATTCAGTTAGATACAATTAGTGTTATTCGAAATAATTTTGTACTAATGCAGGGGCAGTGTACTAGTACATTCATTATGTTGTAATTAAAACCAGACAGTGGCAACCTTACAGTTCAGATCTCAACGTTATTGAACACGTCTGGAATAATGACAAACGAACGGAATAGTCCTAGACGAGCACTTATTTGATGTTTTCTTAAAGCATGCAGATTGCTGTCCCTGCTAGAGGTGGAGCCATGAAATATTAGTAAGATTTTGCGAATTTTTAAAGAACTAAATCGAAGTATCTTAAGTTCCTTTTAGTAAAATTATTCCTATATATTTTATGTGTAATTCCGAACTTTTTGTGGCTACTTTGTAATGAGTATTAAAAAATAAATAAAACTTTATTGTCTTTTCTAAGATAAAGGTGAGTAGCTTCCAATCGCTTGTCAGATACTGCATTCACAAATGTGTTCTTTATAATTTTTTTATGTATCAAAAGCATAAAAACATTATGAATAGCTATAATACTTTTAACTCTCAAACATGATCATCAGAATCTGTATAACCTGCCCAGTGTCCCCATACCACAGTAAAACGTAAAATTGTTGTCCCTACACTAAAAACGTTAACTGAAACGTGAAAACTGCGCATACATCGTCCCAAGTATCACTGCTATCGCTTCCACTAAAAAAACTAAAGCACCCTCGAGGAAATATAGCACTATTAAGCCCAGCATCATACGACCCTGCCAACTGGATAAGACGACCAATGAAAATTCCAGCTTATCAGCAAAGTTTGACGTCTTTGAGATAGTTTCGCGACCTTCTATCAGCAACACCGATGACGCAAGGTCGTCAATATACCCACAGATGATCGCTTTCATTTAAGAGTCGAGTCAGACGCTACCCTCATTTGAATTCTGTTGACCCTCGAGCCGAAGTTAGCCGGATGAAGGCGCTTTCGTCACAGAGGGCTGGGAAGTTGCGTCACAGCCTTTAAAAATTACAGCAAAGGACTTGCAAGTTGCAGCGACGATTAAGGACGAGCACTTCTCTACGCAAACCTTGTTTTTAGTTTGCTATTTTGTTGATAGATGATATAAACTTGTTTAGTAAAATGTATTCTTGTTGCAAGCTTGATACTTATTATGGCGTTGAACTGCAGCGTTAGACTTTTAGGTCAAATAAAACAAAGATTAAGGAAGGAAAGTGGGAGCAAAAACCTTACATGCAATAAACATTCAATGTGTACTAAAATCTACTTTATCCAAAGCCGATTTTAAATTAGTGAACATATATCCAGCTCCATTAGCATGTATTTTTATCGCAAACCTCTTTTCGTAACCAGAACAGCTTTGCTTCCTGCAAGATCACTCCCAGAATAATAAATTTCGGTTTTAGTGAGATAAGCAAAAGCAAGCAATAAACCATTTTACAGTGCCCTTAATTCGCTCGATGAAAACAGAATTTTAAACGCCTAATAAAAATTTAATCCAAAAGCTATTTCACCTTGCGCGCCGTAAAATTATTCATGAGAATATCGATAACCCTTTAGGAACATTTCAGATATATTTTAAATGCAAAGTGTGCAGAACAGGTCAAGAATAAAATTGCTCTGTACCTGTAGCGATTAGTACAGATATTATTAATTTTCTACGCAGAAAAGCTATTGCATAAGAACAGTATAAAAATTATAGTTCTTTCGAGTTCACAACTTATTTATAAAATATAATTTTTAGTTTAATTGTATGTAGAAATATCAGATGCTTTATCGAATTATGCAAAACGGCAATCTTTGCAAAACTTTAGCTTCTATAAACAGTTAAAGGGCGAAATATACCTAACACAAAGAACTGAACCATAAGCAGCATGCATGTGTTCAGTATGCTGTAACTTTAATCAATCTTATAGACCCTGTTTAAATCTCTGAAACCTGAAATAAATGGGTGTTAATCTGTAAAGACGGCACAGTCTAAGCTAACTTTCACGTTCACAACTCAAACTACTTATATAAGAATATGCGTCGTACATTAATTATATATGCGGCCAAAGATGAGCAACAAAACACTGAAGTTTGTAACGGGCTAGTTCGTGTCACCTTCGTATTTAATAACCACCTTGATAGGATGAAGCCAAATTGTATTTCTTACATTGTAAGATTAAGGTTAAGACGAATTGAGTATTTAAAACTTGCAATGAAAGTTCCGCGCGCTCGAACAGGGAAGTGCAGGCCAGCTGAATACTGACCAGCACACTGGGTCAGTCATTAGTAGAACTGCATGCGACAGAGTGACCCCGCGGCTTGGTGAAACTTCGCGCTTTGGAGACAGCGGGGAGTAATCGCTTGCCAATAGCCGTCTAAACAAAACGTACGCTACGCAAAGTATTATAAAGAGCCAGCTCGGGGAAGCATCCCCGAGACACAGCAATTCATAACAAGAAGCTGCTATTCCAGCTGCCATTCGAGCTACGAGGAAGCCAGTCGACTTTGTTAACGCTAGAAATCTGTGGAAATAGCTACCGAAACCACGGAGCTGACCTCTTCGTTATCTTGCAACGAGGTAAAGGCAAGTTTAATTATCATAAATAAAACCCACGTTTAAATTCCTTGTCCAGGAAACTGGGAGCCGAACCATAATAGCGAATTTAACAAATTACGCAATAACCTCAACGAACGGGCTGAAAGCAACGAGCGTGCTGCTGAATCAACGCGTCAGAACAAGGGGCTTGCATTATTCTGTTGACACATCTCATCAGCTGATTTAAAGCTACCGGAGTCAGGGCCGCATTAAGTGAATTTGTGTGCGGAATTTAAATATTATTAGCACTGTTGGTGTTTTGACTTGGCTTTGATAATTAATAAGCCATACCCACACTTAAGGAGTGTATTCAAACACGTAGATTCAGCATTAAGTTCGTGGACTATTTCTTGCTGTTGTTAATAGCACATAGAACATTTATATACTACCAGTGTGTAACCTTCTTATGTACTCTCATGGCTGTATGTTCCTTTTACAGTGTAGGTATATGTATTTTCATGTAAACTGTTTGACTTTTATTTCTGGTAGAATTTGCATGTATAATTACAGAATTATAGGTGACCGCGGGCAGGCCGGAACTCTATATTGACATTAGCCTTACCTGCACTGAGGTAAGAGCGGGTTTTATGTTTCTACGACAGAGTGAACTAGCAAACAAAGGACAATCTAAAGTAGAGTATAGGGCACGGGAAAAAGTATCATTACAAGTTCAAGGAATTATACATTTTGCATAAAAAAGATACCAGTACCAAAACAAGTATAATAAAAAGGAAGTTAGAATAGATGATATAAAAGAAAGTTAAAATGAGGTAAATTCGGAAAACCGTTTAAAACTGCTTTAGTAAGCATGAACCGATTGGCATAAATATGTCAAACTTTCAGATAAGTAACAAAGATATTTCAATTTTCTAAAAGAAATTACTTGTTCAGTTCAGCGGTTCAATCACCCACTAAGGTAATTCTGAGTACAGTTGCACGTACGACGTTGCAGGTTGAATATCCACAAAAGTTGCTAAACGTGCTTTATTAATCTTCATTATAACTTTATAGTGTATATGATTACGCTTGTGAGTATTATTCTTATTTTTTATAGTTTTTCGATTTTTCAAACTTTTCTAGCTGTTACTGTTACTCTGCAATTTTGCATAATAATTAAATCCACAAAATCGTTATGTAGATCAAGTGAAAATATTAATATATGCCATAATATTGGCCTTCTTACCACATGCACTGAATATAATACACATCAATTCGTCTAATAGTAAATCAAGTTACAATAAAGTATCAAGATTTTTAAGAGAGTTACAAATAAAAGAAGAGAGCATAAATTACAAGGCTGCATATAAAATGGAAAAACCTACGTCACAAAAACTAAATTGAACATAATTATATGTGAACTGAAAACAAAAACAAATAGACTGTTATGATCCTGAATCGGTCAGAATGAATTTTTCATCGCGTTAGCTACGGGCCCGAGCGGCCTATTTGATTTATCAGGTTTTGAATAAAAATCCAATGTGGTTTTGACGCACAAATTCCCGATGAATCTTTCGACGCGGCGGATATTTCTTTTCATGGAACTGTCGTCATAGCGGCAGTCTTGGTGTTGTACAAGTTTTCCAAAACCAAGGAAGCATCTTAGGATACAGTAAGATGCGAGAAGTAATCTGCTTTTCGTGACTGGTTTGACGCAGGCCTCGTCCGTTCTCCCTGTTTTCGTGATTTTCTGCGTGATCCTCTTTGCTTATGCTGATGCCCACCAACGGTTTGGTTCTCCACTACGCCTTGAAATTTGCCATTAGAATAACTGCATGTACCGAGTCTAAGGAATTGGACACCTGCAGTCTGTACAAATGGAGATAGGGATGTTCCAATGTTGGCTGTCTATTGACGCGTCTTCCATGTCCTGGCTGAAAATATCTGAACTCGCTAACCGGTATGGGCTTCAAACATTGTGAATTTATTTTGCTGACAAGCGATTGTTCGTCGTCTATTGTTAATAATTACACGCTGCACAAATGTGCCAAGTCCATGTAATATTATCAATTGTAATGGGAATAGCAGACGGTCCAACTACATAGCCTCTATTTACCCGAATTAATCAGCGATTACAGCGAAGGTTAACGATGGAACTTAACCAATAAACTAATTAATTTTTATGTGAAATCATGGCGCTTGACAAGGCCTTATCGATAGAATTACGCGTGTAACGAACGAATCCGTAGTTTTGTTGGAGCATTAATCGCACTTTTAGGACTTCGAGCACTTTCCCTCCATCGATTCCTTACGGACTCAGCTAAATCAAATAGCTAATCCAGTGTCGTGTCCTGTTCATGCACTGAACAGCGCAGACTTTGATTTGTTTATGTGTTACGTCCGTTACATTCCCTCTATGTTTAGATCTTATTTGGATATGACTGTAAATAAACAAATTATTATTTGCTTTTAGCCGATGTTATTTCATTGGTTTTCTCTGGTTTTTCGTTAATTCTTTCAGTATGTTACGTTATAGCTCACGTGGTTCTTAGGTGTCCAATTCGGCAAGTTATAGAACCTGGCGCTCTTTTACGCTGCCGCCTGTCAGTGACGTAGCATTTATTAGGATTCTGACTCGATCACTAACTGGATAGTACTGCTAATGGCAGTAACCTTTAAAGCCAAAGGAACTACGTGGGCAATAGTTAGGTTTTGGAAATTTTGCACTTTATTAGGACTTAATTTCCTTAATCTTTACTTGTACGATTCTCACATTAAGCAATACTACAAATATAGTATGGATATGTTATTTCCAATGCTAACATAGTATCTTGTCCAGATTAAACATGGAATATGTAATAAATACTTTTTTTACTCATTCGTTCTTATTAATTATTATATTTGTCCCTAAAAGCAAAATTCCGTAAATTCTGTAATAACAGCGATACATTTGCTGCATTTTATAACGTTATAGAAAATAAAACGAATTAAGTTCGCAGAAGTCTAAAAACCCACATTCATATCTAAGTATTTTATTACATTTCTGGTCAATTCAGTTCCAAGAAAAAGAATTAGAGTGGCTTTCTGGACACACGCCTGGGATGCCTCGGATTCCCAACAAATGCCTTGGGTACACATTCTGAGAGCTCTCTATTGTTCGTGCGGATTCCCGCAATGTCGTGGACGTAGCTGCATTTTACATCGACTGTCAGATTAGTTTTCCGAGGTCGTGAGGAATAACGTTCTTTTGCATAATTACGCGCTGACGGTGGAGCAAACTCGATTGAAATTTGCAAAGAAACTAAGGCGCCTGTCCATGCGGCTAAAAAACTCTCTTTCTTTGTTATGAGATGAAAGTTTGCAAGACAATAAGACAGAATTTAATAATGCTACCTAGCAGAATGCTGGGGTACTAAAATGTGAAATATGTAGAGTGAGTTTGTTTACTTGATTGCTGCAGCACAGTTAGGCAACCCGCTCTGCTTTTAAGGGGCGCGCTTCCACTAAGTCTAAATAATTTAAACGTAGTAATTTTTTAAGAAGTGTTTATGGCTTGTCCAATGCTACAATGAGAAATGATGTGGTGGCCAGTCGTAGTAGTTTCCAAAACCCTAAGCAGCTGTCACTAAGTTTTGGAAAAGGCAACGTAGATAGCAGCACATGCATCCCTTTTATCTAGAATTTTTATAATTACATCATATTTATAAAAAATTCGCAGTGTTCCAGCACAGATGCTTCTAAAATATAAGGAATAAATACAGGCGCTTTTCATTTTAGATACAAAAGGCCTTTAATTGATTTTTATTGCATTAAAGGTAACAGAAGCTAAAAATAATCACTGAAACAAAAAGTGTGTGAAAAATTCGCCGAATTGTCACTCTAGGGATTCTGTGGTTTCTTTTAATAAATGAGCATCAAATCATATAAAATATTTCTAACACTTAATTTTGTCATAAAGGTGTAGAAAGTAACTTAACCTTATCTAACCTTTCTCATGGATTTTCATGACGTAACCTAGCTTTTTATCTTTCCATAAGTTCTGCCATTTCCCACTGGAACCACTTTCACATGATTTTAGAAGGTGAGGGCGTCGCTTATAAACTAAGCCTTAACTAAGTGAAACCGGAACGCTCGGACCGGGAGTCGAATGCACACTCGAACGTCCAGTGCTTTACTGTGATCTCGGGTGCAACGTCGGAAATCGCTCACCTACCGAGGCCCCTAACATAGCCTAACCTAAATTTACCACCAAAAGGAGTTTTCTGTTAAAGAAGAGTTTAATGAAAAATGTGCGTCTACACAAAAATAAAACATTCTTTTGCTTCAAAAATAAAAAAAACCAAATTCTCAAACTAAATCATAGTCAGTTTTTAAACTATTGACTAAAGTTGCAAACATAAGTGTTGTTTTTGGCACCATAGTATTCTCCATAATCCCACATATAAAACATCAAGCACTGAACTCAGAGCTCCCCTTTGGTGTCTTCTGAAAAACGCTCTTCATAGAGAACGAAAACAAAATTTTCATCATCTTCGTCTGAGGAAGACCCTTTACCCACAGCTTCAGTATTATTCTTGCCCGTTCTGATATTTTATGTTTATGCGAATCCTCTATAGATATATTGCCGTTTTCGTTCGCTTTATTTAATTTGCTGGATTTTATTTGTAAAGTAATGACGTTGTGACTTGGAACTTTAATGCTTTGGTCATCTTTTGGAGACCTCTCTTCTCACAGATAGAATATGATTTATTAAATAGATTAACGCGCCTTTCTGAAACGCTTCGTTCTATTAAAGATGAAAAAATTGTGTATCGTCTGATTGGAAGCCTGGCGAATCAGCTTCAGGAGCAGGAACAGCGACATCTAATTTTTAAAGTTCTTCCCGAGAGGTGGATCGAGAACTTTTAAGCTTCCATGTTGTAATGCATGATGAAATGGAGGGTGAGGTCGTTCGAACATCGTGCTTGTGGTTTATCTGTATATATGTGTTATTCTAATATGCTACAGTTTTTCTGTAGTCTGAGTTGATTATATTCATTAAATGGCCAATACCTGTGACTCTGAAACCAATCACAACAGTTCTGCAAGATCTAATTGTGTTAGCACACGGCCATTCTCTCTCATCCACAGCTAATTTCTCTCACAATAGTGAGCCTTTAAAGAGTACCCATATAACTTTTGTCTAATGATTATAATTTGTAAGTTGAATGAGATGGAAGAGCGACAATTGACACATAGTTCTGCCTAGCCAAATGAATAATATCTAGATTACATGTTGAAATGGAAACTTGACCTGTTCCGCCTGAGCTTATTAGTAATCACATTTTCCTACACAGCCGGTTGGAAATCTATTATAGTATTTATATAATTAGATTTTGTTAGTTTTAAAATGGCACCAATGTGGGAGAACATTCTGTATCGATATCTGAACGTATTTCACCCCAAGGCGAAGGCGAGTACCGACAACGAAAAGTTTTCAGTGAAGAAAGACTCAATCGGTGTCGAGAGCTCAAGAAAAAAGCTCACTGATGTCGGTCGTGTGAAGTGCTTTGGTTCGCGGGCTCAAAGCGTCTCTTGCTTTTGTTTCTTTCTTTGGAAGTAGGATACGATGCCAAGCAAAGGCGAAATCCCTACGTAGAGCCGCGACAAATGGTTAAGGCATCGCCATGGAGAGCGATGAGAATCCAGGTCCAAGTTCCATACCGCAATTAGCGGCACAAGTAGCCGGCTTGAAGCGAGTCATACCACGCACGTTTTTATGTGCTCTTTCGTATTCGGAGTGCACAACCTGAGCATATGCGCAGTAAGCTGTCAGCAAAGAGACGGTACTTAAAGCAGCTGTAGGCGAGCGATATCGTGTTATGATTTAGTGTGCGTTAATCATGTTTAATTTGAATGCGTAGTAGAAATAACTTTTCGCGCGTAGATTTACTTTATGGTTAAGTAAATGGAAAGTAGGAACAGCCTTTTACGAGTAGAGGAACATTATACTGGTTTAATATAAAAGCGATTAGAACAGTTGTTCTGACGGTTGATTTAATATTATTATGCATAAAAATGCGGAATAAAAATGGCCATTTCTTTTTGATTTCGTTACTACCATAGTATAACTTAACATTGTTTCTTTAAAAGGCAACATAGTTTTTTGTTGTTCGTGGATGTGTAAATAAATTGGCTTTTATTTGCGTAGATATTTTGAGCTAGTTTTGGTTTACTTCAATAGCGTCGTTCCTTAACTACGACTGGGAGTGGAAGGCGAAGGAGACGCGTTGTTTTATTTGGTGCTCAATTGGCGGGGTTAGAAGTACAGGTCTTATGCATAGGTTTAGTCTAACAGAATTAATTACTATAGAGATTCGGATCTCGTGCTTTCACGGGGCTTGTATTTCGGCTATTGTGCTTTTACGTCCCTTCACCCCCCGAATCGCACCGTGCGTATAGTTCTGCTTTGTTTAATAGAAGAATATTCCTGGAATATGCTTAACCTCCGCTGCAGCTAATTTGGCCTCGTTCAGCAGTGTGAAGCGAAGCGTTAAGAGAATATAAAATAAATTTTCAAATAATTTCGTTAATATATTTTGCTAGGCTCATCGCCTTGTATATAACTCATAAATAGATTCACGTATTGCTAAAAGCTACAGCAAACGTTTCATTTTTTTTTCTTGTAAAAAATTAGCATCGGTAGAACGTGCCGACGTCCTGCACTATTATTGTTTATGCTAGAAAAGTTAAATGTTAGATATTCTATTATATAATAAGCGGTGTTGGTATAATTAGAATTACAGAACAGATTTAACAAAGAAAAAAGCAAGGAAGGTAAACCTTCGAGGTTCTTGCGTATAAGTCTGTATATTTTCTGAGGACAATGATTGCTTGTGCATATATGTATGTATATGCGTTGCTCATTACTGAAGAACTGAAGCTAAATCACTTCTCTGAGAAATGCATAGAATATCAAGAAAACGTGCGTGATGTCTTAACCACATTACAGCGATGGGGCCATATTAATTTCTAAAGATGCCGAATCTACAGGTTATTGATTCTTAATGTGCTTAATGGTTCTGACGAGGCCACAGAAATCAATGACGGACGTTGGGTTAATGAAGATAAATAGAAGTGATCCTATTTATCACCTAATGAGCGAACGTGTCCGTCCTGATGGTATTTTGAAGCCATTCCTCGCTATCAATGGCCCGAATGTGTTCCATTTAACCACCACTTACGCAGAAAACGGGCTTATTTGCAGCACAGCAGAGATTTACTGGAGACCCAAGATCCAATTTAATTTGTCAAGTGCGGCACAAATTCAACACGAGCTTTGGTCGCCGCAAACTCAAGACTAAAAACTGCCTGGTGCTTTCTCAGGTAGAGGATGAAGCTGCCGTCCATGACGTCTGCGGGAGATTAAATTCCTGCCTCGAAATGTGACATTCAACAGACACGTATTTTCTAGTTCCGTACTTTGTGAAATAAGCAGATACGCAGCTACCCTGCTGCGGTATAGAACATTTTTCCTTTAGCTTATTCCGCGTCCTGCTAGAGATATGCATGTCACGGCATGATTCATCGGGTTCGTTTGCATCCAAGTGGGCTTGTTTTGATTTACAATTCCTTCGTGGGCAGTGGAGAAGAAAATCGGGAATTGCTCTGCCCACCCCCGAGTCATCAAACTGATGAAAGTGGCGAAACCGTCTGCGGAAGCCTTTAAGCTATTAAACCGGCATTTATTTTGAATAAGCGTTCTATAGACAAGGAAATGATATTGGGGTGGTTACGAAACAGTTAAAGGGCAATGACTTTCAAATTGTCTCTTAAAAAATTGGTAGGGATGAGTACGTTCTTAACGCTATAAATAGATGCACATAATTGCATCATGAAATGGGCCTAAAGCTATGCGATACAATCATTATTTCAAGTTGTTTAAGGTAAAGAAAATTTATTTGTAGGATTTTTTCCTCCTTTATGAGAGGTTTTGAACTCCCTTCTTAATAAATCCCCTACTGCTGGCCGACAGATATCAGTAGTTATTGCGCAGACGACGAAGGAGGTGCTCGCACGAAGCTATAGGAGTAGCTTGAAAAGGTGATACTAAGTGGAGAATGCAACTCATGCTTTTTCGTACTACTTTCGTATACATGTATGACGTTTAGGTCGCACGTTATTAGGACCACAGAAAGCCAAGGGTCAAGAGCAATGGCTCAATATCTATTGCTCACAATTTTTCCTTATTTGCTAACATGGCAACAGTCAAATAATTTCAAATAATTTTGGATTTTCATTAACGTTGTGTGCCAACTATTGTAACCTATCTTAGAAGGCTCACACATCTCCGACTAGCTTAATCCTCGGCTGCGATATGGGTATGATAAGTGTGGGATGTTTGTCTACTTCACTTTCGCATAAAGATCTTAGTTCATTAAACAAGACAAGACAACAATTTTATTTTAAATTGTGAATTTTTTCTTTGATATATATATATATATATATATATATATATATATATATATATTTACATTCGATCTTATAATTCAGGGTTCATATTTATGTTAAATGGGAGTTTAACATAATAAATGGTTAATTAGTATGTCAATTTCTACAGTTCACTTTATATATAGTATAATCAAAAATTATTTTCATCTAGTATGGCCAAGGAATACTTCCTAATTTATGAATGCAACAATAACTCACATAAACAGCAAAATATCAAGTTTGACATTTAAGTATAAATGTAGTTGCATTCATAAATTAGGAAGTATTCCATGGTCATGCTAGACTAAAATAATTTTTAATCATACCTTAGAAATATTGAATAAAAGTTACTATTATTTTGATTTCATGGATTAATCAACATATAGTTTTATAGAAGGTTTTCTATATCTTACTAACATTCAACCACTTTCAGGTAAGATAAATCTAAAGAGCTCTTTATACCCTCTTAACCTATTTATAGTTTTAATTAATGTTGTTAATGGGTTTCACGTTTAACTCAATTCACATTTCCACAGTATAAGAAATGTCTGCTTTATAACATTAAACCCCTATAATTTGACGTTTATAAAATTATAACCTGGTTTGTTTCCCCTGGCTACTAAGAAGGTAATTAATTGTTTTATTACGTTGTTATGAAGTCTTTGACTGTTGATAATATGGCCTATGCCCTTATTTCGTAGTAACTTGACATATTTTATGTTATGAATTAATTGAACAGCATTTATATATATCCCTAAAGTTTTAGAACTAAGCTAGATATAAAACAAACAATCCATGGTGCCAGCAATTACTGCCTTGCCCATCGAGTTGAACTTTATGTAACTGGAACGACCCCCATCGCCAAACCAATGCAGTGGTTCTCTCTGGTGAGGTTTCTTTATTAATAATTAACAAAATTCTAATATGGCCCTCCTTTCCCGGTTATGCCCTTCCATAATATTAATATTATGAAACGAGGTGTATTGTTATTGTGTAAAATTAAAAACTTACAGTATGTATACCAATTTTCTTCTTCTGAGGTAAGGTAAATACTTTGAAGCCGTATTTTTATGTGAAGATATTAGGGAAATTTCCACTTTTGAGAGAAGTTATCACTACACAGGTAGACTAAGAAAAGTACCTTTTTGTATTCGCTCCCCAAACTGGTTACTTTGGAAACTGTCTAGGATCCTCAAAATGGCCATTTAGAGGCCTTGTACTTAAAGTCGTCGTGGCAACATTTTAGCGGACTCAAACATTAGTTGCCATGACGACTTTAAGTACAAGGCCTCTAAATGGTCATGGGAGCGAAAAATACATTTTCGCGCGGCCTCCTAATATAATGCCGCGTTAATGGTAATTGAAACTTCATATTATAATGTTTGGAGAGCTAATACAAAAAAACGTTGTATGCAACACGTACTCAAATGGCTTTAGAGGACTCATCTTCATATTACGGACTCGTCCCCTAAAGCCTTGCTTTGAGGACTAGTTACATAAAGTACTATTATCTGATACATACGTATGGTTTAATAAAAGTAAGGCGATATTTCTGAAATTTTACATGGGACGATATTTTGACGTCTTTAGAACAGAAAATATACTTTACCCGAATAAAAATGTTTCTTATCTACTGCTAGTAAGAGCTCACCCAGACCAATCCTACATTTTTGTGTTAATATTTTCCACTCAAAACTCTCGAAAAAAGAACACACTCTTTAACACTAATTTTTACACACTCTGTATATAGCTATGCTTTAATATGTAGAAACCTCCTTTTAAGTGTAAAACCAAACCTAAGTCTAAAATTGGCAAAATATATCCAAATTTCATTGGGGTCCTGAAAGGACCCCACGCTGTACTTTATGATAACTTTCAGGCGTGGTAGTTTAAGGGTTAAGATGAACATTGCATCCATCTTGCACACACCTTATTGGTCTGAAAGCATACTGAGTGTTCTCCGCTGTTCTTTCTAATAGTTCTCTTAGTTTGTTTATATAGTTCTTGCGTACAATTTTGCTATTTCACTTATTAGTATTTTCATCTGGCGTAATTATACCTATTTCTCAATTTGATGAAGCTCTTCGTAATGCCATCACTTTAAGTATTATTTGTTTTAATGTTTTGATGTTTCTTCGGTTGCTGCTTTTATCAGCCCTGTTATTATTTAATAACATCCACGCACCTTTCTATTTTCGCCTGTTTTAGTACTCTTTAGATCTCCCATGTCGTTATGTCATGTTCATCATCTGATGTTTCCCTATTTGTTTGTCTTCTCTTCTTATCATTTTTTTTGTTTCTTTCTCCCTTATCTATATCTCTCTTTATCTTAGAAGTCCTTAAAGTATTGTTCCTACCTTTAGGTAAGTTTTCTTCTGCTTCATATTGGAAAATAACTTTTGACTTTCCTTTTATGTTTTTTGTATTTTTTCGTCCTAGGTGTTTTTTCGCTTAGTATTTTTTCTGTTTTGTACTTAGGTATATTTTCCATTTGGTTTTCTCGTTTTACTGCCATTTTTACTTCTTCGTTCACAAATGGGTTCTTTTAATTTCTTCATTTGTTATTTGGGACGTTTCACAGCTGCTGTCCTAATTGCTTTCTTAAAGTATTCTCACATATTTTCCATGTCCATAGAAATGACGAAAATCCAGCCGTTTGCCATCCAGTGTCTTTCGAAAATGATTTAGAATCAGCTAGTTTCTCTTACAAAAGATGCAACTTCATCACTGTATTGAAGGCGGGAACAGACAAGCTCCCCTATTTCATTATAACATGTGTTTGAAAATATTAAAATTCGAGTATGTTCGACTACATGTACTACTGCTAACGGTTTTAGTTTTAGATTATGAGTAGGGGTATATCAACAACAATGTATATGAGCATACATTTCAATTATAAAACTATACACAAGATGTTATATGAGTGATATGAGTAAGAAAATCAGTGCGAGATAGTCAAAATGTTGAGGTGCATTTTGATTAATGGTTTAAAGTCATAGTAACAGTTGCAATATTGAATATAAAAAAGTGCATATCGTTTCATGCTCACTGGTGTAGAACATATCCATATAATGCTCATATCTAAAATGTAAACGCCTTTTCTTCACTGATTCAAAGAGAGCAATCAAACTCAAAAAGTTTTAGTTCGGATTAAAACTCAATTCTAAAACTGAAATTGAAAACTCTAATTTGCTAAAATGAACACTGTTGGCAGTAAAGCCCCATAGCACTTTTAATTAATATTAGCAAGTTGCAATTTCTGAAATAATACTAACGTATCTTTTTTGCCAACAATCAATACCACGCTTACACGCTTAATATAGCAATCTACAAAATGGAAGTAGAGCTTTCGCATCGTTAAACTAAACAAGTACTTTCAGCCAAGGGACTGCAGTTCCATTTAAGCCGCTACTTGCGTATAAAGGCAAATAAGACGAACTTGCAACTGCTCAAATCTCAAAGTTCGATACTCGAAGTTGCCGTCAACGACCCTTTCATTGAAATACTCATCTAATTTTGTAAATTTGCATCTACCCGAATTTAGCCAAGTTGTTCCGGGTTAGATATTCTCAACTGGGAACTTCTTTATCATAAACAATGATGCTTTGACAATTTGTTAATTTAAATCAATAAATGAAAATCGTATTTGTGTTCATATATTTGGAATTTGAGGTTTTTTTTTCGAAGATTTGTTCCTCTGCTTCTGATGATGTGGCTTCCGTAAAAATCAAAAGTCAAATAATGAAAGAGGTGCAAGTATTTAAAATGATCATGATCATGGCTGTATTCAATAAGAACACAACAATAAGTTTAGACTCAAGCATTTTCAAGTTATATGAAACGTTATTGCCGAAGAAGATAAGAAACAATTGATATCGGGTCATCCACAGTTCAAACGGTTTCAGTAAGCATTAGCAGTAAGCATCGTGTAACAACTACCTTAAATAGGTCAAACATTGCTTTTTAAAATAGAGATATACTGCAATAATCTACGACATGAAATGAATTGCCTTTATATTACAGTTATTTGATACCAAAATTACCTTTCAAATAAGCTTGCTCAAATCTTTACTCCTCCAAACGTCAGACTGGCTTAGCCTAAGATAGTTATGGTTATGTACTTCTTCCTACTTATAATTTAAAAGACGAAACTATTGACTCAGGTTGAGATATGCATATATAATTGTTCTAGATATTAAAGTACTTTTTTCGTTCAAACTCTGTATCGGTTATATACATTTCCTTAATATAAAGTGTACGTTGATAATCTATTGAAACTTTTATTTCAATGTTATGAATATCACTTCTCAGCTTATTTCAGGTAATTACTAATTAGGCCTTACATAGTTTAATTTATTTATCATAAATATTTTCTTTCAAAATCATTTATTTCATTCTTCTATATGCAGCACTAGTGTAGCCATGCATTTTTCTTCAGTTTTGTCGTGGATTCGTTTCGGGTCAGCCAATTAGTCTAACAACCTTTGAATTTTAAAACGGCACATTTTTGCGTCGAAAAATTCTGAATGCGCAATTTAAAAGTGGGAGATATCTTTAAGGTCGCCAGTTTTCCTTTATGGAAATCCGAATTCTTTTTATCTTTGTTGCTGAAGCTAAACGTCATATTTGTGCGGAACTATCTTTGAGTGTGTATTTCTCTCGCATCCGCCTAATATAGCGGTTTTCCTTTAGAAGCAAAATGTCCACTGTCCACCCACAATCTAAGGTAGAGCCTGTTCGTACCCATTTTCACGCGGGCTAATAGGGTGAATCAAATTTGTTTTCAGACTTTTTATATTTTCTCTGGCTTTCATTTCCCGTTTGTGGCGTTCATGCTTCTCTGTCGCCTTTTTCCTGTTTTGGATTCATCATTTGGCCCCAGCGTTCACTGCCGAAGGAAGAGCCCGTCAATCCAAGAATTGGCCATCTGCAGCAGCAGATCCTTCAGTTTTCCCCAGCTTGTAAAATAGCCATCAAGATTAGATCTCTCTAATAGGTGCCTAAACAACGCACCTTGTGCTTCTAGGAAAAACTCCTAGTTTGCGGAGTTACACCCGTTGATGAAGATTAATCGACGTGGGTGTCAAGTGTTGAATTGTCTAAGGGCGACTGTTCATAAACCACCGTTTACCATTTTTTGTGTGCAGTATAAAAATTTCGATTCCGTATTACGTATTCAATTGTAACAAGAATAGTAAACGGATTAACCTGATCATATGCAGTAACATGCGTTATTCGGGGATTAGAGCGAATGCCAATAATATTATATTTCACATGTTCGTCATATCTTCTTTCCATTCATCAATAATTCCTGGTACATCAGTGATTATTTCGCAATTTTAATTTTTGATTGTGCGGATCTTAGATTTAAACTCTCTAGATAGCACTGCCACTTTGTAGAAAAGTTTCTTCGAAATACTATTTTAAACTAATCCTCTCAGTTTTCTCCTCTTTTCTATTAAACTTTCAGTGTCTTCAATCATCCAGTATTTTCAAACGAGTTTAGGCAAATTAATGGTACATTATGCCGTAGTATTTTTCCCATAATTTGCTCATGTCTTGTGTTTTTAATGTAGTTCGGCACCAAGAACTTGTTGGAAATCAACGCTATTTAATATTATCAGTTCCTTTGTTCATAGTGGGCTAATGTAGCTTTACCTTCAAATTTACCTTCAACAAGTTCTAGTGTGATCTCTGATATTTGGTTAGGTGAAATACACGTAGAGAGGTGTCCTGGATTAAAAGTGGCTTTGTAAATAAACTATTACTAATTGCAAATTACATCAAGGCTTTTCTATTAAAAATACTATACAGTATTTTGAATATGTGTGTTAATATTTCAACACCAAAATATACCAGTTTTGTCTATGTTCCATAGAAGATAGGAGGTTGGTTCTTCAAGCATTCATATTCTACTTTTTCTATCAGAACCTAAAGTCACAACTTAAAAACTCCAAAAAGATGCAGAGCGGATCAACACGATTATTTTCAGAAAACAGATAAGACTCCGTTTTACGGAGTTTCTGAATATAGCTCCGATATAAAGACAAGTGGATACATTCTCTATGTCATGAATGTCATCTTTTTTGTAACACCTGAACATTGTTTTTGATACATACTTGCTTTTAGTCTTATTCTGGTATCAATGGTCGAGGCTTGGAATGTTATATCAGCATGATAAGACACCAAGTCATATCTACAAGTCTTCGTGTAAGAACTAAAAGTAGTTGGTGGATACAACTGAGCTACAAACGTTAGAAGAATTGAATCATAGGATACAATAGACCGCAGGCATAACCCAACATAGTCCACCAATCCCTAATGAGACTGCAGCTGTCAGTTGTATGATGCGTCCACTTTATTGTATCATCGATCTCGAGACAGCTTTTGATCGTATAGAACTTCCAGATGTAATAAATCTGCTGCATAAAATACAGATTCCCATAGACCAAATAAAAGTCGGTAAGAATTAACGTGACAGGAACATCATACACGACAAAGAATGAGAACTAGCAGAAACAAATAGTAAGGAAAAATTCATTCCACGGGGAGAGTCACTGAGATCATTACTATTTAACATTGTGATAGATAAAATAATACGCAAATTAAGAAAAAGTAGTGGCTGCGATATAGAAACAAGGAACCACCCATACTCTGCTGTGTGGATAATCCTATGCTTATATATAAAACTAGGATCTTCGAAAACTTCTGCATCAATTTAAGCAGGTAATAACAAATTTAAGACCACAATATCTGCGGAAAAGGCTAAATCTATGGTTGTGTATCAACCGACAAGCACTAATATTTATATACTAGCAACCCAGTGAGACAAGTGTCTCATTTAAAAAAACAAAAAAGACCGTTTTTCAAATAGAACGCGTATTAAATAAAAACTGTACCCAGACCTGGAAGGTGTCAAAGTGGTTGCCTAACCGATCGACGTTTTAAGGCGCAGAGGGTCGCAGCTCCGTTTGGCTGCTGAAACATCCATATATATAATAGACTTGTCCGTCCGGGACGCTGTTTCAGCAGCCAAACCGTAAGAGATAGAGAAAAAAGTGGACGTGACTACCTCCCTGGACTTTCCCATACTGGAAACTGTTCATATCGTCTTTATTCAACAGTCTTTACAACATATCAAAATTTCAACTCGATGACTCACGTCTTCACCGTGATAAGCGTTTACACTTTCACGTAAATTGCGGGTAAATATAAAAGAACTAGTGAGTCACCCGAACTACGTTTCGGTTCGCAAAATTAAGAGAGATTCATTAATATAAATTTAAAAAAAAAGATGCATCGACGGGATCGAACCCGGGGCTCCCGCGTGATAGGCCAGCACGCTTACCGCAGAACCACACTCTCCTGTTTGAATAATGCGCGCACCGAGCTAATAGTAGACAGCGATAGGCGCTCCGCTCTGCTGCCTAGAGAAGTTAATTAAATTATACTGCTGCCTAGAGAAGTTAATTAAATAAGTCTGAAAATTAGCAAACTTTTAAGCCATCGTACAACTTAATCGGTCCAGTATCTTCGGAGGAGATAGCGAACAAACATAGTTACACGCAAACAAAGAGAGCTACGATTTTATGTTATAAGATGTGTAGTTCAAAACGTGACCACCGAGCTTCTGTAGATGGCGCCAAGTGGACAAGCCGCCACTGTGCTATTATGTATTATTTTCCTCAAAACGGCTGTAGCACCGAGGTGAAATTTTCTAAGTACCTGGAAATTATATTTTCTAGGGCATACAAAATCTATTTTTTTATTTTCGCGGAAAAAGATTCTTTGACGCAAAAATATAACAACCGTTAGAATAAAAAAATTATTTTTCAAAAATAGAGGGGGGAGGGGGCCGGTGCGCTTACATATATCCACGAGTATAATATTTTTTTGCATATTAATATGCTCCATTATGCACTGAGCAATCCAGTGACCTATCTTGTTTTGTTTAATAATTAAAGGGGTTTAAATTTTAAAACTTCAAAGCTTCGTAGAGGGCGCCACAGATAATTCATGAGATTCTTTAAAAAACAGATCGATAGCCCTTTTCGGGGTCTATCAGTGTATGAAGTTTAAACAAATTCCTGTGGGCAGTTTTTGAGAAATGATTTTTAGAAAATTTCCAAAATTTTGAAAATTTGTAATTTAGGCCCCTTAATATTTTTCAAAACACTTTTTATATCACCTCATGTTAGCCTTCATATACTATTCAGAAAACAAAAATCAATTGAATCGATTAATCCGTTTTTGAGTAATAGGGCGTTAAACTCAAAATTTTCAAAAAATCATAGCGCCCTTCATTTTAAACCTAGCGAGTTCGGAAAAAAACTAGTAGATTTGTCTTATGACCCTCTATCGTTATCCGCGATAAAATTTCCAAAATTTTAATCACGAAAACAGTGATACCAAAAAAACATGCGTAACTTCCGCTTCCGGTTTCAGATTTTTTTGAAAAGCTTATTTTGTCGATGAATTTTCGATACACCCCCGCATTCCAAAGCGCATCAAAATCGGAGCAATACTTTCGGCTGTAGGAGCGTCACCCACCCACACACCCACACACACACCCACACACACACCCACACACAGACAGACATTTTTTAAAAACCACTTTTTTGGGTTCCTAGAGGCCCAAAACGGATATTTCTGTGAAAATCTCGATTTCCAAAATTTTCATGATTCCAAGACTTCCCTATACCTATGGGTATGGGAAAGTAAAAAGTTATTAAAGTTATATGTTTGTAATGGTCATGTCAGGTCAGGAACCGAATTTCAGTCTCTAACACTAATTATTATCTTAATTAAAATCTTAACATTTTAGGTTAGATTCTAGGCAAATTTTATCAAGGCGAATGCGACTGGTAGTTTGCTACCAACAATGACGTCATATACGTACGTGTGGTGAATACGCGTTCTATTTGCAAAACGGTCTTTTTTGTGATTTCTCGAAAACCGGAAGTGTCATGTGACTGAAATTCGGTTCCTGAGCTGACATGACCATTCCAAACATATAACTTTCATAACGTTTTTCTCCATCTCTTACGGTTTGGCTGCTGAAACAGCGTCCCGGACGGACCAGCGTCCCGGACGGACGAAAATCACGTGATTTATCGAAAACCGGAAGTGTCACGTGACTGAAATTCGGTTCCTGACCTGACATGACCATTCCAAACATATAACTTTCATAACTTTTTTCTCTATCTCTTACGGTTTGGCTGCTGAAACAGCGTTCCGGACGGACGGACGGACGGACAGACAAGTCTATTAGATAAAGGATTTCGCATACAGTTATGAAAACGAAGGAGATTTATCGAGTGCCCATAAGACACATAATGGCATGCGTAACTATGTTATCTTTGACCTTAAATCAACCCAAATTCTCGGAATAGGCCTACGCGTCAAAATTGTTACATACTTGATGGTGTAAATACATTCGCAATCTCAAAAGGACTTCAGTACTCCCCGCAAAATATTATGCTTTCGACCAATGGTTGTCGAGCACATCTGCTATTTAAAAAAAAATGAACGCACCACACCAACGAATCCAATATAATAATGATAAAAGGACCTAGGAGGCCACAGCTAACTTAACAAACGATCATTAACCAATGTTACTGAATAACTCACGTTTTCGCAACAACTCCCATGAAATCGTAACTGCAAACCGTAAGTAAGACACTTTGTACATTAATGTCCAGCATTCACTCATTCGCTTCTTCTTCTTCACCTTCCTCGTATTATATACCAGTGGCCTGTTTTAACCACAAAGTGGTTCAATGATCCCTCTTTGCCCTTAGGCCGGGTAGGTGGCTAGCATATCCCGTCGAAAGTGATAAAAAATTCCGTGATAGCTGGGGAGCGCACGATCTTTAATCTTTTAGAGTCGTCGGGATTCGAATCCGGGTCGACCGCCTGAGAGACGAGGATTTGCTCGCTGGGCCATCCGCTCACCTCAGAATTTCGTTTGCCACAAACATATATTTGACGATGACGTTCCAGCAAAGGGCTGTTGGAGTGATACAAAACTGCAAGGACCAATAGCACAGGCCTTTTCCAGGTAAGGAGTGCAGCCGCACGAGAAAAAATGCAGCGAAACAGTCCCAGATGCTAGGTGAGGGTAAACGTGACGATGACTCTCAGAATAAATAGGCTCCATGTGGTGGCAATTAAGCCAAATTCCAAAGCCTGGGGATGGCAGGTGACACAGGAAATTGCTCCACTAATATATTTGCAATTTCCAAATATTTCCCCAATTCCCCACTTCAAGGATTGTGACAATTGCAAATTGAAAACGAGGCATGGGCAACCTAATGTGCACTAACGAAGAAGCGGCAACCTAACCTACATCATTATCGATCAAGACCCAAGACGATTCCTGAAAACTAACATAAATAATCATGGGAAAACGTTCCTGAACAGAAAGCAAAGTGAGTGTATAGACAAGCATGCAGCATCAGAAACATAACAAAATGAATAGTGAAGAGAGAAAAAAGAGTAAAATAAAAAAAAAAAAAAAAATGGATTTCCGTAAATATATAGTATTATAATATGGGTATAAGTATAGCGGCTGATAATAATAGGTACAAAGCAGGAGATAGGTCATCGTATATCGTAAAAACGTGGGAAGACCGTGACGTATATAGTCGTTACAACATTGAGAAAGGGTAAAGAAGCAACTGATCAAGGAACAAACGCTGATAGCCCAAATAGGACAAGTTGAGAAAGATTTTGTCTCTTAAGCTCAATCAACTTTACAATTCATACTGGATATGAGTTTCCTTATTACTAGTTCATAGAAACCTCTATTGTTTCAACATAGTTAGGGTTTCAGAAGATTAAAATAATATAAAGGAAGCACACCAAGTCTGCCTTCAATTGCCCACAATCACTTCATAATGTTAATCTGGCATTTTGGCTGCCGAGCAAGAGCAACGCACGTGCAGTTAATTAAATCTGCAACTGTCCCGACATAACTATATGCTAGATTAGGGCATCAGAGTTAAAGCCGCAGCGAAAGAGGAAACCGCAAATAATCCCGACCAGCTCACGGAGCTAATCACGCGATGAAGTCTTGCTGTTTCGTGCTTTCTCCCGGAGATCCGAGGGCGAACTCGGCCGCAACGCCAACTTTTAGCCAAGGAAGGAACAATAATAAAGTGTTAAAGAATTTTATGTCGGTCAGACGGGATTACACGAGTTATAAAAGTTGCAGAAATGTGATGAAATTGTCGGGCCCGGAATGATTCTGTAAAACGTGATGTTAGGACTTACTTTAACCGTGCTTTTCGTTATTTGGCTTGAAAAACCAAATTGCTGGATGAACGTGCTGCAATCAAAAGTTTCCCATGTTATAAAGTACTATAAGAGTGAAGGGCAAGGGTTTTTGCTAAGCCTCCAGTGTCCACAATCCGCTTTTGAAATATTACATCTTACATTGAGAGGAGAAGTGTATTCTTTGGTAAGTAGTCTGTTGGGAAACTGGATTGTTATTTAAAATTTTCTCATCATTTCGTCCCGAGCTGGGAAAATTACTTTTAAAACGCGATTAATTACCAATTACCTTCAAATGATATAATTGTAGTTGCACAACATAAATTACTTTTACTGTTGTATATTTCAATTTAGCAGTATTTAGGTAGTACATCGTTTTAAGCAAACAAATTAAAATTAAGAAATAATTATTATAAATCAATATTATATTCTTTAATACAGCAAGTTGTCATTTGTTATGGAAAAAAATAAATTTTATTTTTACTGTACTTTACTCTGTAATCTGTACTTACCACAGACAAATTTATCGCTTCTTACACAGTAATCATTATCAAGCTACGATGCTACAGCTTAGAAAACCTACACTACACAAGACACAACAAGTGCACTTGTAAAGTAATCTAATTACTCTAAAGGGATTGAATAATTGAATGTAGTAATTAATTACCTTCAAAAAGTAATTCTTAAGTACTTTTTAATAAAAATGGGATTTACCAACTGCAATTACAATATTTTGTAAAATAATCAATCAAATCAACAAAAAGGAATTTAACTAGTAATTTAATTACAAAGTAATTAATTACTACCCAGCTCTGAATATTCGTTTGTTTGTTTGTTTCTTAATGGACAAGGTCTAAGCATGCAGAGTACCAGGTACCTTAGACACCGACTGCTTTGGTCATATGGTCAAAGTCCTACTTAGAATTTTGCCGAGACTAAGGAGTTCCAACCCTAGCAAGGGATCTTTTACATGCTACACATCATAGTAACATGGGACCCACGATTTTACATCACTTCCGAATGATGGCATTCTGTAGAGGCTCTCATCTGCATTTTTTTATTTTTGAAAACCTCACCGCGACCGGAAATAGAACTCGCGACTTTACAACCTCACTTCCAGTTCGAAATTGTAGTTTTATAACCTCACTTCACTTTATAACACATGTGCTAAAAGTAAACAGCTGATCTCATTTTAAACACGCTAAATTATAAAACGTCACTTTTAGTGAAAAAAGCTAGTGCTAAAAGGCTTACTTTTAGTGGTGGTCGTAGAAAATAGCTATTTATGCAACAAGTGCTAAAAGACACGAGCATAAACGACTTTTAGCACGCGTTGCATACAATATTTTATCTACGACCTTAATTTTACCGTTATTAGTGCATAAATATCGATCTAACAAAAGCTTGCATCCGCGACACTTTTAATTTATGTCATAATAAACAGTAGGCCACGCCGCGCGGGCGATTGTTTACCACGCCAGTGCTGTCAAGGTGAGTTACGAAATGTAATTATTGATACTCCACATCTGACTGTATTCATTACATAATGCTTTAATTATTTCAAAAACACTTTACCTGTACCGCAAGAAGCAACTAGAATAAGTTTACAACTTCACTTCCAGTTCGAAATTGTAGTTTTATAACCTCACTTCACTTTTAGCCCATGTGCTAAAAGTAAACAGCTGATTTCTTTAACCACGGTAAACTATAAAACGTCACTTTTAGTGAAACAAGCTAGCGCTAAAAGGCCTACTTTTAGTAGTGGTCATAGATACAGTAATTTAATTTGCTAACTTTTGTTTAAATTAAATATGACAGTTTCGTATTAACGTAGCAGCCCAATCTAGCTACTGACATTTTGAAATGTGACTGACTGTAATTTTTTTTTTGAAATTGTTAAGGTTCTTGCTATAGAAATAAAATATTGTATTATAGTACACGACGATAAAGTTATTTCTATCAACTCTTGAATCATTAACGTCTCGACTTCGTCTTGACGTTAAAAGATTCACTCGTGGATAAAATTTAACTTTATCGTCTTGTATAATAATAAATATTATACACCAAGTGAATTAAACCTACGTTTATTCACGAAAAGATTTTGGGCTCACGAGCACGCAGTGCGAGTGAGATCAAATCTTTGAGTTAATAAATGTTTAATTCAGGTGGCGTATATGTTTTTATTCAATTTTGATGAAATTTTGAATAAAAAATTTAAAAATATTCTAATTTATAGCGCCTGCTGCTCTTAAATCACTTACCAAATATCATATAAAACACCACACTAACTGTGTGCCCAACGTCAAAGTGACGTTTGTCACTTGCTTACAGCCATACACAAAATTGAAATTAAATGACATTAAAAATATTCAAATTAAGATAATTATATATTACACACTACAAAGAGAAAGAATAATTGAATGTAAATATTTGTAAAAATCATAAAAATATGTTGTTCTTCATTGAAACGTTTTTGAATTAAACTTTTTTAATTCTCTAGTGAATTAAAATGCTTTTATTTCTCTTGTGAATAATAGAGTGTTTATGAAGGTTGTTATGGAGTTAATAATGTCACTCTAAATTGTAAAAATTAAATAAATTACTATTATTTCTTAAAAAAATATATTTCTAACTAGTAAATACTTTATGCATAATTTTAAACGTCTTTTAGATCATCATTTGAGCTTTTCTGGCATTATTAGGCATTACATATTGGAATTCACACTATGAATCCGTAATCCAAATTTTAGCAAAAAAAATACTTATCTAACGGGTGTTCATAAACAGTCGTCATCCCAGTAGGTTTTGACTTCAGAAACGTGTGTCTATTAAAATTGAAAAAAAATGCGCTATGACAGTATTCAATGACGTTTCATTGTGTTGCACGAATTAATCAAAGACATAACATTTTGTTTTTCAAAGCAACTGGGATGACGACTGTTTATGAAAACCCGTTATATAGTCTGTTCAGTAAACATAAAAACACAAAGTGGCCTTTGATTTCTATAATTTCATGAGTGTACTTCCAAAATTCATCTTTGTCTAGGAATGTACTTACAAAAAGTTACTAAAACAAATAGGTTAAGAGTGTGACATTTATTTATCAACTGTCATAAATGTTATAACTAACTATTTTAAGAATGTTAAACAAATACTCTGTTGGATACTATTGATGTAGCATTTATTAATTTATTACATTTTATAAAAGTTCAGGCAAGAATTTCTAGAATAATATGTACTTTGACACTGAAATAATGAGATTTACTAATTGTCATTGATTGTCATTTTTAAATTCAAAGTCGTCACGAATAAGTCACTCAAGATTGCTTGTGGTTCTTCAAGTTGTGTTTCTAAAAGTAAGACCATTTTGAGGTTCTGCGACTTAAGCGAAATAAGTCATTCAATCTACAATCTTGATCGGGATACTAGTTTTATATGAAAAGCTTTCAATTAAACAATATTGCATGAATAAAAATGAAGTGGAGTATTTGACAAAATACGTTTCTGGTTTTAGCATTAGATATTCTGATAGGAAAAGCTAATATATATTATGGATTCGTGATACCAACAATCGCCAGTATGAAAATTAATTTGGAAAAACTAAAAACAAAATCTCAAGTATTTGTCTTCCACAAAAATCAAAAAATATAACCTCAGATGCTAAATTTGAAGGACAACCTTGTATTTGAACTGAAAAATTTAAATTGACCTTCAAATTTGTTATTAGCTGAAGGCCTACAACTTATGGCAAAGCTGTAAAGGAACTGTTATGTATATGAACACGAAAAATTAAAAAAAGCGTTTATATTGTTTTAAATTTATATTTGTTTAACTAACTTTCTTTTACTTTTTTGTTAATATTCAATATAAGTAATTTTATCAAAAAAGTATTTTCTGGATTTTAAAATTGTTTTGCCGAAATATTTATGAAATAACATCTAAACTATGCATTCACCACAAACCAATATATATCTATTTTTTGACCATTCGTACTATTTGGGTTACTATAATTATTAGAAGTATTCAAATGAAAGGAAGTTCTGAACTTTAAATTTAGTTTTGAAAAATTGTGAAACTGCTAAAAAACTATGAATGCTGCATTACTATTTAAATACTTCACAAGTCTTTTTACATTTTAGTGATATCTAAAGACTAAAGGTATTTAAATAATTTTAAAATATTTAAATGGTTTTAAAATATTTAAATACTTTTAAAATATTTAAATACTTTTAAAATATTTACATACTTTTAAAATATTGAAATACTTTTAAAATATTTAAATACTTTTAAAGTATGTAGGTAATTACTTTTACAGCGGATGGCCATGCGAGCAAATGCTCGCCTCTCAAGGGACCGGCCCGGGTTCGAATCCCGGCAGACTCTAGTAGGATTTTAAATAGCGTACGCTCCCCGGCTACCACGCTACCACCTGTGGTAGTCGTTAACCCCTAAACAAGAGAACTCTTCCTCACTTTCAACGGGAAAGGCTAGCCACCTACCCGGCCTAAGGGTAAAGATGGCTCACAGGACCACTTTGTGGTTAAAACAGGCCACTGGCCTATAATAAAAGGAAGAAGAAGAAGAAAGAAGGATTACTTTTATAAAAGTATTTAACTATTAAATATTATATGTATTTATTATTTAACTACTTTTTGGTCATAAAAACTATTTAGTATTTAAATATATTCGATTTTCATAAAGTATTTAGTATTTAGTAGTTAAATAATTTTTAAAAGTATTTTGCCCAGCTCTGCAAGAAATAAAATATAACCTTTTCGGCCTAAGTGAGATAAGAGAAAAAGGATTAGATTATACAACTCTATTCAGGACGCAACTTTTATTACAATGGCAAAGGAAATGAAAAATACGTTAGAAGCGTAGGATATATTAGCAAAAATATATATCTCCTCGCGTTGCGTACTTACATGCTGGTAGTACAAACACATGCACCTAGTCACAGGGTTGAGGAAGGTTAATAATTTTATGACTACATTGTTACCTGCCTAAAAATCGAAAAGTGCCGCTACAAAATTCGTATGGGTGACTTTAATGCAAAGTTAGGTATTCGGCAAGATTGTCAAAAACAAGGAGTTGGTGCATATGGACCCAGCATTAGAAATAATCAGGAGATATATTAGTAAATTTCCTAGTAGTGAATGAATGCGATGAATATCTGCTTCTGTAAAAAAATCTCAAGAAAATGGACATGGTCTAGCTTAAATACACACCAGTAATTCGAGTACCTAATTGAAGACACAACAGTAATAAATACACGCAAGTAGTATATCATTGAGAGTTCTGGCACACAGGTGTACAGGTATGCAGGTAAAGGTAGGTGTACAGGTATGCAGGTAAAGGTAGGTGTACAGGTATGCAGGTAAAGGTAGGTGTACAGGTATGCAGGTAAAGGTAAAAGTTGCAGATAAAGGTAAAAGTGCATTTACGGGTTCAGGTAAAGGTACAAAGTGCATTTACGGGGTTCAGGTAAAGGTAAAAAGTGCATTTACGGGGTTCAGGTAAAGGTAGAAAGTGCATTTACGGGGTTCAAGTAAAGGTAAAAAGTGCATTTACGGGGTTCACGTAAAGGTAAAAAGTGCATTTACGGGGTTCAAGTAAAGGTAAAAAGTGCATTTACGGGGTTCAAGTAAAGGTAAAAAGTGCATTTACGGGGTTCACGTAAAGGTAAAAAGTGCATTTACGGGGTTCAAGTAAAGGTAAAAAGTGCATTTACGGGGTTCACGTAAAGGTAAAAAGTGCATTTACGGGGTTCAAGTAAAGGTAAAAAGTGCATTTACGGGGTTCACGTAAAGGTAAAAAGTGCATTTAAGGGTTCAAAGTGCATTTAAGGTGTGCAGGTAAGGTAAGGTAAAATGTGCATTTACGGGGTTCAGGTAAAGGGGTGGTTAAATACTAAAAGGGGCTGTATCTCGTAAATGGGTGGGAAAAACGGAAAACGGGTGAAAAAATCACACCCCCTAAAATCCCCTAGCCTGCTAATGACGTCATCTATAACATACTAAAAATTGAAAACGCCCTTATGACATTTTCGAAAATTATATTTTGTAAGAACTGCTGGTGGTTAAATACTAAAAGGGGCTGTATCTCGTAAATGGGTGGGAAAAACGGAAAACGGGTGAAAAAATCACACCCCCTAAAACCCCGTAGGCTGAAAATGACGTCATCTATAACATACTAAAAATTGAAAACGCCCTTATGACATTTTCGAAAATTATATTTTGTAAGAACTGCTGGTGGTTAAATACTAAAAGGAGCTGTATCTCGTAAACGGGTGGAAAAAATGGAAAACGGATGAAAAAATCACACCCCCTAAAACCCCCCCACAGCCTGCAAATGACGTCATCTATAACATACTAAAAATTGGAAGCGCCCTTATGACATTTTCGAAACTATCTGTAAAGAGTCACAACAACATATTAAAGAGTCATTGACCTGGCCTTTTTTAATAATGTCTGATTAGATAAAGATGTGTGTTAGTTTTAATCTGTTAAAAGCAAAGTATTACAATTTTATTAATTATTAATTATTAATTATTAGTAGCTCGACATACAAGATAAGGTATCCGAAAGTGCATTTAAGGCATCTGTTGCATCAGTCCCATTAATGTGTATGTGGGGAATACAAATAATTAGTTCGCGCTAAAAATGCATCAGTTCGTAACGGCATGTCAAAGGCAATGGACACCTATAAATTCTATAGTGAGACGACCAACTACATGTCAACATCACCGTTGAATATGTCGACTGAAGAAAAAAGTTCTAGAGATTTATTCGCATCATTTTTACAGAGGGCTATGATAGAAGCGGTCCCCGGATGGGTGATTCTGTTAGGCTAAAATTGCAAGCAATTAGAGAGAGGTCGAAGTCTCGTATTAGCACTGTTCTATATATATATATAAGTTATCATTGTTAAAGTTCTTTGCCTTATTATGCATTGCTCGAGTTCACAATGAGCTATACATATTAACCCTGAGAATGCTGGGTGTTTATTTACAAATACTAGATGGTCTAAACTGAAATTCATAAAAAATATTTAAAATGTGAGATTAAGCGTAAAGACAGACATTTACGCTTAATCCTACCTGTTTAATCTTATACTAGCTCTCTCAACGTACAATCATCGTTTTTATAAAATTTTAGATCAAACACGGTGTCTACACCTGTCTTATCTAAATGCCTTTTAATATAAGGTGTTTCTTTCCAAACAACTACCATCCTATTTATCTTATCATATGAGGTCAAAGTACAACTCATAACAGGCAGGAAGACGGCTAAATAATAACATAGTAGTACAAAGAATATATTTATTAGCATCATTTTACAGAGTTACAGTAATTGCAAAATTTACGAGGATCGTACATTATCTAAATATGTATACAACTTATAAAACAGTCAGGAAAAAATATGTTCTTTATACTTACAAGTAGAGAGTAGAGCACCTCACGTCAAATACTATGTCAACTACAAACGATCAAGTATTTAGCGCTATTTATATACGTCAATTTCGGAGGTGTAAGCTTAATAACATAAATACAAGTCAACGACTTTTATGCAGTTCATAATAACACCAATTAAAATCGCAATACAATGGTCGCTTTCTGTATTTTAGATTCGCAAATACTGTAATGTTTGTTTGTTTAGAGTGTCTGTGATATGAGAGAGGTCGAAGTCTCGTATTAGCACTGTTCTATATATAAGTTATCATTGTTAAAGTTCTTTGCCTTATTATGCATTGCTCGAGTTCACAATGAGCTATACATATTAACCTCGAGAATGCTGGGTGTTTATTTACAAATACTAGATGGTCTAAACTGAAATTCATAAAAAATATTAAAAATGTGAGATTAAGCGTAAAGACAGGCATTTACGCTTAATCCTACCTGTTTAATCTTATACTGGGTCTCTCAACGTACAATCATCGTTTTATAAAATTTTAGATCAAACACGGTGTTAAACACGGTGTCTACACCTGTCTTATCTAAATGCCTTTTAATATAAGGTGTTTCATTCCAAACAACTACCATCCTATTTATCTTATCGTATGAGGTCAAAGTACCACTCATAACAGATCGTAATAACATCCTGCATATTGTATTATTGCATAATTATAATAAAATGCTTGTAAAACAAATGTGTGAAACACGGTGTCTACACCTGTCTTATCTAAATGCCTTTTAATATAAGGTGTTTCATTCCAAACAACTACCATCCTATTTATCTTATCGTATGAGGTCAAAGTACCACTCATGACAGATAGTAATAACATCCTGCATATTGTATTATTGCATAATTATAATAAAATGCTTGTAAAAGAAATGTGTGATATTCTAAACTACATCGAACAAATAATCTATATATTGGTCGCACATCGAAATTTGCCCATGAGCCTCATTAATACCTTTCATACCGGGTCAACAGGTTCAATGAGACTAGCAGATATTAGTACGGATAATTTGCAACGAATATCCAATTAAAGATACGTTATTTGTAACAAATCAAGCGTTAGCGCTATTTATATACGTCAATTTCGGAGGTGTAAGCTTAATAACATAAAAACACTAAGTCGAAATTCCCTGCATTCGATACATGTGTTTAAAGCCCACAAACAGTAGAAGTTAGTAAAGATATGACACCGAGTGCATATCTGCATCAAGAGATAAGTGCTGTGGAGGCGTTTATTTATTTTACTACATAGTATGCATGCAATTTTAGACAATCAAATCTTTGAAAAGTGCATTTAAGGAGAGGCAGGTGTAATATATATATATATGAGGCCCCGCAGGTAAGAGTTTAATTAGCGGTACGTGTAAGCCAGTACCTTGTTTCCCCTTTCTTACCTATATGAATGTCAGACTTAAACCACTGGACCACGCGAGCATATAAGAAAATCTCTGGTTAATGTTCAATCCTTTCATCGAAAATGAAGTGGCCAGTATACGGCAGAATGCGTTAGCTATTGTTTGTATGGGAATGTATCATGAGATAGACAGAGATAGACATGTATGGATGGAATCGAACGCTGTCTTATCAAAAGATAAGGTTATCGCACTTTATCTAGCATACGGGGCTTTTCAAGTCGAATGATTCATAAAAACTTTACAATGAAATCGGTAATGTGAATGCACAAACTTCGCAGGTTAATTAGCACTGTTCTATAATATATAAAATCGATGCAGTACAATTTTCAAACACCGAATTAATTGAAGCTGTTCATAATGCATGCGATAAAAAGTAATCTCATTACGCATTTTAAAAACAGCTCCCGCTTTATCACAAGTGATCAGAGGTTAAACGGCGTGTTGATAGAAATAGTCGTGTTTTCCACAATGCTGCCAGTGCTTAAACATATTATCTTCATATACCATTAGTTTAACTGTAAACAACTCTCGCTTACAATCCTGACCTAGCCTAACATTTTTATCTTCCACCAATACAGTATCGCTTGATTTGTTACAAATAACGTATCTTTAATTGGATATTCGTTGCAAATTATCCGTACTAATATCTGCTAGTCTCATTGAACCTGTTGACCCCGGTATGAAAGGTATTAATGAGGCTCATGGGCAAATTTCGATGTGCGACCAATATATAGATTATTTGTTCGATGTAGTTTAGAATATCACACATTTGTTTTACAAGCATTTTTCGAATGGAATTTGTAGCAGGTGAGCAGCAGCAACAATATCCATATTTTCTTCACGATGCAATCTTCGAGGCAGCCTAGAATAAATAAGATATTTAATTAAATAAAAAAACATGTATGAAAATAAAACGTCTTTTATTCAGTATTGATAATATATATATAACTACTACTACCTAATTTTACAGTAATTTTTATGGGAGCAATATGCAGCGGCATGGTCGGCGCAGGTAAGCTGAATTCATACTCAGCCTGATATTGTTGGTATGGTTCAGGAAAATATGATGGCGGTTGCTGCTGTGGGGGCTGTGATTGCGATAGCTCTGCTGATGATGGTTGCTGGGGCTGTGATGATGACGATTGTGGTGTTGGAGACGGTGACCCTTGACAATACTCGCATCCACAACATGAATAATCATCATCGTCGATGACAAGAACTTCATCGACATCGTCTTGTGCCGAATATGATGGCAGTTGCTGCTGCTGCTGCTGGGGTTGCGATTGTGGTTGCTGGGGATGTGATGACGTCGATTCCGATAACTCCTGCCAATATTCACACCCGCACTCGTCAGCGTCAATGGTCGGGGGATCGTCGACTTCCTCCATGCTCGACCAAACATGAGGGTCGTCTTGGGACTGGTGCCACGAGAGCTGCGATCCCCCATCGCTGTAGGTGGACTGTGTTGACGAAATAGCCACGTCGATTGGTGTTTGTTTACACAGGGGACTCATCTTGATGAATTAATATTCCTGTATCAGAACAGTTATTCTTATAAACAAATGTATTCCTACCGCTTACCGCTTATCAGTTCTTGTGGTTACGAGAGATCGCTTCGTGCTCATTTCTGTAATAATAATATATTTTCTAGGTTCTGGTTTTCCTGCGAGATATTTTTAACAGGATACTCGGTTTAGTCATATTACTATCTGTTATGAGTTGTACTTTGACCTCATATGCATAATAAGGCAAAGAACTTTAACAATGATAACTTATATATAGAACAGTGCTAATACGAGACTTCGACCTCTCTCATATCACAGACACTCTAAACAAACAACATTACAGAATTTGCGAATCTAAAAGACAGAAAGCGACCATTGTATTGCGATTTTAATTGGGTGTTATTATGAACTGCATAAAAGTCGTTGACTTGTTTTTTATATGTTATTGCTTACACCTCCGAAATTGGCATATATAAATAGCGCCAAATAATTAATCGTTTCTAGTTGACATAGTATTGACGTGTAGTGCTCTTGTAAAAGTGTCCTTCTCTACTTTGTAAGTATAATAATAAATAATATTGCCTTTATTTCCCATATAACCAAACTAAAAAAAGAATACATGTCAGTGAAGAACAAAAACATAGTTTTTTTTATTGGGAAGTCACAAGGCGCAAGTTCAGGCACAATGCCTGATCTTCCACTTGGACCTTGAAAAACGGAAAACAAATATAGATAAAATGCCTAAAATTAACTTAAAAAACTAATATTCTGCAAGCAGCACCGCGGGAGTTAACAGCACGCAAAAAATAAAAGAGAAAAAAAAAAAAAAAAAAAACTTTGTCAAAATAAAAAAAGTAGAAAAAAAAGTAGTTGATAGATATCCGGTCTAGTGAAGCAGCACTCCTTATTAACTTCACTCGGTTAGAAGAATATGGTAAAGACGTTTTTTAAAAAAAATTATCGAAGCCGTTTTTAGATCGTCAGGTAGGGAATTATAAACGTTTGCAATTTGGTACCGAAAACTGCGTTCGAAAAGAGCCGTTCTGTGATAGGGTGGCGTGATAAAGTGTTTATGTCTAATATTAATGTTATGCACGTCTTCTCTGAATGATATTCTTTTATATAAATATATGGGTATTTTGTCTGTGATAATTTTATGGTACAACGTCGTAGCTAGTAACTTTCTTCTGCCTGCCATCGAAAGCCAACAGAGTTCAGTTCGCTTATGCGATATATGCTCATATTTTTGTATGCCAAAAATAAGTCTTAAACACGCATTCTGAACTCTTTGAATTCGATTAGCCGTATCCCGTGTAATACAGGGACCATAAATCTCAGCACAGTATGTGAAATGAGAGAGAACAAGACTGTCTGATAAGATTGTTTTAATATTAATTGATAAATATTGCCTGTGTGGATAAATTAATTTAAGATTCATATATGCTTTTTTAATGTAGTTAGTAATTTGGGACTCGAATCTAAAAGTATTGTCAATTATTAGACCAAGATTGCGAGCTTCATTTACTATTGGTATTGGAGTACCACACACAGACAAATTTACACTCTCTTTTAGGGATTCCAAAGGTTTTTTATTTCCAAATAACAACACGACAGACTTTTTGGGATTAAGTTTTAATGAGTGTTTTTCAGAAATTGTTGCAATATTCATTAAATCTTGATTAATATCAGACAGCGCACGTTTACTATCACTTATGTTAAAAGAATGATAAATTTGGGTATCGTCAGCATACATCTGTATATTGCAGGTTTTCACATATTCACAGAAGGTGTGTGTGTAAATAATAAATAAGAGTGGTCCTAGGATTGAACCTTGCGGAACACCCCTAGTAGTAACTCTGGAACTAGAATATTCGCCAGCCGACCTCACCTTTTGCACCCGGTTAACTAAGTAATTGTAGAGCAACATAACAGAATCGTTCGAAAGCCCAATGTATTTGAGAATAGACACCAACACAGAATGATCGATAGTATCAAAAGCTTTACTAAAGTCAAGTAAAATCAGCACAGACACATCGTCCCGGTCTCTAGCTGAAATTATGTCATCAATGACGTTTAATAAAGCCGTTGTACAACTATGGCGTGGACGAAAACCAGATTGAGATGAAGGGATAATGTTGAATTTATCTAAATGATCTCTGAGCTGCATGTCTATTACTTTTTCCATGACTTTCGACATAGCTGGGAGAATACTTATTGGACGCAGGTCTTTGTAATCAACTGGATTTGGCACCTTCGGAATAGGTATAACAATAGCACTCTTCCAGCATGCAGGGAACATGTTTGTAAGTAGACAATGATTAATGATATGTGTAATGAATGGTAAGATAATTGGACAACTATATTTTATTATTTGTAAACTAATGTCATCAGATCCCGTACAGTTACTCTTTAAGCAATTGATGATTCGCGCAACTGTAGATTCGTCTACATGTTTAAAATTGAAATCAGCTATCCCTTCTCTCAATTTACGACCATTGTAATAAGCAATGAGTTCGTTGCTACTGTTATTTGCACACGGAGTAACGTTTAAGAAAAAGTCATTAATTTTATCAGGATTTGAGAGATGGTTGGGCAATGTATTATTTTTAGATTTAGTTAAATTTAGTGATCTAAGCTCATTCCACTGCTCTTTCGAACTACTGTTTTTGAATTTGAATTGAAAGTAGGCTTTCTTTTCATTTTTAATAGCTTGCGTGGTGAAGTTGCGTAACGATTTATAATAATCCCAGTGTGAAGAGTTTTTGGAATTTTTAAACTTAGTATATGCTTTATCACGCAGAGACATAAGCAATCTAATATTATCCGTAATCCACGGTGTATTTAGTTTAGTGAATTTAGCTGTTTTTATTGGAGCATGCTTGTCTATTGCGGTAAGCAAGTTAAAATTTAAATAATTGATTTTATCGTCCACATTATCCATATAAAATAATCTGTGAAAAGGTACAGACGATAGCTCTTTATGGTAAAGTTTTTGATCAAAATTATTAAAGCAACGATATGTTCTAAAAACTGGCTGAGAGTGTGGTCTCTGTATAGACAGATGGCAGTAAATCATTTCATGGTCGGATAAATGTAAGTGGCGAACCCCTGACTCAACAATGTACTCAACTTTGGAGGTTAGAATAACATCCAACAGTGTAGCTGATTTTTTGGTCACACGGGTGGCTTCAGTAATAAGTTGGTGGACATTTACAGATTTAATCATATTGTTAAAATAAATGCAGTCATAATTATTAGGACTTAGTAAATCAATATTTACATCACCAAAACAAAGTAGCTCATCAGAGATAGATGAACACAATGTAATACTTTCCTCTAAGTGATCACAGAACAGTTTATGGTTGATAGTGGGCGGTTTATAAACCACGCCAACAGTAAAAGTAATATTAAACAATTTTAAACTAATCCAAAGTTGTTCAATAGTATCATTGGTTTCTAGAATGTTATGTTTAAAACATGAGCGTACATAAAAGCAAACACCACCACCACGCGCACCCCGGTCATTACGAACGAGTTGATAATCATCAATTTTCAGGTAATCATTACTTACTTCTTGCGTTAACCAACTTTCCGATAAAGCTAAGATATCATAGTTTGAGTCCAACAAGTAACGTTTGACATCAGAAAATTTAGGAATGAGCGATTGAATGTTTAAGTGGGCTGCTCTCAATAAACGGGATACCATCCTATAAAAAAGAGTACATATTAAAAAATCATAAAATTTAACTACGATAAAATAAGAATCAAGTGAGAAATAGAAAACACATTCTGTTAATTACAACATAATAAAAATAAACAGAAATTGAGATATCTCTGATATAAAATACAAGAAATTATTTGCTATCAATGCTATCACTACCGCAATGCACAATGCACAATTCAGCTGGCCGTATCGTAAAGCGCGCCCTGCTTTCTTCAAGGAGTAGTTCGCTGCAGGTAAGATCACTGGTTCGCTGTAGTAATCATGCTAATATTGTGACAGATCTTCGAACTTCGTAATTCGTACTAAGCCCTTTTTATGCTTTGCGAGTATTTTGCCTTCTGATGTCCAGACATTTGTATTCCCAAACTTCTTGCTGGCTTCTTTGAGAATTTGTGCCCGTCGTTTAGTGAGGTCTTCTTTAATTACGATCTTTGTGCCTTTTAAGAGCTTCTTGTTATGAAATATAAGCTGTTTAGTACTTCTTCTTACAAATTTTGCAATTAAAGGCCTAGTAGCAGACTCTTTGCCGGGGAGGCGATGGCTACAATCAATCATGGACGGAGAAATGTCCAAGCCTAATTTCTCCTTACATAATTTGGCCACGACGTCATCCGTGTTCTCGCCCTTAGTTTCTGGAACTCCGAAAAATCTAAGGTTGTTTCGTCGTGAATATTGCTCTAATTCATCATGCGATAGAACAGCTTCAGTTTTAACTTTTTCAAGCTCCAGTTTTAATTGGCACACCTTGTCGGAATACGCTTGGATTTGCTGTTTAAACTGTTCGTTCAGGTCTTTACGTATTTTGTCTACTAGAGTGGTAAGAAACGTAGGTGAATTGAGCACTTTTTCTACGACTCGTTGAATTAGGGCTTCTTCTTCTGCACCAGAGCGCGTAATTCTGCTTGCATCACCACCACCAGGCATTTTGAAATATATATAGGGTACGAAGTACAAAGTAAATACTAATATTGCACAGCACAACCAAATAGACGACTACTCTGCACCGGTGCGCATTGCAGAATCCCAAGAACATATTTTTTCCTGACTGTTTTATAAGGTGTTGTATACATATTTAGATAATGGACTTATTAAAAAAATTAAATTCAGCTGGAAAAATTACTACAAAGCCGAATCTAAAGGCCCAAGACTTGAACGTGGGGCAGAAGTATAGGATTGAAAGCCTAAAGCCGTTTAACTGCCCAAAATTGGGTGGACAAAGGACCATTCTTCTCGAAAGCGATGATTTCACAATATTTTTACCGAGGCGAATTTGTCAAGTTCTAACCGATAAAGAGTGTCTGGAATTATTAAAGAAAAACGTTTACTTTACCTACATGGGACAGGTAGACTTTGGAAAAGCGCAACCGGCTGCTAGTTTCGAATTTCACATCGAGGAATAAATGGTATGTAAACAATTTTATAATTACATATGATTTATTACATTTTTCACATAAAATACAATCTTAGGCGATTTTAGCTCGCCCCTTATTCACATCCTCTATAAGATGTCTTTATACAGTTGCAACATTTCCATCATTATTAAACACTCAAATTAATTAAATATCTAAATGACTTATCTTGTTCCAGAAGTGAAACAATTAAATTAACATCTGTTAGCTGCCAGTTCAATCCCAGACCTTCTCATATCAGATAACGACGACCTCTCAACTCAACCATCTAAAAATAGAAACGTACATATATGGTATGAAAGTGTATTTTATTATGTCATAAATGTTTCGCAAGTATACTTCATACAATTTCGATTTGTTATTGCAAGAATTTGAAACGTATGCAACTGTGAAATGTAAATACGTACCCCTTTGCATTAGAGAATTTAATAATGGATATTTAGTTGGAAGTCAAGCGCTTAACTTATTTTGCCGTGAATTTAACCTCAATTTTGGATGTATAAAACCATTACATTGCAACGATTATGATATTATATGTAGCAAAAGAACTACACATAGAATTTTGGAGGTGGAGAAAATACGTTTAGAAGTTAGTAAAGATATGACACCGAGTGCATATCTGCATCACCGGTGGCCCTCACAAGTGTTTAATCAATCGTAACGACATTCAAAGCCGCAAGTTCGATTACAGTCTTCTTAATCAATCAATCACGCTTTTGTTACAAAATACGCTTAATCTTACATTCAAAACACACAAGGTTGAATCAGTGATCAAGTTTAATCATTCATATTAACTTTTAATCTTAATCATGTTTAAAAACTACTACCAATCTTGTATCTCCTAATAATCATTTTATTCATTTAATCCCTCCTACCGTCACCTTGATTCGCATTTCTTCCTTAAATGCACTTGCCTTAAATGCACTTTCCGGATACCTTATCTTCTATGTCGAGCTACTAATAATTAATAATTAATGCTAATTTGGATGTACCAGGTCTGTTGAACATAATAGTCGCTGCTATCTGTTATGAGTTGTACTTTGACCTCATACAATAAGATAAATAGGATGGTAGTTGTTTGGAATGAAACACCTTATATTAAAAGGCATTTAGATAAGACAGGTGTAGACACCGTGTTTGATCTAAAATTTCATTTTATTCATTTAATCCCTCCTACCGTCACCTTGATTCGCATTTCTTCCTTAAATGCACTTGCCTTAAATGCACTTTCCGGACACTTTATCTTGTATGTCGAGCTACTAATAATTAATAATTAATGCTAATTTGGATGTACCAGGTCTGTTGAACATAATAGTCGCTGCTATCTGTTATGAGTTGTACTTTGACCTCATACGATAAGATAAATAGGATGGTAGTTGTTTGGAATGAAACACCTTATATTAAAAGTAATTTAGATAAGACAGGTGTAGACACCGTGTTTGATCTAAAATTTCATTTTATTCATTTAATCCCTCCTACCGTGACCTTGATTCGCATTTCTTCCTTAAATGCACTTGCCTTAAATGCACTTTCCGGATACCTTATCTTGTATGTCGAGCTACGAATAATTAATAATTAATGCTAATTTAGATGTACCAGGTCTGTTGAACATAATAGTCGCTGCTATCTGTTATGAGTTGTACTTTGACCTCATACAATAAGATAAATAGGATGGTAGTTGTTTGGAATGAAACACCTTATATTAAAAGGCATTTAGATAAGACAGGCGTAGACACCGTGTTTGATCTAAAATTTCATTTTATTCATTTAATCCCTCCTACCGTCACCTTGATTCGCATTTATTCCTTAAATGCACTTGCCTTAAATGCACTTTCCGGATACCTTATCTTCTATGTCGAGCTACTAATAATTAATAATTAATAAAATTGTCATACTTTGCTTTTAACAGATTAAAACTAACACACATCTTTATCTAATCAGAATCCATTGGTGAATAAAAAGTTAATAGGTTTAATGAAGGACGAAATGAACGGTAAAATAATTGAGGCCTTTGTAGGTTTACGTTCAAAAATGTATAGCATGAATTTCGACGATGAAAACGAAAAGCCTTGCAAAAAAGCAAAGGGTACAAAAAAATGTGGTTGAAAATTCTATTACGTTTGAGGATTATGTCAATGTGTTAATGACTGATAATTATAGTGTATATGATACACAAACCACAATTCAATCACAGTTGCATAAAGTGTACACTATAAGTCAGTATAAGAAAGTCTTAAGTGCTTTAGATGATAAAAGATTTTTGATTAACAAAATCGAAACTGTTCCATGGGGTCACTATAAGATTAACGAATACAGACAGCGACAGTTGTTGTAGTTTATGCAACATATAGAATTAATGTTTGATATACGTACATATGTTTACATAAATGATTGTATATGCACTATGTATATAGAACTATAAAATAAATGTGTTTATTGTATTTCGTCTTTTATTTCCTTATAATATAAGAAATAAAACAACAAATTATAAAGGTATTCATTTATTTGTAAAGAGTATCAGAACAATACATAAGTAAACGCCAATTTCGGAGGCGTAAGCTTAATAACACCAATTAAAATCGCAAATCTACGAGTTTCCTTATAGCACAATGATCGCTTTATGTCTTCTAGATTCGCAAAATTCAGACTTTTAACCCACACTAAATAACCTTAATATGCTTTGAAGTCTGCAAATTATGTCATCTTTGTTTTATACATCCGGGTTCAATTTCAGCCTTTTACTGTATCAATGACAGCGCTAATAGTACAATCATTTCGGTTTCACAATTACCTGGCTTCAATTTCAATTCGAACACCTACAGATGACTCTTTTTAACACTTAAATGCACTTTGAACCCTTAAATGCACTTTTTACCTTTACCTGAACACCTTAAATGCACTTTGAACCCTTAAATGCACTTTTTACCTTTACCTGAACACCTTAAATGCACTTTTACCTTTACCTGAACCCCGTAAATGCACTTTTACCTTTACCTGAACCCCGTAAATGCACTTTTTACCTTTACCTGCACGCCTTAAATACACTTTTACCTTTACCTGAACCCCGTAAATGCACTTTTTAAATGCACTTTTTACCTTTACCTGAACCCCGTAAATGCACTTTTTACCTTTACCTGAACCCCGTAAATGCACTTTTTACCTTTACGTGAACCCCGTAAATGCACTTTTTACCTTTACTTGAACCCCGTAAATGCACTTTTTACCTTTGCGTGAACCCCGTAAATGCACTTTTTACCTTTACTTGAACCCCGTAAATGCACTTTTTACCTTTACTTGAACCCCGTAAATGCACTTTTTACCTTTACGTGAACCCCGTAAATGCACTTTTTACCTTTACTTGAACCCCGTAAATGCACTTTCTACCTTTACCTGAACCCCGTAAATGCACTTTTTACCTTTACCTGAACCCCGTAAATGCACTTTGTACCTTTACCTGAACCCCGTAAATGCACTTTTACCTTTATCTGCAACTTTTACCTTTACCTGCATACCTGTACACCTACCTTTACCTGCATACCTGTACACCTACCTTTACCTGCATACCTGTACACCTACCTTTACCTGCATACCTGTACACCTGTGTGCCAGAACTCTCAATGATATACTACTCACGCAACCAGCAGAGATTACATGCTACTGAGAAGCAAGCTGGCAATAAATGTAAGAGCTGAAATAGATAAATTTCTTAACAAAATCCATATTAACAAGTTAAGAGACAACAATGAGCAATACCAAACCGAAATTAAGCAAAGTCTTCCATTCAACGTTCAAGAAACACCTATAAATGAAATGAACAAAACTCTAACAGAAACAGTAAATGTAGCGAAAATTAAGACAGCTACTCCGAAAAAAATAAGAAAGCGCAGAAATAAAGGAAGATAAAAGTTAGTGCGTAAAGAAGAAAGAGATACGGGAAATTACACTCATTTGAAAAAGATAATAAAAGATAAGTTAATAAAGTATGTCAAAGCGTATAGCAAAAAATATATAAGCAACTGTAATAAACGCTAATTTAAGAGAAGTTTGAAGAAATATATCCGGTGGAAATGAGATAATGGCGAATCTAAGCGATCATGAAGCTAGATTAGCTACAAACGCTGAAGATATAGTAGAAATTATTGGGAACTTACCAACCACTGTATAGAACAAATGAAAATAATAAGAAAATAAGTAGACTACAAGATTAAATCTAATAAACGCAGAAGAAATACCGGTGAAATTAATAGAATTAGCTTTAAGTGAAATAAAAAGTCGACGCTTTTCGAGAGAAGACGAGATAGTCATAGAGCTAAAAGCATGTAAGACTTCTTGGAACGACTTTGCATATAATTCGACGAATACAGCGAAGGCAATAAAATACCCGATAGGTGGGGAAATGCTGCGATGACTGTAATACATAAAAAAGCGATGCAGCACAACTATTAAATTACACAACAGTCAGCCTGATATCGTAAATCTACAGAGCTTATCGAAGATAATTGCTAAAAATTGACAAATAAACTAGATTTCTAAGACTTTAAAGAAGCATTAAATTGAGATTGGTGGTGTTTGAGAAACTACATGATTTATTTATTAGAGGTATACACAGCTGATTTTACATATACATACAAAGGCGCATTCGTTTGGGATGATTCGCTTCTAGAAGACTCGGAACAACTCTGATTTGTATATTACTAGTCTTAACTTACAGGCTAGAAACTGTAGCAGAAAGTATTCTAGAACGAAGGTGACTCAGAGAACAATGGAAGGACTAATGCTAGATGTTGCAATAAGAGACATAATTAGAAATAACGAAATTCGATGTAGAACAGGTGTAGCGAATGTTATTTATAGGATCGTATGCTTGAAGTGGAGTTGGGCTGGCCACGTTGCTCGTAAAACTGAAATTGACTGAACCAATAGAACAGTGTAATGGCGTCCAAGAACGACAAAGGGAAGCATAGGCAGACCATAGAAACGATGAGTGGACGATATTAGAAGAATTCCCGGAAAAATTTGGCATCGAACTGAGCAAAACAGAATAGTTTGAAAACAACTAGGGGAGGCATATATCCAGCAGTGGATGACAAATGGCTGAAAAGAAAGAAAGAAGAAATAAAGTGTTACCTAATTCTTTAATAAGCGTTTATGTAAATATTAAAGCAAATTATGGTAAATTATGTTTCTGTTCTATAATTTATGGCATTCAAACTTTTTTTGAATTCGATCATTTTCTAAATTAATCCTTCTTTAAATTAATTTCATTGTGTAGTATCTTAGAAGCAGCAACATTAACATTTTGAAGGTTATTGATCGTATGGTGAGAAAGGGCTGTGTTGGGTTTATTTGAAGTTAACGTTTTATGATAAACGTTTTTAATGTTAATGATTTATTTTTTTTAAGTTTTGTTTACTCTGCCCTATATAGTGTGTTATATTATATTTCAAAGAGCTGGTTGCATAGCCGCATACTCCCAAGAGCTAGTCAAACAGTCTCGAGAGTTCAGCAACGTTCCCTGCGGTCGGCACTCGGACGGGTGTCCGACCAATAATAGTAGCAAAATCGCAACCAGCCATGCCTCGGAGAGCACGTTAAGCCGTCGGTCCCGGTTGTCATTTCGATGACAGTTGTTAGGCTACGTAAGAGGCGCTCGGGCAATCTGAAAACTCTGACACCAGACTTCCTATCACAAGACATACGATACAAACAAACAAACATTTCAAAGGTTATTAATTTCTGTTCTATCCCTTAAGTTGTATTTTTAATTCTTTTTCTAATAACATTGATAATTTTGGAATATATGGAATTGTAATAACTATTGGTTCTTTATTATTTTTCTTTATGAAATTTTGTAATATTGCTCCGCCTGCTAAGTTGTTAGTCAGACTTCTTTTATATTTAGTATTTGTACATGAATTGAAATTTAAGTATCGGTCTGTGTTACTTCTTTTTTTATACCAGTTTGTGTCTATTGTGCAACCCAAGTTTCTAATTAAAGTTAAAAAACGTTTTAATAAATGTTATTTAAGTTTTATATTGGAAATAATTAAGGGTTTCGTATGTATCTTACAGCTTTTATAAATTCGTCTTTTGCTATATTTGTTATTTTTTAAATGTTTACTCAGTATTTTTCTATTTCTTCTATCTTCGATGTAAGAGGGATATCGGTATATAGAAATGCTACGTCTAAAGAAAATAATATACGACTCACTGATATTTTAATTTTACCTTTATATTTTTTTAGCTATTTGTACTAAAACGTTAGATAGATGTTTGATAAATTATGTAATGGGCTCATGTAAGAAGCCACAATTGGTTTAAGAAGGAAATTATGTCAGTGTAATTTTGAAAAGCCATAATTATAGGAGTAAGTCTATTGTGTGCTATTAACGTTTTGTAAGTATTCTTATATATATTTATTTGTGTGCCAATTTTGTAACATGTTATTATTCAAATTTTCTATTGTGTAATGTAAATCGACTATATGAAAAGGGTAACACGTAACAAATTCAAAGGGGATGCTATTAGCCCAGAACAAGCTAGGAGAAGCGTATGTCCAAGGATGTACGTCAGAGGCTGCGTAAGCAAGTAGAGGAAAAAGAAAAAGAAGATGTGGACTAACTTAGCTCAGTCTTTCTTCTTCTATCACTTTAAGCCTTTCTTCTAGGCTGACTGGTACACTTACTTCTAAGTTCATTTTCCAGCATCCCCTCTGCACCATCTATTATAGACAAGTTCTTCACAGAATCCTGTAACAATGAAGTTGGTGGCATTGCCATTGCCGCTAAATGACACTGAAAGTAGCACGCTCGATCGGGGCGATGTTAAATCCAATCGCTGACGTTGCAGCGCGACGCGAGCGCGCACGGAACTTTTCCCGCTTTATATGAAATTCTATAAGCGACTTGAAAGAACGTTAGCCAACATTCTACCTCAATAAATGCCTATAATACTTGTTAATCAAATTATGGGAACCAAATCAGATAGGGTGCTTTGGTAGCGGCACTAGAAAATGTAATATGGTTAATGTTAAATTATTGTACATGCGCGGCATGTTGTACATTTAATTATGAATCTAATGAACCAGTCTGCATCTACCTGCCATGGCACCTACGTACAGTTTATGTGGCGACGAGGATAAACTTAACCTGTGTAAATGGCTTCAATTGTAAAGGTCTCCGAATTTCAACTAAATAAGAAAAATCGGAATAATTATGTTGAAAGGTTGGAGCAATACTTCGTAGGCCTCGAGATTAGGGAACAGAAATGGAAAGCTATTCTGTTAACAGTATTTATACGTAGCGTTCAATAAACCGGCGGATAAAAACTATACAGGGAAATCAGAATTTTGTCGGATCAAGTAACTCGAAAAATATCAGTAACTGCCGAAAGGTACAAGTTACGTCAGCGAAAACAAGGGGAGAGTGAGTCCGTTATAGAGTACACGGCATTGCTTAAAAGATTAACTTCCACGTGCCAATACGGAACAAATTTGTAAGAGTGCCTACGAGGCCAGTCCGAATGGGGATTAGGCGATGACAATATTAAGCAATGCTTGTTTACAGGATCCAAATTAACTTTTAAAAAGCAGCCGGCCTAGAAGCAGCAGAAAAAAAATTGGAATACGAATTTCCGGAGCTTGCAGTACTTGTGGAGAACGTAATCATCCAACAAAGCAGTGCAGCTATGGATATTTGGAAGTGTGCAACGTGAAAGTCATTTAGAGGGTGTTTGTAAGGAAAAGGAGCTCAGAAAGAAAACTTTAATGTAAAGGAAACGAGTTCCTCAAAAGTGATTCTGAATTTGAAGTGCCTTTTTTTATCAGATAATGTCAGCGAAGTCAGGTGTATATTTCACTTATATATAGATGCTGACGTTTTCACTATTAAACGTTTATCCCAAGAGGAAACGCCAATTCTTTTCAATATTCTTGAAAACAAGCTTTAAAATGGAATTTGATACAGGCTCAGCCATTAGTGCTTGTCGAGAATTTTTTATAAGGAGAAATTTGAAAAATTACCTTTAAGGTGATCCGATTTAAAACTTCGAACCTATACTTATTACACAATTGGTCCAGAAGGTTTTATTTGTGTAAATGATAAATTATTTAATAGTTCTAATTGTTTTTTTATTGAAACTGTATGTAATCAATAATGGTGGCTCTGCTTTAATGGATCGTAATTAAGCAAGTTAGATATCCAAATTAGTACCTGTAACTTTCCGTTGAATGATACACAAAATCAACCAGATTCATTATTGGCTGATGTCTATCATTTATTTTCTAATGAAATTGGTACGTTTAATGAGGGTTCAGTGAAATTACATTTTCGTGATCCAGTAACACCAGTATTTGTTAAAACAAGTCGTCTTCCATTTGCGATAAGATCTATAGTTGAAAAAGAACTCGATAATTTGGTCAAGGGAGGTATTTTGACTCCAATGAAGCGAATGGGGAACGCCTATCGTACCTGTATTGAGTTCAGGTTCCCAAATACGTATTTTCGGCGATTATAGTACCGTCAGCACATTTTTAACGATGGATAATATTCCTCACCAAGAATAGGCAATTGGTAATTTAGGGGAGCTAAATATTTTAGTAAAATTGATTTAAAATTAGCGTATCTACCAATACTTCTGCATGAAGGATCTAAAGAATGCTTAACCATTTTGAAACGTAGAGGTTTATCTCGACCAAATTGGCTTGCATGTGGGGTTACTTCCACTCCAGGAATCTTTCAAGGATATATAGAATAATTATTAGCCAAAATACCTGAAGCATTCGTGTTTTTAAAAGTTGCATTGGTTACCAGAACTTCAGGAGATAATAATTTGCAAACTCTAAATTAGTTTTACAAAAAGAAAAGGACAAATGTATTTTTAGGGAGTATGGTAGAAGTAAGTTAGAGAAGAACGCCTTCTATTACATCTATGCTGATGGTACACCAGGAAATGGAACAGGAGGTCAAACTGATTTATCCTAGCTAACAAATATCAAAAAGAAGCTGAGTAGCGCAGTTGGGTAAGCGCCAGGCTTGAATTAAGCAAGTCCTCGGTTGGAATCCCACAAGGGCAGGAATTTTTCCGCAGCCTTGGTGACTGGAATCGGGCTCGGTGGACACCAAATTAACTCTGCTCTATTTAGAATCACACACCTAAGAGACAAAGTAACAAGGTTCACTCATCACCAAGACACACACCTAACACACAATGGTTGATACGCAAGCACGAAAGGCGCGCTTCAACTTTGTAACTCGCAACTCTGAGCAAGTTGAGCACCACACGTCCAGATGCTAGCATACCAAGCACCAGCCTCTACACTGCTAAGGTAACAAGAGGTTAACGATAATACATACATACGAATATCGACCACTCCAATGAAAGAATAATCGTAAAGATATGTAAAATTAAAGCCATGTAAACTATATCTATGAAATATATAAAATTGAAAAGAGAGAGAGGAATGTTGAAAACCATGACATATGTCCCAGCTAACTATACACTCTATGTCCAGAAGTATAACCCGACGGCCATTTACCCTTTATCCCCGCACACAAAAAAGATGCAACTGTAATTTTTAACAGCTATCATGCAATCTTGCTTATTTCTCCTGCCAATATCGCCTCAGTTCTTTATAGCCTCACAGATTCCAAACGAATAAACAGGATTTATTAAAGGAAGAGAAACACGCGGAAAGATCTTCAATTTGTGGAAAATCATTGTGTAGACAGTTCCTAATTCCAAAAATAACATGCTTTGTAGATTATCAGAGGATTTCCGAATGTGTGAATTGTGGAATACTCTATGGAAGCCTAGAGTTAGTAAGTAAAGATAAATAACATCGAATCGTCGCCTTTCATAGCACAGAGAGGAGGAGGTCTGTTTAATAATCATTTTATCTACTTAATATCTACGCGGAAGCAGCTATGGAAGGTTGATTTGAAGGAATGTCAATTGGCAGAAAGAAGATCTTTAAATTACAATTTACCTTAATTGCAGCAACTAAAGAAGATATAATACTTTTGAGTGAACGACAGTTGAATGCCATAAAAGGGATTTCCAACTATGAATTAACAAATATCTTCAAATCAATATAGAATTTTCCACCAGGCATTGTTTTCCACTCTATACATATAAATTCTAAATGTTTTGAACTTTTTTATATATTTAAAGTATTCTTTTCTAAATAAACATCCCTTAACTATTGATACTACAGCTCTAACGAATGAAAAAAATTGTTGTTTAAAGTTTTTTTCTGCGACCACTACTAAAAGTAGGCCTTTTAGCACTAGCTTGTTTCACTAAAAGTGACGTCTTATAGTTTAGCGTGTTTAAAGAAATCAGCTGTTTACTTTTAGCGCATGTGTGGTATAAAGTGAAGTGAGGTTATAAACCACAATTTCGAACTGGAAGTGAAGTTGTAAAGTTATTCTAGTTACTTCTTGCATTAGAGGTAAAGTGTTTTTTAAATAATTAAAGCGTTATGTAATTAATACAGTCAGATGTGTAGTATTAATAATTACCTTTGATAACTGACTTTGACAGTACTGGCTCCACAAACATTCACCTGCGCGCCAAGGGCTACTGTTTATTATGACATAATATATAACTGTCGTAGATTCAAACCTTTGTTAAATCGGCATTTATGGATTAATAACTCGTGCATAAACCTCAACTTTTAACACTTGTTGCATAAATAGCTATTGTAGTTCAAATAATAATTTTCCTCCAGTTTCATTTCATTAACATTTAAACTTATTTCCTATACAGCTACAATATAACGAATTAAAACAATTTTCAAAGATATATCGTTACCGGTTGCACAATCATATAAAGCTATACCTTTCAACTCACGTCGATAAATTTAGTTTTAATTTGAAATACATGGCAAATACGACATTTATCGAGAAATTGGAAAAAAACGAATATAAAGCAAACAAAGGAATAAATATATTTTCAATGTAATGGGCTCAGAAGACCTCCGCTGTTGTACATTTCGAAAACTCACAAATAATATTGCTTTATTTTAAGTTTTATAGGAATTAACCACTATACGCGTTTTCTATTGCTTATTTTGAAAATAACTAAAAAATAATAGCTTTTTACAATCTTAATGAATTTAATTTAATCAGTGTATTTTTCATTTCCTTCTTGAATTTCACTGGCTATAATTATTTGATTCTGTTTAAACTCCTGCGGTCCACTTCATGCACATCCGTTGATTCTATCAATACAACGCGATGTCATTTTGCATTACAGTGCCAATTTCACTCGCTTTATAGCTTCACAGAACTCGAGATAATAAAATTTAAATTAAAACTGCGCTACCTCGCACTAAAGCTTGAGGCGTTTTGTTGAAAGTCGCCTGCGCGTCGAAATGGAAATCATATTTTTGCGAAGCGGTAAATACTTTTCCGGAGGCGCTAAATGAATTTCCTAGGTCGCAAATTGATTTTCTGGTATCACTAAATAAATATGTCCTTTCGAAAGCACACTAAAGAACTGATATTTTGTACGTTCTGCGTAAGTAAGGTAAGTTAACATTAAATGTAACTGCAGTTTTCTCTACTGAAAAGTGGCGTATACAACCTGTTTTGCTTTTGTACAATACGTTCACTTTTGACTAAGGCAATATGATATATAATTTTTAATCTTAGCGAGCCAACATGCTGAACTGAAATGTTTCCTCAGAATGATAAATACATTTGTGCATGAGAACAACTAACGCCACTTTTGAATAGAGTTTTAAAAATATACACTGCAAACTGTATAGTAGATGCGTACTTTATGCATTGTTGCGGACCGAAAGTGTCGCTTTTACAGTAGGTAGAGCGACTGCGAACGCCATCGTGCGCTTCGGATCAACTAAATAGTTTTAATGACCTTTGGATTCGCCAGTGACGTTCCATTCTTACGAAATCTTCCCCTGTGCAGTTTTGAGGCGTAACTTTCTGGCTTTTGTTTCGTTTTCGGAAATATTGAGAATTATAAGTTCTTTTCTTTGGGTGACGCCATACATGCATTTGGAAATCCGCACCTATATGGTTGATTTTCATATTTAAAGATATAGGCACTTCGTAGTTATACATATATGTTTTCGATTGTTAATTAGATTTAGTCTGTATATTCTGGCACAAGCAAAAGTGCGCGAAGCGGATCCTGTACGCACATCGGTTTAAATTCGCGTGTGCGCAGCGACAAAGGCTACGTACGAGTCTCTTCGCGGAATGAGGGGATTTTCGATTCAAACAGATTTTAGGTTTGCGTACCTGGCCTAAAGGCACCCGTTGCCGAACGACTTCCGAGTGCATTGTGCAAAATCGCATTAAAGCAAAATGTATAGAAGCGGCGGCGTGAAGCCTGCAGTAACTAATTGCTGCCAAGACAGCGTTTGCAAATTCAGCAGAGGCACATAGTGTGCCGGTAGGTACAAAAATTCGCTAAACAGTGCGTACGTTATCCATTCTGTGCACGTTACGTCATCAGTCATCGAGATGCCTACCAGTCGTCAGAAGACGCATCATTGAGTGTAGTAATTTTCCACTCATCACGCCTTCCAAGATTGAATGATGCAATTAGAGGGCTAGGCTGGTGTGAGATGCAGCAATTTTCTTGGTCCAACTTTCATATTTGATACCGAAAGTACTTGCAATTACCCGATAAGGAATAGTTATAAAATTTGCGCTTTTAGTAATAGTTATTTTAACTTCTGCGTTCGCACGTAGACTGTTTTAAGATATAATCCTATTTTTGCTGTTTTATATGCTTTTAAAGTTAATATATTAGTGTAAACAAACTGACTTTTCCTGTGCATTGTTTGAAGTCGTTTTCAGCCCGAGAACACTACAGGGGCGGACCATCTTCTTGCTGCTTGGCAAATAGTGATCGTTTACAGCCACGATTGAGGTAAGGGGGTTCCGTGTTCATTGAGTTAACAGGGTAAACAAACGAGCAAATATATTTTAAGCGTACGAGACGTCTTATTTCGACATAGCTTGCAACAGTAGGGTTTAAACAACAACATGATCATAGGTACTGTTACAATTTTTCCAGTGGAAACTGTCGTTTCTGGATTTGATTGGTTCATCGCATTCTGCTATCCGCCTACGATCTGAAGTAGCTTGTTTATATATATATCTGTTTTCAAGTGCGCTAATGCTCGCTCGATTTTTTCAGACATGTTCCTTTCATCTTCGCATTTCTCTTTTCCTTTTTCTTTCATCATCATTGGATGCACTTTTAGCTGTGTGTTACTACTCCGAGTTATCAACGTGGGGTGTCAAAAAACTGGGAATACGTGAAGTAGGTGTACGTATTATCCTGTATGCCCGCTGTACATCAGATTCAATGTCAAGCAGTGCCGAATATTTGGGGCAGTAATTCCTCTTAGAATTTGTTCAACACGCATCACACCCACTAAGGTCAAGCCTTTCAATTATTCTTATCTTTCGCGAAACTACCAACGAGATTTTCTGGTATATAATTTCCATTAGTCCACTTCCTAAGCCTTTCTTGTATATTCCAAGCGATAAATGACATTTTTTTAATAATACGTTAGGTGGAGGTTTCGTCGAAACATCACACCCACGAGTCACTTTCTTCTGAAATTTACTTTTTCGAACTTTTTGATACTTATTCTTTCAGGAATTTTTATTACTTTGCTTGATCGATTCGATGCGCGCTTATTAAATCAGTCACTTTACTCGCACTTATGAATTTGAATTCTACGTTCTTTTTGCATTCACAAACCTGCTGTTGTTAATGTATTCCCGTCGTGAATAAATACAAATGATTAAAAAAGAAGTACATCTAGTTGCCTTTGTAATTACTTTGTATGTAAATTTTAATGTGTCGCTATATTCTTTATTATTTTAGAACCAGCGGGAACTGTCGATACTTTGAAATACTAAAAGATACGACATTGATACTTGCCATTTTCGTTTACTGTCACAAATTTACAAGTTTTTGTAACAAAATTGGCGCCCAACACGTGAGGCCCTATGTCTATAGGAAAATATTTTATCTACAACCTAGCAGTTTTTCTTCTTTCGGTCTTTAACTGGCACGTTTTCTACTTTTCCTTGTCTTTGTGCGTTTCTTCGATTTTCACTCTTATTCTTCAGAGCTGGACTCGATTCGGTTTCTATTCCTTTTGTGTTCTTTTGGTTGGTTAATTGGCTATGTTTTGAGTTCGGTTTGCATGTGCTTGTGGGTTTGAGCAAGAATGTGTTTGTTCTTGATCATTCGCACGGCTTAGAGTAGTGTCCCTTCGTTATTTTGGGATGGGTTTCGGGGTTTTCCACAAGTTATCGATCCTGGTTGGCTGTTCGTTGCAGATTAGATTTGACCGGTCTTGCTGTTCTTTCTTTTGGTTTTGTTTATGTTGAAGTTCGGCAATGCTTGATCATATAGTTTTTAGTTTGGCTGGATTTTTAAACCAAGTTTTGATTGGTTTTGCCTCTTTGCATGGTTGCTGTGTTAGCATCCACTGTAGTGACGGCATTTTGCTATAGGCTACCTTTGCAGCTTTTGCTGTCCACGATTTACTTGCCCGATTTGGATCCTTTAGCTTCGTTAGCCGGTTTGTATTAGTCAAATTTCGTTTTCCCTGGATTTCTTTTCCATTTTTCGCATGCTTTTTTCACCGCCTTTGGATCAGTTGGTTGGAATGGTGATGGTGGTCACATTTTCTTGTGCAACGCTTAGCTATACACGCTATATTTGGGTATTCGGTAGGTTGGGCGTTGTAGGGCGCTACTAAAAATTCAAAATATTAAGTAACGAATGTTATGGGAACTGTCTGTTTCAGTTTTTAACGATGAAATATAATAGATTAAAAAACAAATAAATCTTATCTCTACTGCAAATTGATTATCCTTGAGTTGCAATTCTAAATGAGTTCGCCTTATTTTTATTAATAAATATTTTAGAAATGTCTTTACTAGAAAATTTTCGAAGGAAAGAGTAAAGTGCAACTGCCGCATAGCATGAAAAACATTGCTTCTTCAAACAGGGGCCCAACAAAACAATGAAGCTTTTGCTTGGGACAAATTCAATCCTTATTTTACCACGCTGTTTCAGAGCAAAGCAGGAATACACTTTTATTAAAGAGCTGTTATTAAGAAATCACGTGACGATATTAATTTTATGGCCGCTCTTACGAAATAATATTAAAATTATAAGCTCGCCCGAGAATGTACTTCAGACAATTCTGTTTACGACTGCTCTGCGAAGACAAATCCAAAGCATGGCCTCGCATTCTGCGCAATTAGCAAGTATTCTTCGCATATTTGGGAATAAGTCTCCTACGATGTTCTTCAAATTAATTGTTTTTACATCCAATTACGAAATATTTCACAATAGACGCAAGGAGCTTCTAAAACCTGTTAAGTTCCTTAAGGGTGTAGCATGAAACTGTCACAATTCAGCCACTTTGGAACGATGTTAATGCTAATGCAGTTGCAGCTTAAGAAACAGTACTGAAACTAGTTTTTAAATCAACCAGTATAGTGAAAACCAAAATTCACTAAAATTTAATTTAAAGTTTATGCTATTAGCTAATAAATTTATAGATATTATCGATACAAGTTTGATTATGAGTGAGCATCTTAACGAAACGAGTTTGATGCCTATTAACAAACGTGTATTGTTCAATATTTTATCTTCAACAAGAAATTCTGGTTTAATTTATTGTTTTGTGAAAAAGAGTGCGGTAACGGATATTACCGCACTGAGTACGGCAATACAGCTCTTAACGATACTCAAATTGATTTGGTAAGTAGTCTATAACAACATCAATGAAGATAAAATTCTTTAACGTAAGCGTTGGACAGTCAATGATTCTTAAATCAACAATAGTTCTGAAAACTTTTAAATTTTCCATTTACTTTTGTTCTTGAAACCATGTCAGAAGAACTGCATCAACAGAAATTGCTTCAGTAATAAGTATTTCGCATAAAACACTAATATATTAACAGGTCTATTCATTTTTTGACTTCAGACATCATAATGCATCGTTATACCCACACCGTATTCGAATGAGGGTGTATTCGACTCTTTAAAGGCATATCGCTGAAGTGGTAAAAACTTTTGAGATTGAAAAATGCATCCTTTTTAAAGCCAATTGCCTGACAGCTATGCTGTATTATTTAATGGGACATCTTTACAGATGAAGCAGTTTTGCAGTAAAAGTCCCTTCAGTGTGACAAATAGAAACATCAAGATTCAGCATCAATCCTCAATAGCAGTGTTTTTTGGCAGCCTCCCTTCATTTAAGTGCCCATAAATAGCCAACCGAAGGGATAAAATAATAAGCCGTTGGAAGACTGCGATAAAAAATTATTGATGAAGCCATTCTGGTTATAACTCCGGTAATAATTCTCTGCTTACACGCGCTCACAACATGCAGCCAATAGCTGTGAACGAGGAAGTCGAGGAAATTGAAATTTGCAAAGTAGTGCAGTTCCCTGCCAATTAAATTGCACTTTCCCAGCGTGAAAACGGGGTACTGGGAAATTAAGCTGTGTTTAGTGGCTGTTAAACTTCTCAGCAAGAGATGTTCAATTGTCATGAAAATCAGCAACAAGACTTGTCGTTGCCGTTGTCAAGGTTTTAAATAAGGAAGACACTTTTCAAATGTAGTCAATGTTATCTTCAGATCACCTGTAACCATTGTAATATGACATAAATTTCAATTATTTCAAATTAAAACTTGCCAGTGCTCTGGCAACAATTTAAGGGAAGAAAAGGAAAAGCTTGTCTGAACCGTTCGGTTCTAAGGTCGATAAGAAAAACAAAAGGAAGTTGTTACAAGATTTTGTTTAGAAGTAAAGTATATAAGCGATGGACACTCTTAATCTTACTTTATTTGTAAAAACCAAGTAAAAAGTTAGTAAATTTGAGTGTAAACACACAGAGTGCGTTTGGGCTTCGCTTGTGCAATTTAGTAATTGTGTAATCAAATGGAGTTTTATCCGGATTCCAGAAAGCAGATTCCAAGAAAAGTATCTTTCAGTTACAGTAGGACATAATGGAGAAACTTGTGTCTAACATATAGATTGCCATTCCTGCATTTGATAGTAGGTAATATGTTTATAAAACACGTTTTTAAACATTTTAGTCGCTAGTTTATGCTATCGAGACAATACTTTAAATAGGAACAATTAAGCTCTTTGAGTTCTATGAAGTTCAAATAGAAGTTCTCAAGCTGCTAAAAAGTAACAATCCACAGTGATTTCATTACAATTCGCAATAAGTCCAATACAACCAGAAGTCAAGTTCGTCATACGTATACCATAAAATAGAAGGGAAGATCGGCAATGCCCTAATTTCGCTTCGTCAACGAGTTGAGAATCAGAAAGGTTCTTGTGTCAGTTGAGCTATTGACACAATGACGCCAAGATGCAAACAAATCCATCTACGCGTGTTTCGTTGACTTTGAAAACGCGTTTTACAAAGTAGAACTTTAAAAAATAATAGACATTCTTCAGAGTATCGGGCTAGACGATAGGGACATCCAAATAATAGTCATTATTTACTGAGAAAGTGTTGATTATCCGTGGCGCTACTCTTTAATGTGGACACAAAATAACTGATCAAGGAAGCATCTGACGAACTGGAAGAGGGTATTTTTGTGAACGGAAAAATACGCGTATGACAGTCTCTTATTAGCAGATATCCCCAAAGGTCTTGAAAGACTTCCAGACATGGTTGCTAAAAACTGTAAAAACTACTACCTTAATTTGAACATCAGCAAGGCCAAATACATAATGAATTAAGGCGAATTTGCAACTGTTCGCAACGTTGGGAATCTAAATTTAAACATAATATAGTTCTCTATTGTTTTAGCCAAGTATCGCCGAATTACGTCACACACTAATAGCTTTAGGCGCCAACCTATCGCGTGTCGGAAACCTCCCCCAGCCCGTCTAGTAATTGGCGCCATGTCGCCGTTGCAGATGTTATAATGCAAGCTTTTCTTACTCCCGTGATTTTTCGTTAAAATTTCGAAGATACGAGTGGAACAGAGAACGCCGCGGATGTAAGACAAAGCTAGGTAGAGACGCTCGAACTGCCGCGGTGCCGTCGTGATTGCCCAGCTGAGTTTTGACCGCGAATTGGATTGATTAACTACCAGCTATCCAGACAGTCAAGAAGTTTTTGAGTGCTGCAGCCCCGGGCGCGAGCGTGGTGCGTGCACCGGGCAGCCTTTAAGTTGGTTGGAAGAATACATTTGCTATAGAAATTAGGTTGTGAATAGTGATTACCTGCCGAACTACGAAACAGATCAATTGCGTTATAAGACAGGCCCCCAGGTTGTTGAGTAAGTGCTTATTGTTTGCTAAAGAAACTTGAGGCCATAAATTGCCGTACCGTTGAATGATTAAAACCCTTCGGAATAATTTTCCGGATATATAAAAGGGGTTTAGTTCCTTGTGTCCAAGTTATTGCGCATAGAAAGCGTACTTCGTTGACAGCGGATTCACTAGAAAGCTACTTCGACGGTCGTTATAAAACTCCGGGGTGTATGAAGTTGCCCGGCATACTCGTGTATTCACGCCGCAGAGCTGCCCTTCCCTCGGATTCGGCTTGGACATCCCTCAAGGCAGAGTTACAGTGATTTAATCTTCTCTTGCTACGTCAGCCCTTCTAAGGTGTCGTAAAACAGTGTATAACCAATTTGTGAACTCCTTTTTGTCTTGTGCTAAGTGTTCTTTTAAAGAAACATTATTTGTTCAAGTTTCTAAACTGGATGAAGCCAACGTAATTTTCATTTATACAAGTTTGCATAAAGTAGCAACACCATTGCATATTTGCAATATTTGTTCTATATTTGCATGCTGACAGAGTTCGAAATCTGTGTCAGCCATCTCGACCTGCACCTACAGGGAAAATCAGATCAGGACCGAGCTCTGTCGTCGCTTCTTGTGTTATTTTTATTTGCAGGGGGGCTTCGCATTTATATATGTGTGTGGTGTTATATTCGATGGTTTTGATTATGTATTGACTTTGTATATGTATGTTTATTGTCTCTGTTCTATAAACGCCAGCTATTTTAATACTATGTTAAATCACATTTGTCAACTTGTGTTTGTGTTCCAATCGGTAAAAGTCAATTTAAAAAATAAATATGCTATTTAAGCGCAGGCGCAGGAATTGTATATGGTTAATACCATAAAGAACATTTTAATGAAAAATTTCGACGGAGGGCTGAACGGTGCTAGCCAAGACGTTTACGTGTTTGGCTAATAAACATTTAACAAACAAATAGAACCCCTACGTAAGTATATGTACGAGACCCGCTGCCTGACCGTGGACGGAGCAGATCCAAACAACTAAGGGTTCAATATTCCAACGGTAGTGTAGCATTCAGTAATTTGACTACATAAAACAGGACCGGAACGAGTACCGTGAACCACATCCTCCCCGCTAGCTAGCCGCGGATAATCGGGGGCTTTACTACCGCTGCCTCCCAACTTAAACTGACCTGTGGTAAGTGCGATGCGGTGTTCTCTAATATCCCGATTATACAGTAACATGTTGGCCAGAGAGCCTAGATCAAACCTATGTTCGGGTGTGGGTTCAGACGCACTACCTGCCGATTGCTAGCGCAAACGCTTCTATCTCTCGGCTACCCGCTCTCATAAGACATGTAGTATTAACTAAGTATATAGTCACGACTTAAACCTAAAGATGAAGGTTCGTTTTCTCAGGTGTTACGTATTCGCAATATTACGTTTTGTAGTAAAGGCGTGGATGATCGAAAATTGGTGGAAAAGGATACAAGTATCCGAAATCCGAAGAATCGTGAAAATAAGCTGGAACGACAAAGTCTGTAACGCTGAAGTTTTTACAGAATGCATAAAAAGCTAAAGATAATAAAAACACATTAAAACCAAGAAACTAGAATATCTGGGGCACATAATGAGGAATAAAAGTTAATATCACTTGCGCTGGCAAAAGGCCACCGGAAAGAAGAACTTCATGGTGGAAGAATCTGAGGTAGTGGTGTAAAATGACTAATAGTCAGGATGATGGCCGACATTCGCTGAGCAGATATGACGTCTAAAAAATAAGAAGAGGTAGGGAATGCATTGCTCGAGTGGTTGTCTCATTGCTACATATTTAAGATTATCCCACAAGAGAAAGCTACAGGAGGTGTGATTTAAACATCTTTGGCTTCATTGCTGGTGGGTTCTGAAGCTGACATTTTGAGACTTAGCGCCACGATGATGAAAACTTCAAGTGTAGGTTACTAGAAGAAGTCAGCAATGTTTAAATCCGGTCACTTATTCCAGTATTATTATTAGTAGCAGTACTATAAATGCAGCGTGTTAGCTTTATCAAACAACTTGGTTTTAATTCTAAATGCATATTTTATTGTGCTTAAAGTCTCGCAATGAATTTACTCGTTGTTCGGCATTTTCCAAACTCGTTGCTTTGGAAACATTCCATAGCACCGTCGAAAATCTTATAATGCTGAACCAATTTAATGCAAAGCGTTGTGCTGCTTTCACGTACTAGCACTGAACGCCCGTAGATTCTGCTCTAAATTTCAGCAAGCCCTTGTGCCATGTCGACCATAACTCCAAAATGATCTAATTATACGGATAGGTAGGTGCAAGTAACGCAATTACAAAGCAAGTAGGTTGAAAGTGTACTTAGCTGTATGTTTTATGTGTTTCGCCGAATGCGCTGGGAACGTTAGAAAAATTCGTCTTGCTATATTTTTAAATAATCGCTTTGATTTACCAAGTACGCTTAAGAACGAGTTAACCTACATTAGGCTTTCAGTTAGACGTATGTCTTGAATAAATAAATAAAACGTGGACTCACTACATATAGTCAAGATGTCTGTAGAAGATATTGTGATAAATTGCTAGGTGTTCATAACAATAAAAATCTGATGTGATACACGCACACAACTTCCTTTTACGATGATCTTATAATTAGCCAAAAATTTGATTTTAAATTTTTAAGCATTTGTCAAAAATTTTCAAAAATTACAAATTTTACAAAAACGGTACAAAATAGAGTATTAGTTGAAGAGACAAATTTTCTCTATAATTTTAAGCTGAATTCAAAAATGTAATAATATACCGGGTGATTCATTTAAAATAGGAGTTAATAAAAAAAAATCGAAAAAAACAAAAGAAGCCCATTTTAGAAGTATTCAACTGGAAAATCACCTATCTCACATCAATACACATTGAAAATGTAATAAAAATGTAACGTTTAAAAAAAATCGTTAGAGCCGTTTTTGAAAAAATCGAAAAAAACTGAAAAATCACAAGAGTAAACACCTACTTCCGGTTATGCGATTTTCTTCAAAAGCTCGCTGTCGCATCTACATAGTACACAAAACTTATATATGAAGTTTCAACGCCATACATCTTTCCGTTTTTGAGATATTCTGTTCACAGACACACAGACAGACACACAGACAGACAGACACACAGACAGACCAATGAAAAAAAATATGTTTTTTGGGATCAGGGGACTCTAAAACGTGAAGATCTGTTGAAAACTCAATTTCGAATTTTTAGGGTGAATCCAATACTTCCTTTATTGTAAAAGGAAGTAAAAAACCAACTAAATTGCACTAAAGTCACAAAAACGCATATCGTCTTTGATAGTAGTGAAGATCAAGAAAAGACAGAAAGGAGAACGGCATTTCTAACTGACTTAAAACCAATCAAGAGCAAGAGCAAGAGCTCCTTGGGCCCCTAAGCAAATATAAAAATGGCCCCCCTTATTTATATACTTAACGTTTAACAAAAAATAAAATAACATCCTATTATAACAAATAGAGTAGTAAATGCCTAACATTTAACACATTATACAGGGTGTTCCATAAATATACCGACAAACTTTTAGGGGTGGAAGGGGACATGAAAACAAACATGTTCTGCTTTATAAACATATGTCCGAAAACGCTTCGTTTTCGAATACAGGGTGTTTACATTTGTAGAAAAAAACGCTTCAGCCGATTTTAATGAAATTTCCACAGTTTATTGGTAACTGTATTAGGCATCTTTTAGATCTATTACAGTTAATACAGTAATTCCAGGGGCGTGCTCACGGGCCAGCCTGTTAGTGTTTTTGCATAAAAAAATAACACTCAGTATTTTTTTTTATTTTTAAACTTGTTTAAGATGAAACGACTAAAACACATTTTTTTCACTTGAGGGTTTTGCGTATCTTGCTTCGTTTTTGAGGAAAAAAATAAACCATTTTTTTACAAATTTTAACACCCTATATCTCGAAAATTAAGCGTTTTTGGACATATGTTTATAAAGCAAAAAATGTTTGTTTTGATGTCCCCTACCACCCCTAAAAGTTTGTCGGTATATGTATGGAACACCCTGTATAACTAACATACATCTAACAAAATATCAATTAAATATATAAAACTAAATAAAATATTCGAGTTGGTATAGGCACAAATACAAAGAAAACTGATGGATAAATATCTACTTAGGTAGCACTAGTAAAATAGTAGCTATTTACGCAACAAGTGCTAAAAGTCGACGTTTATGCACGAGACATGAAAATTATGAAACGAAGCCAAAGGATGAGTTTCATAACATGTCTCGTGCATAAACGACTTTTAGCACGCGTTGCATACAATATTTTATCTACGACCTTAATTTTACCGCTATTAATCCATAAATATCGATTTAACAAAGGTTTGCATCTGCGACACTTTTAATTTATGTCATAATAAACAGTAGGCCACGCCGCGCGGGCGATTGTTTGCCACGCCAGTGCTGTCAAGGTGAGTTACGAAATGTAATTATTGATACTCCACATCTGACCGTATTCATTACATAATGTTTTAATTATTTCAAAAATACTTTACCTGCAACGCAAGAAGCAACTAGAATAACTTTACAACTTCACTTCCAGTTCGAAATTGTAGTTTTATAACCTCACTTCACTTTTAGCCCATGTTCTAAAAGTAAACAGCTGATTTCTTTAACCACGGTAAACTATAAAACGTCACTTTTAGTGAAACAAGCTAGCGCTAAAAGGCCTACTTTTAGTAGTGGTCGTAGATAATAGCTATTTATGCAACAAGTGCTAAAAGTCGACGTTTATGCGCGGGACATGAAAATTATGAAACGAAGCCGAAGGCTGAGTTACATAACATGTCTCGCGCATAAACGACTTTTAGCACGCGTTGCATACAATATTTTATCGACGACCTTAATTTTACCGTTATTAATCCATAAATATCGATTTAAGAAAGGTTCGCATCTGCGACGCTGCGTCATAATGAATAGTAGCCTACGCCGCTGGCGATTGTTTGGCCACGCCCGTGCTGTCAAGGTGAGTTACGAAATGTAATTATTGATACTCCACATATGACTGTATTCATTACATAACGCTTTAATTATTTCAAAACCGCTTTACCTGTAACGCAAGAAGCAACTAGAATAGCTTTACAACTTCACTTGCAGTTCGAAATTGTAGTTTTATAACCTCACTTCACTTTTAGCCCGTGTGCTAAAAGTAAACAGCTGATTTCTTTAAACACGGTAAACTATAAAACGTCGCTTTTAGTGAAACAAGCTAGCGCAAAAAGGCCTACTTTTAGTAGTGGTCGTAGATAAAATATTATTCAGGTAAAATCCTAAGAACCCACGTCAAAATAGGTAACAAATACTTAGTATTTATTAGTATCTTTCTGGCCTTATTGACAGCAAATTGTTCCACAAGAGTTCTATGTCTATCGTAGACGATGGGTCATGTAGCCTAATGTTTTATTATTTTCAACTTACTAAATGGTCTTTTTATTGTGGCTAATGTTACAGGTAGAGTCAAGAATAAAAGATAAACCAATGCAGTAATAATATCGCCAAAATTGCTTTCGCGAACACTATATTTCTGTAGGAATAAACTTGTCAAATCTGGAACAGTCATGCTATCATTTAAATCCTCTTTTAGTCGGGAAATGGCGTTCACAAACTGAATGGGGAGATTATTATTGAGGACATCAGAATACTTTTTCTGAAGAAAATCACATCAGAGCTGTTCAGCTTCCTGCATTCTTATAACTCCCAGTTAATATACGTTGTGCATGTGGTCTTTGAATTGAATTGTATTCTTAAAACGTTTTTCGGTTCTACAAATTCAAAAATGTTTGTTAGTTTTTCAAAGCTCTCAAATCGAGTCTGATCACTGATGACTGATAACTGAGTGTGGGGACTCAAGTTGCAGTGCTATCAATCTATACCCAGATGAAGTAGAAGATATCGACATATTTAATAAGCGAAGACAGAACTTACCGGGCCCCCCAAAGGAGCCTCTATGGGCCCGGGCCCCTAAGCAACGCTTATTCCCACTTATACATATCACCGCCACTGCGCTGGTCAAACTTTACATAGTAAATGTATCTAAATCGAAAAGGAGAAAGACAAAGGATGACTTCTGTCAAGAATTGGCAAGAATCTACGATACCCCTAAAGAATTCGATAACAATTATGGGAGATTTAAACTCAAAGATAGGTCAGAAGACGAATGTCAGGGAATAATAGAAAGGCAGTATATACCAAAATTCAAAACAAAATGGATAAAAGATAATAAATACATGGATAGCAGTCAACCAAACTGAACATATGTTAATTGATAAAAGACACAACTAGTACAACCTATGTGAATAAACGATTGTATTATAAACTCATTATAGATATATAATAGTTATCCATAGAAGAACACTACGGTTATTTGTGTCATATGTGTTACATAGTGCACAATAATAAAATAACAATTAAGTATATATAAAACTACGATTACAGAATAAGCGAAGGAAATCCTAGGAATGAGAGGCTACGTGAGATAAGAATGCAGACCAACTCAACAAAAATATCAGTGGTACCAAGAAAAACACATATCTAAGATAGAATACGACTTTGAACAAGTATGAAACAGGACCGATCAAATCCAGAGCATATATAGCACAAAATCTCCACCAAAGTTAAACGACGAAGGCGGGCTCGGAGAAGGAGCGAGCTGTTGGCTCAAAAACAAAAGTAAAATGGTTCGTTTGAAGAATGGGCAGCGGTAGTTCGAGGTATCTACGGGTAGTGAGCATGAATCCACACGCGTTGAACGAAAAGTTTTTCCAGGGCTGCTCGGGATGACGGACAGTTGCGAAAATATTGATGACGCTGCCACTATACGTCGCGTAGCGGGACACGATACAATATATTCTTTTGAATATATGCGACCGTCGGCGTCGGTCATTGTGAAATTCCCGTAATCTCAAAAAGGAGACGGTTTTCGGCATCCAAATGTATATATTGCGTTTTGATGGAGGTAAATATCCAACAATGGCCGTAGTTCGCCTAAAATTTTGCATGGTAAGGCTACGCAGCAATATTCACGGAACGAAATAAAACTCGGCACACGCACGTCCGTACTTGATTACAAATGGGCATAATCTGGCTGTCCACCCTCCCCCTGGCACGTGCATTCAAAAGCTAGCATCGCGGGGATTTGCAAACCATCCTAACAAACGACACACATATAGATATGATACCAGCAAAATTATTAAAACATGGCGTGAGTCAAAACAAACACTCAAGAAGCACAGAATGAAGTTTACATTTCTTTATATGAAACCCATGCAAATGAAGTTAGGGAACATATATAGATACCTAAGCCAAATTATAAAACCAAATAAAGAGAATCAAAAGTCTGCAAATAAAAAGTGGACTTAAACTAAGAAATTGAAGAAACTAAATGGTCAAATAACAAATCATCTGTTCAACAACTCGGCTATTTAAGCTGAGGTCTAGAGATTTTATTAAATTCGAATTCCCCTTGAAGCCAATTAAAAATCCAAGCCCTCCAAAAATTTAAATTATCGCCCAAATATTTTCACCTAAAGATAATTATTAATCCAAACATGTTTTAATTAAAAGTTTCCCGTTAGGGCTGCTAATGCCCAAGGTTCGAAGGCAGGAAGCGCTCGCAAACACCTAGGCTGATAGCGTGGATCGCCTGGAGGGAATAAATAACATTACCTGAGCTAATACTCCCGCCAACAAAGGGAATGATTTACGTGTCGTGATATTTCCAGCTTGAACGAGACGTCCTGACAAATTCAGGCGCGCGGATTCGTCCGGATTTGCGAAATAGCTGCTAACTAAGCTTATGAAACGAATTGTACGTTATGTGCTTTTTAGCATGTGCTCGAGGTGGTTTATGCTCGGCGCAGTAAATTACCCACCTGAAGATGCAGGCCATATAACAAATACGCGCTTTAAAAGGGCTTTACGATGTGAAACCCTTATTTTAATCACCACGTCGTCATTGTAAGGGCAATGAAGCTGTATAAAGACGAAGAATGCTTTGATGCCTTCTCATTTGTTAACTATCATAAAACATGTTCCGGAATTGAGTTTTTAACAAAGAAAGCATATTTAAAGATTGCTTGATTTGAAACATACTTTTCTGGGTGAAAAATAAAACTTTTGTTTGTTATGTACTCTAAACATGGCAAATATCTTATATACCGACTGCTATGGTCATATGATCAAAATCCTACTGGACTTTTGCTGCTTTACACAACGTAGTAGCACGGTTTTACATGGCTTCTGAAAGATCACATTCTAAAGGGGTTTTTATTTGCACAATTTATTCTTAAAAAACCAACCGGCACCGGGAATCGAACCCGTGACTCTAGGATCAGTAGTCAGAATGGTTCACCGCTGAGCCACCCAGCTCGGCCAAACTTTATATTATCGTTGTTGTAAGTCACAATAAGGAAATGCTTGTAGTATCAATGTTAATATTGCTACAAAAATGCAGTCTTATGGTACGAGAAGGGTCTAGGACATATCGCCGAATGGACAAACGCCGAATCTTATTTTAATGCCCAAATCGCCGAATCGTGCCCAAAACGCAGAATTCATTAGCGTGGACAAAACGCCGAAAATGCCCAAAACGCCGAATGCTGTCGGTGGACAGATCGCCGAAAATGGACAAATCGCCGAAATAGTTACCGTGGACAAAACGCCGAAAATGCCCAAAACGCCGAATTCTCTCGGTGGACATATCGCCGAAAATGGACAAATCGCCGAATTATTTAACGTGGACAAAACGCCGAAAATGCCCAAAACGCCGAATTCTGTCGGTTGACATATCGCCGAAAATGGACAAATTGCCGAACCGTGTAAAATGACGCCACATTGATCGGAAAGTTGGCGTCGCTTAATTTTGTTCAAAACGCTGATTTGTGTCGGTGGACATATCGCCGAAAATGGACAAATCGCCGAATTAGTTACCGTGGACAAAACGCCGAAAATGTCCAAAACGCCGAATTCTCTCGGAGGACATATCGCCGAAAATGGACAAATCGCCGAATTAGTTAGCGTGAACAAAACGTCGAATCCTGTGAGGGGATATATCGCCGAAAATGCCCAAAAGCCGAATTAGTTGGCTTGGACAAAACGCCGACAAAGCCCAAATCACCGAATCCTGTGGTGGATATGGTAAAAATTAAGGTGGCGGAATATTTATTTACGGCCAAACCAATCGCGAGAATTGTTTTGAAGTTGTTAAGTTTTGTTGTAATAATTTTTAAATTACAACAATAATAAATTTAGCTAGCAATTGCTGTCAGCATAAATAATACACAAATAATCTAACAGTGAATGTTCTAACTAAAGGGTGTCAAATTTAGAGTGATCCCATTCAATCGTTAATTACAAAAATGTTGAAAATCAAGTTGTAATGATTGTAACTATCAAATGTTTTTTCATATCTCAAGTTTTGTTAGATATGAAGCGCTAGCCAACTGCTCAAAGAATATTCTATGTAGAACACGTTTTAAGAACTTCTTCAATTATTCAAACACAGCGACAGTTCCGGCAAGAATTTAAATTTGCAGTGACTCCATCTCGCAAGACAACTAGAAGATGGGTCACGAACTATCGCCATAGGGGATCAGATGAAGATGTTAAACCTTTGGAGAAGGTAAAGCGAGCAAGAACGGAGGGAATATCTTACAAGTTAGAAATTCAATTGAGGAAAATTCCAATGTATCCTTGTCCTTGCGTCGCTTATCCCAACAAATAGGAATTTCACACGAGTGCATTAGAACAATATTAAAGAAAGATTTACAGTTTCGTCTTTATAAGTGGAAGAAAGCCCAAAAACTTCTTTCGATTAACCGAAACACACGTTCAGAATTCTGTCGCTCCATGGCGAGAGAAATAAGTAGAATTTACGTTATTGGTCTGTTGAAAATCCCCACGTTATATTCGAACAAGAGCTGCATTCTCAAAAGGTAACTGTCTAGTACGGTATCTGCTCAGCTGGATTCTTGGGCCCATATTCTTTCGAAGATCAAATGGAAATTTCAGTAGTCGTTAACAGTGAACGGCATGTGGCAATGTTGCAAACGTTTTGTGGATGCCATCAATCAACTCCAGTTACCACTAGATGTTACATGATTTCAACAAGATGGTGCAAGGCCTCATGTATCAAATTTATCTATGGGATTTCTGCGAGGGATGTTTCCGGGTCGTCTGATATCTCAACGTGAAGATCGGCTCCAGACTACTTTTTGTGGGGCTATCTTAAATAGAAAGTGTACCACTCTGGAAGACTTAAAAAATAACATACGGCAACTTATTGCTGAAATTCTGTCTGAAATGTGTCAGCGTGTAATGGGCTCATGATAGCATCGCACGTGCACGCAGATATGCATCATTCGCAATGGAGGTCATCTGGTCGATGTAATTTTTAAGTTTTAAAGTTCAAAATAAATAAGAATAAAACTTGAATATCCATTCTTTAATTTCCAACAAAAAAAACGTAGAATGTATTCCATGTTATTTTTATTACCTGTTAAAATGAGGTCATTCTAAATTTGACACTATTTACATTTTTTTATATCTCGTGCGCATTTTTGTGATTTAGTATTAGGGCTGGTCTCATTTTTATCCTTATGCTGGAATGTCTATTTTCATGATCTATATCTATAGGGTTATTCACGTAAGATGACGAGCCTGACCAGGTAAAAATGCAACCCAAAATACGAATTATAAACCTAACTGGATCCCTATTGCATTAGCACCTCGAATTTGACATAGACTGTTTACATGTCATTGGTGGCACTGTAAATCTATGTCAAATTCGAGGTTAGCAGTTCAGGTTTTGCGTCAGTTTTGACAAAAACTGATACAAAACTTAATTATTTTTCAAAAAAGCTAAAATTTGACAGCTAACGGAAGTCACGTGACAACTTTTGTGTGGTCCATTTGTAATGGTTTTCAACAACCTCCGATCGCCTGGGTCTTGATTTTCCAAAAAACTCTAAATAAAAATGTTTGCCATTTGATGTCAATTGTTTGGCGATTACTGTGTATACTGCAAGTTTTAATCTAATAAAATGAAGTGATAATTAACCGTCATTGAATCCAAAATGGCGGATTTTTTTTATTAAAAAAACCAAACACAATCCGGTTGGATATCAAATTAAAGGTAATCGATTATACAAAACAAATAGCAAACTTACAAAATGTTTAAGTGCAATAAAAAATAATTAAGGTAGTAGTGGTACTTATTGGCCAGTGTGCTTAAATTTCTCCAACATTTCCGGAAGCACTCTACCCACTGTCCTGTTTCCTTCCAAAGGGTGCTAAATCAACAAGTTTACCTATGACTGTTGATGTTCCGTCATCAAATAAGACAAATTCTCTAACAGAAGCGGTAACGTAAGATATAATATGGTTACTAGGCGGAATGGCTAATTTAAGTCAGACTTATGTTATATATATCCATTCAAAAATGCTATTAACTATGTGTATCCACGATTCCATGGTATGTCATAGCAAACACAAAACACATATATCTGTTTTGTCATTATTTTCTACATCACCAACTAAAACTATTGTTCAGTACTTTGTACTGCCGTTGGAAAAAGTTAATTAAAATATCAGGAATCCTGGAAAAGTTCTTATATTTGCCGGTTTGCTGTTGTTTTCCGTCGTGAGTTTTTTATGATGGTCCTACCCTCGAACTTTCATTAGACTGCCCCAGCTTCATAGAAATGATGGTCGAGCAATTGTTCTAAACTTGTGATTTTAATTATGGTTCGGTCGGTCTAATTCTGCTTGGCCACGGTATGAATTTTGATTTCGTTTTTTTTACACGAGCGCGTTTGGATTAGATCTAAGTACAGCTATTATTATGAGAAAATCTTTTGGAATGATCACACAACTTTGGTTATATAATTTCATCCACAGATATATCTAAGGCTGTAGTTACAACTAACTCCAAATATTTTAATTAACTTTTTCCAACTGCTTCAATACAGAGTACTGAATAAAAGTTTCAGTTGGTGATGCTGGAAATAATGGCAAAACAGTTATGTGTATTTTTGTTTGCTATTATATACCATGGAATTGTGGACAGAGTTAATAGCACTTGATTGGATATATAAGTTTGACTTAAATTAGCCATTCCGCGCAGCAACCGTATTGTGTTTTGCGTTACAGCTTCTGTTAGAGAATGTGTCTATTTGATGACTGACGGAACATCAACAGTCATAGTTGAACTTTTTGGTTTCGCACCCTATGAAAGGAAACAGCACAGTGGGTAGATTGTTTCCGAAAATATTTTAAACATTTAAGCATACTGGGCCATAAATACCGCCACTGCCTTAATGATTTTTTATTGCATTTAAACATTTTGTAAGTTTGCTATTTATCTTGTATAAACGATTACTTTTAATTTGATACCCAACAAAATCATGTTTCAGTTTTTTAATAAAAAAATTTAAGTCCACCATTTTGTATTCAATGACGGTTAATTATCACTTTATTTTATTAGATTATAACTTGCAGTATATACAGTGATCGCCAAGCAGTTGGCATCAAATGGGAAACACTTTTATTTAGAGTTTTTTTTGGAAAATCAAAACCCTGGCAATCGGAGATGGTTGAAAAATATTACAATTGGTCCAAACAACAATTGTTACGTGACTTCCGTTATCTGCCAAATTTAATATTTTTTTGAGAAAAATGTATTTGCTAGCCAAGATAGAGAAAAAAATACAAGAAAAAGTTGTTTAAAATGTGATTTTCTATCTAAATATAAAATTCTGGCTGAAAATTTTGAAGAAAATATAATAAATTTTTACAACATGTATACTGGAAGCAAATGAGCAAATGAAAACGAAATCAAGTTTAGCGTAGAAAAAATTAAGTCATGTGCTCTATTACTTCTGATTTTTAATTTAAATATAACAGTTATTATAATAGTAGTAGAAGCGTCAAGTCATTTAAATTGAACAAGTTTAATTAATAAACACTTTTATTTCATACTTATGTCAAAAATTTCATTTTTCGGATTATTTTTGGTATAAAAAATGGAACATTAAAATCCTAGTACTTTAAAGTAAAATTTTAAAGTTCAAGTACTTTAAAACTTATTTATTGTACAAAAAATGGAACATTAAAGTCCTAGTACTTTAAAGTAAAATTTTAAAGTTGAAGTACTTTAAAATTATACGACAGTTGTTGACATGAAATTTGAAATGATTCATTAAACTTGCAGTATGAAATAAACCGTTGTATTCACCACGAACGAAAAGTGTTTTTAAAGGTCCTCGCAAGTAATTCCGTCCTCGGCTGACGCCTCGAACGTAAACAACTTTCTCGTCTTTAAAATGCCACTTTTCGTTCTAGATAAATAAACTACTATTAGCAGTTCTTATAACTTAATACTATGTATTTATTGATGTAGCAGATGTAACATTGTTTAAGTGTTAGCTTTTATATTAATTTTCAAATAAAATTTAGACTTGACAGTTATTCAATGGTTTAGGTTATGTATGTGTATTCTAAAACATCACTATAATGTGAATTAATAATCCATATACGTATGTTTAAATTTTCAAATCTAAGCTTGATTTCACTTTTGTTTGCTCACATTTTAGAAAATCTCATTAATACCACTGTAAAAAAAACATTTACAGGATTATTGTAACAGTAATTCATTAACAAGGACAGATTAGAGCTTTTAGAAGCCATTTAAATAGATATTAATTATCAATAGTAATATAACAAGGGCCAGACATACTTACCGATAATTTTATACACGCCGAAAGTCGAGTGCTGGTTGCAATGAAAACTGTCCCGAGGGTTACCCGAGGGCAGTTTTGTAAGGGCAACCAGCACGATGACTCTTGGCACAGGCAAAATTATATGTAAGTGTGTTGCCCGCATTTATATTTTGAAGATTATTACACAAAACCCATATACGAATTATGATTTAAAATTGATCTAATAATGCCAAAAAATTCAAATTGCTTGTTTCTTGCATTTCTATTTCTAATTATGACACCATCCACGGGGTCGATAATCATCCCTAAGGATCTTATCGCTTGGTAAGCAGCCCACGGGCGCTTATCAGCTAATCAGTTCGGGATTGGTCGATTTTCAAAAAATGCATGATTCTCGTTGGATGATATCAGTCATGTGACAGTTGTGTGTAATAATAATTGAAAAATATTTCTTCTAAAAAGCGCCTTGCATCAAAAACGTAATAATTATGCTAACATATTACTTTGAGGTAAATAATAAAAGTTTAAAGGAATAATTAACGCGATTTTTTGGCTGTAAATAAATATTCCGCAACCTTAATTTTTACCATATCCACCACAAGATTCGGTGATTTGAGCTTTATCGGCGTTTTGTCCAAGCCAACTAATTCGGATTTTGGGCATTTTGCGCGATATGTCTTCTCACAGGATTCGGCGTTTTGTCCACGCTAACTAATACGGCGATTTGTCCATTTTCGGCTATATGTCCACCGAGAGAATTCGGCGTTTTGGGCATTTTCGGCGTTTTGTCCACGGCAACTAGTTCGGCGATTTGTCCATTTTCGGCGATATGTCCACCGACTACTTTCGGCGTTTTGGGCATTTTCGGCGTTTTGACCAAGCTAACTAATTCGGCGATTTGCCCATTTTCGGCGATATGTCCACCGACATAAATCAGCGTTTTGAACAAAATCGAGCGACGCCAAATTTCTGATCAATGTGGCGTCATTTTACACGGTTCGGCAATTTGTCCATTTTCGGCGATATGTCCACCGAGAGAATTCGGCGTTTTGGGCATTTTCGGCGTTTTGTCCACGGTAACTATTTCGGCGATATGTCCATTTTCGGCGATTTGTCCACCGACAGCTTTCGGCGTTTTGGGCATTTTCGGCGTTTTGTCCACGCTAACGAATTCGGCGTTTTGGGCACGATTCGGCGTTTTGGGCATTAAAATAAGATTCGGCGTTTTGTCCATTCGGCGATATGTCCAGGTCCCTACGAGAAATAAAAGTTGTTCCTACATCGTTGAAAGGTTTGTCGGTAAATGGTCTGGTGTTTTATGTATCCCATATGTACAGTAGCTTGGCTTCATAAACAATTTACCGCTTAGTTTTTGAATCGACAGAAAATAATCGTTTCCTTGAGAAGACTGCCGTTCCAACTAGAAACTGATAAATCAGATATTCCAATGATTTTGAAGGAGCATAAAACTTTTACCAACAAACCCATTTTAAACCATACATTGAAGATCCTTAAAAAATAATAAAATTCAAGACAAGCAACGGAGAAAATTAATGAATGTTGGCACATGAAATGTGCAAGAAATAAGTGGAAAATGCCTCACAGCAAAAGAAGTATGAATAATGAAAATAAAAATAGTAATACTAACAACAGCGACGAAAAGAACAAGCAGCTAACTCATATACTCGTATACACATGAGAGTGGGATAGCAAAAAAACATAAAGACAAAAGTATTCAGTATAATACATAAAAATTTAAAAAGGCACATTTAGAAGTGGTCGTTCCGGTGATCTGAGACTTCAAGAACATAAAAGCGATTGCAAACACAAACGCATCACAAAATCAGCCGTAGCTGAGCATACGTTTACATACGGGCACACGTTAGAATTTGAGCACACCAGAGTACTTGCCAGAATACCTCACTACTTCCCGCGAGTGATACGTGAAGCCATAGAAATAGAAAAACATCCAAATAATATCAACAGGGAAGATGGCTTTAAGCTTAGTAAAACGTGGACTGCTGTGATACACGACCTAAAGCATTACAACTACTGTTCGTAATATGGACACGCCCCACTGATTATGTTGCACTCGAACGACCAATCAGCGCTACGCCACTTTGCGCGCCTGGCACAGAGGACTATATATAGCTTCACACCGACCTTCAGTTCTTAGTGCAGCTTTCACTCTGATGATGCAAGCTGCAAGGTCTAGCGAAACGTTAGTGAATATGAATGCACAAACAGGAAAAAGGCCTAAGTATCCTCGTTCTCAAGATACTCAAACAACACGAGCCACCAAAGAGCATAGCCATCGCGCGGGTTTTTTCTCGAGTTCACAAGGTGCAAGGCACATTAAGCCAGAGAATGCTGGGTGTTCATCTACAAATACTACTCGATCTAAGCCGAAATTTTATGTTAAGAAGAATAATTCGAATAACCGCGAAAGCCTCAAACGGTATATAGAATTCCACCAAATCTATTTTAAGTAGAGTGACAAAGTTAGAAACCAGAAATAAGGCAGCAGCCAAAAATAAGAAATAAAAATGGCGTCTACTAGAATTGCAGCCTAAAATTCAAATGGGCTACTACAGCACGCCTATGAATTAGAACTATTCCTTTAGGATCAGAAAGTAGATGCCTGTCCGATTTCTGAAACCCATTTCACCAAAAATAGCTACCTATATATAAAAGGGTATAAACTTTACCACACTATCCACCCGGATAATCCAGCAAGGGGTGCATCACCAGTAATAATACAAGAAAACATTATGAAGAAGTCAACTACGAAACACGTTAAATACAAGCAACAGCTGTAAAAATCCTTACAAAATCCAAGGACTATACAGTTACTGTAATATACTGTCCACCAAAGTACGCACTAGAAAAAGATTATTACATTAGGGTTATCCACACGCTAGGAGATCACTTCGTAATTGGAGGTGATTTCAATGCTAAGCATACCTACTGAGGATCGAGGCTTATCACCTCCAAAGGGAAACAGCTGTACGAAGCCATCAAACTAACCAAATGCGTATGCCAAAACGGCAGAAATATTTGCCAAAGCTTTCAACAAGTTCTTAAAGAACTACCAAAAAAGGGTATAATGAAACTCTCACATCTATTTAATACAGCACTACGACTACAATATGTACAGATGCAGTGGAAAATTTCGGAAGTTATTATGATCCCTAAACCGGGTAACCCACTCAACGAGAAAACATCGTACCAACCTATCTCATTGCTACCAACTATATCCAAACTGTTTGAGAAATTGCACCTGAAACGCCTCAAACCAATCATTGAGGAAAAGCAGCTTATCTCAACTCAACAATTTGGATTTCGGAACAAGCACTCGAACATTGCCCAAGTACATCTATCACCCACGTAATTGAAAGAACTTTAGAAGAAAAGTAAATATGCGCAACGATATTTCAATACATGTAAACTTCACCAACAAAAAGAATATTTCTTGCTGATAGTAATCAATCAACAAATATTACCTTACGCTAACACAGAGAAATACCTCGGCATGGCACTAGATGCTAAGCTCAGTTGGAAAGAACATGTTAAGAAAAAACATGAAAAACTTTGCATTAGTTAAAAAAAAATGTAGTGGCTATTTGGTACACATTCTGAGCTGTCACTACACAGTCAACTACTGTTGTACAAATTTTAAAATCGGTTTGGACTTACGGTGCGCAGCTGTGGGGATGCACAAAGAAATCTAACATCAAAATTATACAAACTTTCCAGTATAAAGTACTTCGCAGCATTGTCAACAGGCCATGGTACATCAGAAATGAAGACATCCACAAGAACCTGAAAGTGCCTACGGTCAGTGATGAAACCAAACGGTTGGCGAAAAAGCACAAAGCGAGACTACATGAACACCAAAATATCGAAGTTCTACAAATACTCGACAACAGCAGACTTGTTCGGAGGTTACAAAGACAAGAATCATTCGAACTATTGTAAGTTAAAATAACTGAAAAAACAAAAAAAAACATGTGAAAGAAGTGTTTCAAACTTCTGTGAAGTGCGCCAATAGGAGTATGTTCAACAGACGTTACGACTTGCCTAAATTTAAGACGGTTAAACTTAGATTTAAGTAAGACTTATTTGAACTAAATTAGTAGATAGTATAAACTGCTTGGAATGTGCATGGTGTATTAAAAAAACATTTACGATATTGAAATATTCCAAACGAAACAAAAACACAATTATGTGATACAGTTTAATTGGCTATGCCACCTAACTGTAATGTAATAATAATAATAATAGTAATAGAAAGTATAGGTTACTACATGGTTCAGAAGCCTGCGAAGTATCATAAAGAAAACGAAATGAACTACAATCACTCGAGATGGATTTCTGGAGATCGTCGGCATGTGTTTCACGATTACAGAGTTGTTAAGTTCGAAAATTCACAATCCCGATTTAGTAAATCCAAGAAAGTCTTACTCTTACATATTGTCGTCGACAGCGTGGCCGAGCGGTTAGGGCGTCAGGCTGCGGTACCACGGTACGGGGTTCAATCCCCACATCTGGCAACTGGCGGGCGGTCTACCCAGTCGCTTTAAAAATTGGGTACCGAAACCACAGTTGTGGAAGTAGGGAAAGTAAGGCAGTCGTCAAAGGCATGATGCTAACCACATCACCCTGTACGCCGTTAACGGTGTGCCAGATTACTGGGTTTCAGAAGAGATATTTCGGCGACCCTGGCTCGCCCTGTCTCAGGCCATGAACTTACATATTGTCATGTGAAACACGAAGCTGTGACATAACGACGCCGAAAATTAGAGACCTTCCTCAACTAATATAACAATATAACTAAACATTGCACTTATTTCCGAATCACACTAATCTTAGTTACGTAAGAATGGTCACATACTGTAACAAACCACAAAATTTTTCTTTTATAATAAAGCCCGTAAGAATTTCCAAATTTATTTCAAATTAAAAATTGTAAGAGTCAAGGCAAACGTAATAGCAAACATAATTCATATTAGGGGAACGACAATGTAGCAATCTCAATAATATTGAATTGCGTGCGGCAGCGCAGGTAACAGCACGTAAAGGAAATTACGAAATTCGATCTTAGTTGCTAGCAAAGTATTTCAAAGAATTAAGCTGGAAACAGCACAGTTGCATTTTCGGTTGCTAGCGATCGGTGGGAAATGCCTACGCCAAGTTTTTGAGGCCGCGGATGAAAAGTCAATCTTATACAATTTTGCAAAACGGTTAAGCACGAAACACGGATGACACTAACCGAGGGGGGTTTCTGAAAGTTTCCTGGGAGAGCGCGCGAGACGAGGCGGTCAGTTCTCTCCCGGTCCTGAACCGCATTAATTATAAAACAGGTGCTTTGCATCACTGCGAGTTCAAAATTTAACTTGTACAAAATTTCATTCTCCTTGAAACTATTGACAACTGCAAGCCAACAATGACCAATCGAAAAGGAGGCCCAGCGGTTCCCAAAATTCAGCCTAACATTTTCGATTAATATATTCCTACGATATATCCCCACGATCCGACGGCACGGGATAGAGGTCAGGAAATTATAGTTCATATTACTCGTAACAAACTTAAAACAGGGGTTTGCTCTACGTATACCTTGCCTTTCAGGGGGAACAAGCTTGTAACTTAAACGTAACAGTCCAAATCATTCTTATGTAGTTTAATACAGAATAAGACGGTAAACAATTAGGGTTGAAGTGCATGTAATTATTTTTTCGTTAGTTTTCTTTAATATACAATGATTTTCAACATTATTAGGTTTTTTATATCTCAAAAACCAGTAGCTCATAGGCTACGTTATAATACGTTGCTTATCAAATATTGCACCCAGGTGGCAATTCTCATGCAGGAACATGCATTCTTGTTAAGCACAATGTTCCTCACTCTGTGCAAGAAGAAATCAGTTCTCACTACTTCCAGAGTACCCTTAACTTAGCGATTAGAAAAACTGCAACCTTGGCAATTTTGGCTCCCGAAACTGATACTGTACAAGACGTCTGCTACCCACTCAAAGTTTACAACATAAACGCTAAACATAGACGAACAAGGTGCACCTGGCATCAGTCACGATAACCAAGTGACAAAATCATCTCTAACAGCATCAGCAACAAGCTAAACCATTTGATTAAAAATATTAAAAGGAAAAGCTTCAAAAATTACCACGCTAATGTATCTGCCGATGTAAATAAGAATTACTTGTAGTGGAAAGCAACTCAAAGACTGAAACGGCCAATCCAGCAAGTTCCACCTCTTAAACATAACAGCTTCTTCGTGGAAAACCCAGCTGTTCGCTCGCAAACCTTTATTGCAATTACATACAATACATAGAGAAATAGCACCGGTAAAATAATACCTAGAACGTCAGCCGCACTCTCATGTTACGCCTTACGAAGTCACCCTAGAAACTAACATGGCACCAAAAAACGCTCTCAACATTTCACCTGGCATTTTGAAATAGCTATCAAGTAAAAGAATCGTTACCCTAAGGTATACCTTCAACACATGTATAAGCCTTGAGCATGCGGCCATTTGCTTTACAACAGCAAAAATATGTCAGGCATTCGATCCAGTCTTGTAATGATAGCTCCGAGGCAAATTTTTGACAAAAAAGATATTTTAATTATTTCAAATTTACATGTCGCCAAATTGCTACATTTTAGCTGGGTATTTTATTGCTCGTTTTGAGTAAGAGTCACGCGGTGCGCGTCTTCAACGCAGCCGTTTTCCCCACTATTTGAATGCCCAGTCTAAATTTGAGATAACGCGGGCCCCAAAATCGTATAAAAGCACGTGCTAAGGGCAGAATAAAAACTCTTCGAGCCCGTCTGCCTTAACCAATAACCTCTCCTAAACCCGAAGAACCTACCTGGTATGTGCACAAGGCGCCGGTTCAAGTGTCGTGCACAACCACCCTTTTCCGAAACCACGATGGAACTTGGCGCTGGTCTGTGACGAGTTCAATCTCAGTCCTGTCCCGGTGAACGCTTCGGCGCCGGTTCAAGTGACGAGCATTCGCCTAGCAACCCGATTTGGATATTGGCGCTGGTTCATGTGACGTATCCACCTTCCCCGTATTTTCTCCCGAACACCCTGTATGATATAACTCGAAACCCTTTGGCTAAGTTACAAATCTGGGGCGTTGAACACTACATAAATTATCCGACTACCTGGCGAGCCCCCATATAAGTACAGTATTTAGCTGTAAGACACGAATCCATCTAGCGGCCGCCGAAGCAAACAATTTCGAAATCGCCCGTTACGAAATTATAGTAACATAGCCCAGACAGAGCTGAACTTACCTTTGAAATCCAAGAATACTGAAGCACAGAATTAAAAGGTTAGCCATATTGGAAACCTTCGTAGGATGCGAAATCTACAGTGGCTTTATACAAGACAGTGTGGCCATAGGAATGTCTTCGCCGCTATTGGTCGACGCGAATATCAGCCATTAACAGGCAAAATATTTAGTTACTTTTAAGTTGTTCTCAAAGAGGTTGGTAGAACCTGTTCATTTGGTTATGGAAGAAAATAAAACCTTTCAAATCTGACAATTGTAAATTGTCAGTGTCAAATAATTCATTAGCGTCGCAAGCGGGTGAAATTTTATCATCTATTGCCCTGAAAAACTAATATTCTGCACAGTATTTAAATGTGACAATTTAGAATTGTGCTATTGTTGTACCTAATAGCAAAAGATGCGTTCGACTTGGAATGTATGATAAAGAGATTACATCGGTGCTACAATGAATGGGGCTTTAGCATAAGTTTAGAGAAAACGGAGTATCTATTTAGTAATCAACTCGGAAGCACAATATGACGTCTTAATAAATGAAGATGTCGCAGTAAGACAAGTTTAAATACCTCGGTGCTACAATACAATCGATGAAAAAGGTTTGGGAACAGAAGAGATCAAAACTCGAATAGTACAAAGTAAGAAGATAGTGGGATGTTTGAAATCAATTTGATGGGACAATGCTATATCTAACAAAAACAAAAAAAATAATAGGTGAAGTAATGGTAGAGTCGATGCTATGTTATGGCAGTGAGGTATGGACTATAACAGCGGAAATGAAAAGAAGACTAGACACAGTTCAAATGGACGAAAAAGCGGAAATGTATCGAGACGAGATAGAGTGACGAACGAGGAAATAAGACGCAGAATGGAGGCACCAGAATGAGTTGTGAACAGAACTGAACGGAAAGCGTTAAACTGGTTTGGTCATCTGATGAGAATGGAGGAGACGACGTGGCCTATGAAGATCTTTAAATGGTCCCCGCCGGGTAAGAAAAAAAGAGGTAGACCACACAAACCTTAGAATGAGGGTATTCGGAGAGCCATGGACGAGAGGAACCAGGAAGAAGACCAAGCATAGGACAGGGAGGTTTGGAGACGGGGAACAGGAAGACGGCATTTAGCTGTATTGTAAACTACCATAACTGAAACAGGTTGTAAACTTCATGCAACACCTTAAAGCACCACGAACGAACTCCAATGAAAAATGTCAAACGTTCAAACATAACACTGCACGTGCAGCCAACAAACTAGTTAAAATAAGTAGCGCCAAAATAATGACCACTCAAAAACGTTCGATTATTTCTAAAGGCACTGTATATCTCTACGCTCAAATTTGCCTGAAAATGGCCGCCAACAATCGTATGGCCACACTGTCTTGTATATAGTCACTGTAGCGAAATCCGACCAGCCACGTCATCTAGACGGCACGAGCTGAACTCGACCTATCGCCGGTGCCAGAACATTTTATTTTCTAATAGATGTTTATTTTCAACTATTTTCTTTGGATGTGTCCACAGTACCATGGCCCACGCATAGAGCTATCAGGGGCCCAATGCAACTGAGGAATAAAAGAATAATTTCCCCCATTGTGTTACAGTCTGACATGAAAACTAAATCTGGGTAATTGCTTTCGCCTGTTGAACTCATACCTTGCTGAGCAAACCTTCCACATAGTACACGATGAGGCACAATTAAGCTTCCGTTAAATCTCAGCAGGGGTCTCGCAGGGTAGTATCCTTGGACCTATCCTGTATTTTCTCTACACTGATGTAGACTGCACTCAACCAAGCCAATGGCTGAACGCAGGACTGGAAGATGCAACTCAACTAGTCAAAATCCGTCCACGTTACATACATGCTAAGTAAGATAGATACCTGTCACCGTGCTTATTTGCATAATATTCAAGTAGCACCGGTAGTGATCCAACTCATAAATACCAAACACTACGTTAGGCGCTTAAAAGCAAAAAAAAAACAAAATCTTATACCAAGTATTTCTGTATGTATATGTAAAATGTATAATATCTTACATACTGATTTAAGTTTATTACTCATGTTTACTGTTACTTAGCGATACCTATTAGTTATTTTACTAAATTACTAAGATTGTAATATTAATAGAGAAAATATTTTACCTTCAACTTCAAAATAATAAATTTCTCTGAAGTATTGCCCTTCTTTCAACAGTTGTCAATTTCTAAAGACACCATTTTGAATAGCACTAAAAGAGCAGTCAAAGAAACGAAACAAAAACATTCCGCAAATCGAAACTAAATGACTGAAATTGTTAGTGTTGTCTTGACTTCACTTAAATTAAGGATGAAGTCCACTGTATCACAAACTATAACCAGAAACCAATAATGCAATAACGGGTGGAGAAAAAATGGAAAACACAGGCCAAAATATTGTGTCTGATATGTTCAGCTACACCTTCAATCTTTCTTGACGACGTAGGTCTGTGTTGAGAGAATTTAAATTGTACCTGTGAGCTTAAATCAGGTGTTTTTATTCGCCAGTACGAAACAAAATGCTCCATATTAGCGTAACCATGCACAAAAAACTAGGCATTTGTTGCATGACAACGCACAAATACACACAAAAGCAACCTAAAGTAAAAATAAAAAGGAATCGCTATAAAAACACAAATTTAAGCTAAGAAAATGTACGTAAAAATAGTCAAAGATTGGTTTTAATTTTTCCACATATTTATTTTGTGAAAGTTCTTCATAGTTAAAATTAATACTTACATAAATTTTTATATTAGGGTCTATAATAACTGATAGTAGAAAACTAGTTTGAAAAATATTTTATAATATACATGGCAAGAACAATAAACTATAAGAACACTCTTATTTATTGTATTTAAATATATTTGTTTAATATTACCAACATGAAGACAGCAGTAAGTGTGCTGTTTTTTTTTTAAATAATCAGAAGTAGTAGTAGTAAAGTACCCTTATTCCTTAAGATAGACTGAAAATTTATAATTTGATAGAAATTTGTTAGAATTTTTAGTGTTGATTTAGTACTTACAAATTTATTTATTTACGTATTTAGCGTTTGGTTTTACAGTACGATAAATACAATACGTAGAATATGTCTATTTTTCAAACAGTTGCAATAGCGCGAGTTAAGTAACTTCAAACTTATTTTTTTTGTTAGCAACAAAATGTTTTTGAAATAAAGTGGTTTTATCACAATTTCAAAGTTATTGTGGTTGCCTAACAGTTTTAAAACTTTAATATTACGTTACACTGATGTATCGATTATTAGTTTAAATATTAAATAACCCTTTTCAAAATAAATGAGGGTTGAATGAAAATATTTTAAAGATGGGTAGCTTTTATCTCAATCAAATTATGTTTGATCTATAAATTTATAAATACTAGTACTTTACTCCTAAATCGATTCTGATGTATTTGCTTCACAACCAAAATGTTCGTGAAGTTAATGAGTCACTTTTCAGCATGCCACAAGAGTATTCTGATGAAGGTGTTAATACTAATAAAGCTGTTGCACACAGCCCTCAGTTTTAAACTATAATTACAATGAATTTATCAGTAATAATGTATTAAGGGCAAATGATATTGCCAGAAAAAATGTTTTACGAGTATTTTGTTTTGGCAATGGCACAAGACAAGGGAATTTGTCAAAGTTAGGTCGAGGGGCATTGCCAAAAAACAACAAATCTTGAGTAAAACATTTTCCAAGCAAAATCATGAGCCCGAAATACATTTTGTGGACTATTTCCCAAGTATCGGTTCATTTTGACATTTATACTGATGCACAATGACAGTTTTAAATGACGTCTTTGAAATGTCACCTTGATTAAAACAACATATTTAGTGGTTGCCATGGATATAAGTGGTAAAAGAAACTGATAAAATCCCAAGGGAAAATTTGGATTTTTTGCCACTATAAAAGCATGCGATATGGTTGAATTTTGAAAAATCAATAAGAGACGCGGGAAATAGTCATATAAACTAAAACATATTAATCACTTATAGTCTATACTATTTATTATTTTAACATATTCCTAAACCTAAAATGTGAAAATACATTAAAGACAAAAGTATGGAAAATGAAACTAGTTCAATGAATTATAATCATCTCTGTGAATCATTGATGTTTACAAAAAAATGAAAGTACTAACTCCATTTGAACACTTACGGTAAGACTAAGAAATATGAATAGCATTTTGATCCAAATTGGCCACGAGGTAGCTTTTCCCGAACACTACTGCAATCCATTATTGACTGGCATAAATATTTTAAAGATTTCACATACTAAAACTTAATTTTAAAAACAAATTTTTTATGTGACGACTTTAAAGATTACAATTGGAGAAAATAATATAATTGTTAATTACTCCTTTAGATTTTTTATTATTTACCCAAAAGTAATATGTTTTTGGTGCAAGGCGCCTTTAAGGAAAAATATTTTTTAATGATAATATCTATTTAAATGGTTTCTAGAAACTCTAATCTAGCTCTGTTAATGAATTACTATTACAAAAATCCTGTAAATGTTCTCTTACAGTAGTCTAAATGAGGAGATTTTTCATTATCCAATTTACAATGTTCTAGAAAATCTCCTCATTTAGACTACTGTAAAAGAACATTTACAGGATTTTTGTAACGGTAATTCATTAACAGGGCTAGATTAGGATTTTTAGAAGCCATTTAAATAGATATTAATTACAATTGAAAATTATTTCTCCTAAAAAGCGCCTTGCATCGAAAACATAAAAATTGTGCGAACATATTACTTTTCGGCAAATAATAAAAAATCTAAAGAAATAATTAACATTTTATACTATTTTTTCTAATTATAAATCTTGAAAGTCTTCACATAAAAAATTTCAATTTTAAAATTAAGTTTTGGTATGTGAAATTTTGAAAATATTTAAAAAACTTAAAAATCAATTTTTAGCTAAAGTTAAAAAAAATGGGTATTTTCTGGGCTTGACATTGTCCATTTAGCTTAAACTAACACACTCTAAAAAAATTTAATTGAAATCTTACTTAATTTACGAAAAAATCACTTTCTGGGTTTTGACAAATTCTAGAAACGCCATTTTCTAAATAAGTAAAAATCACTCGGTATACAGTATGTCCCCGGACTGGGTTACAAAGAGGGAAAAAAAGTTTATTTTTGACTTCTCAAAAAAAAATTACTCTCTTTTTCTTATTCTTCAACTACCCTGTGAATTATCAGAGGCGATACTTCAAAGTTAATTTATTGACGGATACGATAAGAGTGTATTGTCGAATTTCAGTTTCATTCACACTGCTAAAAATCTCATATTTGTGTCAACAAACCCCAGGTATTTTAAAAAAATATATAATACGCGATCCAAACATCAATAGCAATTTAAAGCAATTATAATTTTTCATAGAAATGTTATAACAAATATTTCCAATTAACATTATTGTATATTTTGAAAAATAAGGGTACTTTATTCTTGCACCATTTTCATATTTTCATGTCCCAAACCCGAATCCTACCCCAAAACCATATAATCCCCTCCTACACTCCCTAATCCTAGTAGCCAACCCGCAGGGCCAAGAACCCCCTTAAGCCTTTAGGGCACAAAAGCAATGGACTTTAAGAGACAAGAAATTATAGATACCCAGGTGGGTCGGGCTCGCTCGGAGTCTCACACCAGTCAGCTCCATGGATTCTGTGGGGGGCAAAAGTTCATTATACAGATGTTAAAAAGCGCGGATACAAACTAACATTAGCAATATTTAATGCCAGATCTTTAGCAACCGAAGAAAGGATGATACAGCTAGATCAGAACTTAATATAATACACTGGGACATAGTAGGAGTAGCAGAAGTACGAAGAAAAGGACAGGAATATATAACACTAAAGAATGGGAACGGATTTTATTACAAAGGAAATGAAGACAACTCATACGGAGGTGTGGGATTTATAATCAATAAAAACCTAAAGAAAAACCTTCTAAAAATAAACGGTGTGTCCAGCAGAGTGGCGTACATGATCTTACAAATTAACAAAAGATACAAAATGAAGGCCAGGTATACGCCTCCACCAGCTCGCACGAAGATGAAGCTATTGACGAATTACATGATGAAATAGTGGGAAGCATAGAGCAAGATAAAACCCACTTCAACTTAATTATAGGCGACTTTAACGCTAAAAGAGGTAAGAAGGAAGGGTCACAGGAAACGTGTATGGGAATGCTCGTTAATTTCCTAGTCCAGAACACCATATACGCAATGAACTGTTTTTTTATGAAAACACCGCAGAATAAGTGGACGTGGCGCAGCCCTGATAGATCTATAAAGAATGAGATAGATTTCATAATATCCAACAACAAAAACATCGTGCAAGACGTATCTGTGTTAAACAGTTTTGCAACAAGCAGTGATCACCAAATGGTACGCACGAGAATATATATTAATACGAGAAAAGAAAGAACAAAACCAATACAAAGTGGAAATATGAAGCGTATGAAAATTGAAACATTAAAAACAGAGAATGACAGGTACCACCAAAAAGTCGAAGAAGAACTAAATAAGGTGTCACAACAGCAAATATCTGATATGACGATAAGCAAAACAACAGTAAAATCACAACAACAATACTAACAGCATCTAAGGCCATAAACGTACACTGTAAAAACAAAATAAATAAACTATCAAACGAGACAAAACAACTGCTTGACAAAAGAAGAAGTTAAGACAAAGTAGGAAATGGGATACTACGGAATACACAGAACTGAACAAAATCATAAAAAAGAAAATACGAATAGATGTGCTAAAATATAATAAAAATTTAACACAAAAAATCATAGAACAGAATGGAAATATGAAGGTACCAAGATCAAATCTTTCACTTGGAAAGAGACATAAAACAAAACTAAGAAAAACAGATGGATAGGAAACGACTGACCAAAAAGAAATAGTAAACGTGGCAGAAAATTTCTATAAAGAATCATATGCCACCCAAAGACTAACCATTGAAAGGAAATGCCCAAAAGTGATATATTCCGGCTCAGAAGATATTCTTAACATAACAACAGACGAGATTAGAGGGGCTTTGAAGCAAATGAAGAACAATAAATCGCCTGGTGAAGACAATATAATTAGCGAGCATATAAAATATGGCGGAGAAAAACTTCTAAAAAATATTATTTAATAAATGTCTTGAGGAAGGCGATACACCTAATGATTGGCACAATGCTGTAATAATCCTACTACATAAAAATTGGGACAGATCAGATGTTCAAAATTACAGACCCATTGGCTTGATGTCGCATCTATATAAATTATTCATGAAAGTTATTGTGAACCGCCTCACAAGCAAACTTAACGCATATCAACCAGTAAAACAGGCAGGATTTAGAAGCGGGTTTGGAACGACAGATCATTTGCAGAGCCTGAAATTCTTAATTGAAAAATGAAACTAATACAACCTGCCACCAACATTAGTTTATGTGGACTTCGAAAAGGCTTTTGACACATTGCAGATGCATGCTATTCTAAAAGCTCTTGATGACTGTCGCATTGATACCCGATATTCAACCGTCATTAAAAGAATATATAAAAAGGCAATGAGCACAATAAAGTTAAAAGAAACAACTGGGAAAACACAAATAGAAAGAGGTGTTAGACAGGGGGACACGTTGTCCCCGAAGCTATTTACATTGGCCTTGGAAAATGTATATAAGGAATTGGACTGAACAGGAATGGGTATTAACGTTGACGGACAAAGTTTAACACATTTAAGGTACGCGGACGACATTGTGTTAATAGCTAAAGACGAGTCTGAACTAAAAAGAATGATAGGACAACTAAGTGGCAAAGCGAAATGGATTGGCTTAAACATTAACAAACAAAAGTCATGACAAACAGCAAAAATCCCCTCAACATTAAAATAGACGGAAATCATATAGAACAGGTGAATTCGTACATATATCTAAGGCATACAATCAAAATTGGAAAGGAGAACCAAGACGCGGAGTTAAATACACGTATATCATTGGGTTGGACAGCCTTCGGTAGATTATCCACAATACTTAAAGGTAAAACCTTTCCAAATCACTTAAGGGCAAGAATATTCGATTTCTGTGTGCCCCCCGTACGGACTTATGGAACTGAAACAATGACCCCAACCAACAAAGCAATGAATATATTGGTAATAACTCAACGAGCGATGGAAAGGAGAATGTTGGGGATGTCATTAAGAGATAGGAAGAAGAATGAGTGGGTTAGAGAAAGAACGGGAGTTAGGGATATTGTAACAAGAGTTGCTAGACAGAAATGGAGCTGGGCAGGACACGTCGTAAAGGCAGACGGTAGATGGACAAATAGACTTCTACACTGGAGACCACGAATAGGCAGAAGAAGTGTTGGTTGACCACCAAAAAGATGGACAGACGATTTCCAATCTATAGTTGGTAAACAATGTATGAGAACCGCAAGAGATAGAAAAGAATGGAAAAATAAAGGGGAGGATTATGTCCAATACTGTATACAAAGATATGAATAAGAAGAAGTATTTGAAGTCGCTTGATGGTCCATCAATACATAAAATTTCAAAATAAACAAATAATGATAATCATGTGAACTAATTCACATCAAAGTTAAATTTTCTCATTAGTAGCAAAATGCCTTTTCAATGCAGTTTTATTTATAGCAGTTTTTAAAATCTAACATAATTGTAATTGTTAACAGTTTGTATACAGTGAAAATGTTGGTGGAATGGATGACATTGCAGTAGGTATCTAGTAAATTCTATCAGAACTGTATTATAATTGCTACAAACTTTCTGGCCCACAGTTTTACAATAACAATGAATTTATCCCATAACATAAAACATGTTAAACTTAATCACTTATAATCTATACTATTAGTTTTATTGACATATTCGTAAACCTCCATTGCAACATTCTATCTTGAAAAAGTAGTTGAAAAAGATAAGCTAACACTAAGATGTCTAAATACATTAAAGATAAAACTATTGGAAAGTTGAACTAGGTCAATAGTGAATTAACTTCTCTCTGAGAAACGTCAATAATATTTACAAAAGTGTTTGTAAACTAGTAACCCCAATCTAGACACTTATGATAAGCCTAAGAAGTTTGGTAAGCTTTCGGTGAAAATTGTTCACAAGATAGCTTTTCTAGAACACTAATAACTGCATTCCGTTACTAACTGGCCATTAATCAGTGAGAGAACATTCCTCTAATACCAGTTTCGTAAAAACATAAAAAATTTCTTTATCGTTTTGTATGAAATAAAACCGAGCCCTTTTTTCTTTACACACGATACGGGTCACTTGAGAGTAGTCCGTATAAATATTTACAGGCTTATCCAAATGTATACAATTATGTTGTCTCAGGTGATTCTCTGCTGTTTTCAAATTAAACAATACATCGCAAAAATGGCATTTTCGGAGCCGAAACTGGCACAGCTGCTCATGGCTAGATATGTCTAATTCTGCTCGGTCACACCCTCTCCATCGACACGACTTGCTCACTTTAAACAACAACACAACCATCAAGCTGCTAGGGTTTTCCAAGTTCTTCAAATATTGATCTACATTCAAAACTGGCCGAGTTCTATACGAAACACATCTAGCCCCTTTCACAGTAATACTGTAGTCAGAATCTGTGTTACTTGTCAGCCTAACCCTGTATGCCATTTCTTTTACATTAACACTGATGTAGCTAAAGCTATACTGTAGTTCGCTGTTACTACAGTTAAACTCATAATTAATAAGAAAGGGTATTTTGTCTTTAGTGACCATAAAAACATCTTGCTTATCCTGATTCATCTGAATTTCAAACTCAAGGTCATCTTTTATGCAGTCCGCATGATTCTCAGTAAAGTGATTTGGTAAGTTCAAAATTAACCCCGTCCATGAACAGGAAGTTAAGAGGGGGCACGGTATGGTATTATAGCAACAATTTTCTTCGTGTTGCTTCGTTTGACCAAACGGTAACCATTCTTCGCACCCCTCCATTCGAAACTTACATGGAAAGGAAAGTTTGCTTAGCATTTCTTCAAAAATTAAGTTCCTGTACGTAGGTCCTTCATCGGCGGGAGGTGAACAACAACCGCAGATGCTGCCACCATCGGGTGAAACTCTTATGGGAGTGCATGATAAATAGTCCTTGCAAATCGAGCACCTCAGTTTTTCCAAAGTTGCCTGAGATACTGAAACTTCTTCCATGATTTTCCAGGATTGTTTAAACCTTAAAATTATATAACAGTTGTTATTTGAAAAACTTAAACTTATTTAAAAGGTTTTGAAATGGTTTTGAAATTTGGAAGAATAATGAAATTACTAAACAGGCCACAATTTTCCAAGTGACATTCTAAAGAATTGCTTTTGGTTTCTCATATAAAGACAATATACACTATTTAATGTAACACCTATCTACAAATAAATAAGCAACATTGCACTAGCTAATGCTAAAATATAGTTTAGTATAAATACTTCTGACATTGACCATCTATGCTATTTCTTTTATAATTCTGGCATGAAAAATAGTAGATTTTAGCACAAAACTGTAGGTATACCGGGTGACAATGAGACCAGGGCCATGCCTCTATCTCCTCTATTTATAAATGAATTTGGATGAAATTTGATACAAGGATACTAATCATAATTTCGGATTGATACGCAAATGTAATTAAAATGGCCGACTTCCAGTTTCACCGAAATTGACACTAACTTTGGTTTTTTAAATGGATCACCCCATATATTTTATGTTTATCAGAATCTACGACTCAAATTTGCTGGAGTAGGTTTCCACAAAAATATTTAATAAAACTATTAATTAATTATTTTTCAGTTTTAAATAAAGTTAAAGTAGCGCATGATGCATATCATTAGATTGGTAATTAAATTTTCTATTTAATCGCAAGATCGTCTTTTCGTAGGTGCCATTTAAAAAAAGTGACTTTTTCCTAAAAAACATGTTTGGCAAATTTTATTATTGCAATCGTCGTAGTCGTTCCTTTAGGTTCCATGTGGAACATAGGGTGCTTCAGAAGCGATTCTTCAGCCTGTACTATTGCTGGTAGCTTGCTAGTTCTACGCAGCATCTTCTTCTCTAAGTTTTTACTGGTTTTTTCTGTCTTCTTTTTCCTTTGATAGTGAATATGGTTGCTTGTCTCGTGATGTCTGTATTGGGTTTCCTTAACGTATGTCCTATCCACTGCCACTTACTTCTTCGTACTGTTATTTCTATTGCCTCTTGCCCCGTTTTTTCCCATAATTCTTTGTTAGTTATCTTGGTTGACCAATATATTCCCAGGATTCTTCTTAAACTTTTATTTATAATAATTTCAATAAGGGTTTGTTATTGACTTAATTGATAAAATAGTGATTATTATGAGTTGCTAGAGTCACTTAGAACAGATTTCGCCCAGTTACGGCATTCTAGGGTAAAAAATAAAATTTGAAAAAACTTTTTTTTGTTTAAAAAATTAAAATTTTGTAATTTGACTAGTAGATTCCGAAAAACATAAAAATATACAGGGTGATCCATTTAAAAAATCAAACTTGGTGTCGCTTCCAGTGATCTATATCTCTCGGTCAATCAGAAAGTATGTCTAGTATATTCATACAAAATTTTATCCAAATCTATTCATAAATAAAGAAGATAGAAGCATGGCCCTGGTCTTATTAGACCAGAATAAAACTTTCTATAAATACTGAAAATCCCATAAAAATGTGTTTTAGAAATTCTCAAACAGTTCGATCTGTATTCAAATTTCAAGCTAGGATGTGAAGTTGTGTACTATAAAATTCTTAAAAGTTGGCATATTAACAACCTTTAGTTTTTTAAATCAGATGTATTTAGGTACTTGCTTATGCAAAGCATATACAGGGTGTCCATTGTTCATGTTTAGCCATGGGAATTGTGCTGATCTTAAAAGATAAATGCTGGTTAAATCCAGTAAAAGAATTTAATGCTGATCAGCTCGTGGAAATTAATCTGACTGAGTTTTTCTGGTATTTGAAAAATACAGAAATTTTTGGTTTTTTGTCTGTTTTCATTATTTGGCATTCTGTAAACACTTTTCTGCAGATTTTTCCTCTTTATTTTATAATATGTGTAAATATTGCTTCGATGATTCAAACTATATGAAGCCACCAATTATTTTTATTTTTTGCAGACCCTTATATTAAAAATTTTCTGTTTTTCCAATTTCAACAATTTAAAATATGTTATGGTATATTCTAATTTCTGAGTTTATTTTTATAAATGGCCCCATATTACCAAAATCTGATGTTAATAACAAAAACTTACCTGATGATGGCGTTACATGGTTCTATAACATAGAAGCCATTTTAAGAACCTTACAAAACGGAGAAAAATAAGAAAATTTTCAGAAATCTCCATATAAAATGAACAACAAAAATTCACATTTTCAGTATATTTCAGGAAAGCTATATAAAATTTCTTTTAGAATATTGCAATCTGCAGTTTTTGTCCCAATTTAATTTATATCGCAACTTTTAACATAAAACTAGATCCCTATAGTTAAGCACAAAAAGCATTTGTAAATAAATTATTAATAATAAATAACACTGATAAATGACCTCAAAGTATATTATTAACATATGTAAATTTCTAAAACCCACATAGTTTTTGAATATAATGGAAAGGTTAAGATACCTAACGATATTTGTTTGATCTGTTAAGTTAGTACCTAATGTCTATCCAGAGAGATGTTGCAGTGGTGGGTGGGATTTAGCGAGCCAAATTTACAGAGGTGAGTGTTGTGGAGTAAGAAATGCTCAACAGTGGTGTAGGTCCCGGGTGGTGTAGCTTGAACAAGTGTCCACGTTCGATCAGCAGAGTTAAGCAACGCTCTCTCTGGTCAGAACTTGGATGGGAGTTCCATGGCTGAACCTCTCGGCGCCTCGTGATACGGCTGTCACAGAAATAGTTGGTCCCATATGTCATAATAACATCATGACAGTCATTAGTGGGGTTGGAAGTCCCCATAAAATGTACAGTGACGCCTATAATTGGCCTAACGGCTGTTGGCTGAATACCAAAATAAAAAATTTTAAAAAAATTGTGAGTTGCTACCAGGCCTAATAAAAAATTTGATATGCAGGGTCTTCTAAAACTATAAGAGTTACATAAATATTGTGTATATAAAAGTTGTAGGTTACAATAGCATGCGTATTACTAAAATAGTTTTGATTATACAGGGTGGCTCAAAAAAGTGTGGTGAATCAAACTTACTTTTTTTTAAGGGAATGTCCTATATTTGGGTAGCTTAAAAGTTTTACATGGAAATGTTAATCATTTTGATATGAAGTTGTGTGGGCCTAACGTCAATTGTTTTGGAGATATTAACAATTTTATGCAATAAAATGCTGAACTCAGGCGGCTGCTGTAAGTAGATAATAGAAAACAATTGAATTAAAAGAAAATGTTACCAAAAAATTATGTTTTTCGTGAACTATCTTCCGAATGTAAAATTGTGGATCTGGGTATTAATGCTATACAGTGTGCACAATGTTTACAACATTCATATGTAAAATTGTGGATCTGGGTATTAATGCTATACAGTGTGCACAATGTTTACAACATTAATAATTTTGGATTTTTTTCATATATTTTGTATTGTTGAAAAGCCCTTTTAATGAGCTTTCTTTTGATATGTTACTTCATACCTCTAAATTCAAGCAATTTTCAGATATGCGTGTGTGAACATAACTAAAAACAATTTAAGGGGATTGGACTCGGTGTTTAGTTTTTGTTTGCGGCAACGTGGACCGATCATACGTAGCACAACTTTATGTCCCACTCTCTGCAGTGGAATAAAGCGGGATGCGAATATTACAGTTAGTCAGTGCACTTACTGCTATGACATCGCTCTAGTACACTGACAGAATAAGTGGTCTACACGAATAACCTACACGTCCGTATTCAAGAAATTTTAAAATCGACTAGATTAACACACAAGTGATACTGATCGTTGTAATAATGAATCGAAGGGCATTTTACTAAATTATTGTATTAAACAATGGATATTATTTTATAGACTTATGACTTTATGCAATTTGCATATTTCGCATATTAATGAAGACTATGACATACTTGTATATTTCTGTAAAAACAATAATGTACCACCATGGTACCTAACGCTTCAAATTTTACTAAACCTTATCATTTTTTATTGAAACACTTTAAAGTTGACAATCGTCTATTTTATCTTAATACAGACGGTGCTCTTTTTTCACCGTTATTATTACTTCGGTTATAATTTCCCATGGTAAAACCGCATGAAAACACTGATTGCACTTGCTCACCAAGTAGTAGTCAAATACTGCTCAATGCTGAACTGTACGATGCAGTGGGCGTACAATTAGCCAACGATTTTCTCTAAACAATGCAGCGACGTTATTCTGACTATTTGTAACGGGTAATTGTGCGATCCTCGATTCTTGAAGCATTGTTCGAGTGAGCAAGCGCTATGAAGATTTGCGTTTGCTTGCAAGAGATAGATTAAATGCAAGAAAAATGAAAAACGAAATTATAGAAAAACCGAAAGAAATTATCTAATTTTCAATTAATTAAGCAATGGAGGATCCTAAAAACAAATCTTATATTCCTTAAATGTACACTGTTTTTATTGATTTTTTTATATTAGATAGATAAATAGATGGATAACTGCTTATCTATATTTATAAAAATCAATCGCCGTGTCTTACTAACGCAGAAACTCGAGAACGACTTGACCGATTTGGATGATTTTTTTTGTTCGTCTTACTCCCGGGGTGGTTTAGCAAAAAAGAAAATTCGGAAAAATCCAAAGTGAAAGCCAGAAAATTTAAAAATATCGAAAGTGTGTTTTTCTATACACTGTACGATTTTCTATTTGCAGTCATACTTTTATGATTCTGTGCTTAATGGTTTGAAGGGTTGTCCCCATCATGTAATAATACAAAACAACGTTTGCCGGGTCAGCTAGTTCATTCATAAATGTAACCAAAAAAGGTGTAGAACAATGTTAAAATACAATTAAAAATACACTAAGTTTACAAAAAAAATTAAACGATTTAAAAAACATGGCTCTACAATTTAACACAATTTATCCTAAAAAATCAAAAAGAAAACCACAACCGTCCCTTTTTTATTTCAAACATTTGAGGATTGATTAAAAAATACAGACCATATGAAATTACATTTAAAAAACATAGTGGTAACAATAGATTAAATAGTACCTACAAGAAATGAAGTATTTGCACAGCCGTAAAAAAATCACAATATAGTCAAACCACACCTATCTGTATCACTATAGAAGTCCCCTGTATTATAAAACGCCTTTTTGATTAAATAGTTAATTACCACAGTTTTAATTCGGCTTTGAGACAGGTTCCGCACACTCTCTGGAAAACTATTGTGAATTTTTATTATGGTACTTATAGGAAACATTTTTTTGGATATAACTAAAATTACATCTTTCTGTTACTAGGTTAGCCTTATGTCTAGTTGCATAACAATGTTTATTAGTAGCATCTTCAAAGAGGTCCTTATTAAAAATTCAGGATCTGGTCCATTCTCACAATGAGGTGATTCAGTAAATTATTGTAAAGGAAACACTATCTTCCTCATAAAATTAACATATATTTTACATGCGCTACATGTTTCAGCTTATGTATTAAACCATCTTCAGGCTAATGTCAAAAGTGGACAGGCATAAATAAATACATAAGCCGAAACATGTAGCGCATGTAAAATATATGTTAATTTTATGAGGAAGACAGTGTTTCCTTTACAATAATTTGAGGTCCTTATTATTATAGACAAACATAAAGGAATCCCCAATATGTCCACACAAATCCTAATTTTGGAAAAATTGTTCAGCCATTGTTTTTTTAAATGAGGCGCCTACAAAGTACTTTTCATAAGCCTAACAATACAACAAAAGTTTTAATTCTACGTTGACTGGTTCTAACGTAATTCCCTTTAACGAGAAGCAGCCTTTTACTCACATTCTTCTCTTTCTAACTAACGTAGACTTATAGAAAAATTTGAATACTCCAATTGACGCTGTAAAGTATTTACGTGTGGAGGCTTTAAATGTGGAATTAAGTCGTGTTCAATACCGTTAAGCGCATTAAGATGCTTTATTTCAAGACATAACAAACGCCAGTAAAATAAAATTTAAACACTCGACCTCTCAAAGAAAAAACACAAAACCAGGTTTAAAAAGTATATATCTAGTCAGTGTTGATACAAAAAATAATAAACCGGAAAAAACGAGAAATGCAGGAATAAATTAATTCCAAGGTCGAATAAAATCAGATTTAAAAAACAAAAGCTAATACATCAAAACCCTGTACGTAATTAGGTACGTTAAATGTTCAAATATTTCTCCCTCCGTGTTCCGAGTATTAAAGCTATACAAAGAAATCATAGAATCAAGAATGGTACAACCAAGATTGTGAAGAAGCAACGAGAGGCACGAGAAGTGCCAGAATAAAATGGCTACACACAGGTGAAGAAGATAAGAAAGCATACAAAACAAAAAGGAACGAAGCAACTAAACTATGTAAAGACAAGAAAGAAGAATGGTTGAACAACAAAATGGATGAAATAGAAGAAAAAACATAAAATAGTTTTATCAACAAATTAGGAAGAATAAACACAAAAATAGTATCAAACCAAGAGGTATAAAAGATGAAAATGGAAGAGTATTTTATGAAGAACACGAAATAAAGGAAGTATGGCAAAAATATTTTAAAAATTTACTGACAATAACAAGGAAATGCAACGTGAATTCGAAGAAGTAGATGAAGAAATAACAGAACCTACTCTAGAAGAAATAAAAGAAATTATAACAAAAATTAAAAATGGAAAATCACCAGGTTGCGATGGTATAAATGGAGAACTTATAAAATACGGGGAAGAACACCTACATATCAGAATACATTCAATCATTAGAAACATCTGGAGGGAAAATAAGATGCCAGAAGAATAGAATAAGGGAGTGGTAACAGTATTACATAAAAAAGGAGACCTCGAAAAATGTTGTAACTATAGAGAAATAACCCTTTTAAATTCAATTTATAAGCTTTTGTCCACACTCCTACAAGCACAATTAAAAAATATGCTGAAAACGAAATTAGAGACTACCAATTCGGATTCCGCAAAGGAAAAGGAAAGACAGATGCCATTCACATTATGAAGCATATTATCGAAAAAGGGTACAAATTCAATATAAGACTCCACATTTTATTTGTCGATTTTAGGAATGCTTCTGACATTACCTATTAAAAAAAGAGTGGTTTTCAAAGATATGCAGAAGCTGGGAATCCCAAGTAAGATAATTAGTTTAATTAAAATGACATTAGATCAAACACAGATCAGCATTAGAACTAATGTTGGAAACTCCGAATACTTTCATGTAAACTTAGGCGTTAAACAAGGGGATGCACTATCAGCTACTCTTTTTAACTTAACTTTAGAAAGCATAATAAGAAACATTGGACATATAGGAAATATTATCACAAAGGAAGCACAAATCATAGCATACGCAGACGATTTGGTTATAATAGCACGTAGCAAAAGCAAGTTAGATGAACTGGTAAGAAGAATGGACGAGGAAGCAGTAAAAAGAGGACTACATATTAACGAAGACAAAACCAAATATAGAACATGTCAAAAGAAACACCAGCCAAGGAAGACTGTTGAGATCGGGAAATATAAATTTGAGGAAGTAGAAACCTTTAAATATTTGGGCATACAAATTAACAATAACTGTACTACAGTTACAAACATTTATTAAAAAATAAGTGTATCAGTGAAGCAACTAAAATTAAAATATATAAAACAATAATAAACCCAGCAATAACATACGCACGTGAGACATTGAATTTAATAAAAAGTGATGAAAATAAATTAAGAGTGTTAGAAAGAAAATTCCTACGAGTAATTTTTGTCTCAATACATATAGTGTCCGGTGAACACAGAGGAAGAATGAACTTCGAACTGACGGAAAAAATGAAAGGAGAAGACATCGTAAAAAGAATTAAAGCAACAAGAATTAGTTGGCTAGGGCACATAGAAAGACGTGAAGAAGATTACGAATTGGAAACCGTCAGCAGGGAGATCCAAAGGCAGGCCAAAGAGCAAATGGAGCGAGCAAGTAATAGAAGATATACATACTATGGAAGTGACAAACTGGAACCAAAAAGCCCTAGACAGACAAAGTTGGAAAAAAGTGGTGAAATCAGCGAAGACCCACCAGAAACTGTAACGAACCAAAGAAGGATGAGGAGTGATCCACCTCGGAAAATAGATTGAAAAGCTCTAATGAGCGGCATCAATATTCCGTACGAATGGGCGAATGATGATGATGAAATGTTCAAATACTTCTCCCTCCGTGTTCCGAGTATTAAAGCTATACAAAGAAATCATAATCTGTATATCCCTGTATTTTTGAAAAGTACTTTCAGTGAGCTTTCTTCTGATATTGTATTTTCTAGCTCTAAATTTAAACGCTGTTCAGATTGAATTTTTTTCAGGTTTTTTTCGTTTTTTCGTATTTCTTATTTATGGTTTCAGATTTTTGTTTTCTAAACTTGGTTTTATGTTTTGTTTGCAGAGTTCAAGTGTTTAATTATCATTTTAATGGCGTTTATTTGTTATCCCTTGAAATATAGTATATTTTAAGTATTAAGAACGATAAGGACATTTTACCGAACGAAGACAATTGTTTGGAAGAGGAGCGAAGCGACGACTCTAATTATTGTCTGAGATCGGTAATTCCTTAACGTTCGTGATGCTTATGACGTTTTTTGGACGATAGAAATGTATTTTTCTTCAAACGTCAGTAAAATGTGACATACCACAGAATAATGTTGGTGACACTGTAAGTCTATGTCAAATTCGAGGTTAGCAGTATAAGTTTTGCGTCAGTCTGTGTCAAAACTAACGCAAAACCTAACCTGCTAACCTCGAATTTTTACTTACCGTTTTAGAACGGTAAGCATAACTTCTTGATTTGGCAACAAGTGCGGTAACTAAGTAGAATCGTTCTATCGTGCAGAGAAGTATCTTAAATGGCTTAAATTGTTTTGTTTATGTTCAAACACGCATATCTCAAAAACAGTTGAATTTAGAGGTATGAAGTAACACATCAAAAGAAAGCTCATTATAAGGGCTTTTAAAAAATACAAAAATATACATGTCGTTCCATTTAAAACAATCAGAAATTATTAAATTTGCAAATGTTGAGCACCCTGTATAGCATTGATACCACAACCGCTATTTTACCAGATATTACAGGTCATCACACAATTCTTTATGTTGATGATACTACACTGATCTTTGGCGAGTCAGCCCATGATCTCCTAAACATAACAAAGACCCAACGTATCATTTTCGGAAATTGGATAGACAATGCATTTGCTTTTCATTCAAAGTACGGAACAAGTTTCTTTTCTCGGTGTAAAAATAGATAAAAGACTGGAGTGGAGGGTGCATGTTGAGGGCGTGGCAATTAGCGTCTCTAAATATTGTTATGGCTTAAGAATTATTATTGAGAATGTCTGTGTAGCCACAACTATCTTAGCCTATCATGCTTTTGTCTCGTCCAAGATAAGGTATGGTCTTATCTTCTGGGGAAAGTCATCAGAAATGGACAGAATTTTAATACTTCAAAAAAGGCGTATCAACGTGAAAGTTGTACAGACGTATTTATTGGTAAAAGAATTTTAACCTTAGTTTGTATGAACATATTGGATTGCTTTATGTTTGTTTATAATAATAAAGACCTCTTTGAAGATGCTACTAATAAACATTGTTACACAATTAGACATAAGCCTACCCTAATAACAGAAAACTGCAGTTATATTTTAAAAAAATCCTATACAATAATAAAAATTTACAATTGTTTTCCTGCGAATGTGCGAAGCCCGTCTCAAAGCTGAATTAAAACTGTGATAATCAAAGACGTTTTATAACATATGAAACTTCTATAATAATTCGGATAAGTATGTTTTGGTAGTGTTGTGATTTTTTTACGGCTATGCAAATACTGCAGTTCTTCCACAATCAATCTATTGTCGCTACTATGTTTATAAATGTATTACGTATGGTATTTTTTTAAATCCTCAAATATTTTTAAAAAATTAAAAAGGTACAGTTTTTTTATGATAAATTGTGCTAATTTATAGTCAGGTATTTTAAATTTTTCAATATTTTTTTTAAACGTAGTGTATTGTTAACTATTTTGTTAGCATTGTTCTATACCTTTGTTGGTTCTTTTTTTGTGAATAAAGAAGCAGTTATCTATCTATCTATTTTAGACTTGAAAGCAAATTCACAAAAGATAAATTTTGATAACGTTTTCCTTCATTCAATTGTTTTCTGTTACTTACAGCAGACGTCTAAGTTCAGCATTTTTTTGCATAAAATTGTTAATATCTCCAAAACAGTTGACATTAGACCGATAAAACTTGATGTCAAAATAATTGGTATTCAATGCAAAACTTTTCAGCTACCCAAATATAAGGCATTCTATAAAAAAAATCGGGAGTGTGCTCCCCTAGACTTTCTCGCATTCGCCTTGTTTTCTAGCAAATTTGAAAAGTTTATTGCAATGTATATACATACAGCGATAAAATTACATTTTCAGGTAACCACTACCTGTTTAGGTAAAGTGCCGCTTTAGGTTAACCTATCATACTGAAATTATATATCTGGGAGTTTTTCTCAATAATAAATGTATGTGCAAAATTTCGTGCAAATACCTTGAAGCAAACTGGTACTTTACTTGAATGGATACCGCTACCTGTTTAGGTAAAATGCCACTTCCGGTTACCCGATCATGCTGAAATGTAATATATGGTAGTTTTTCTACATAAGAAATGTATGTACAAAATTTTGTTCAAATATCTCAAAGCAAACTGGTACTTTACTTGAAAAGGTACCGCTACCTGTTTAGGTAAAGTGCCACTTCCGGTTAACCGATTTCACTCAAAATTGGTCTGGAATCTACAAATTTTGAATAATGACTATGTACATAATTACAAGGGTCTAGCTTATTTCGTTTTTAAGTTATCGTGTTCACACACACACACACACACGCACACACGCACACACATACACACACACACACGCACACACGCACACACATACACACACACACAGACATAATTCGAAAAATGGATTTTTCGGACTCTAGGAGGTCTAAAACGTCAAGATTCGTCAAAATCTCGAAGTCGATTTTTTTGACGATTACAATACTTTCTCTATGCGAGAAAGTAAAAAAGTAAGTTTGAATCGCCACACTTTTTTGAGGCAGCCTGTACAACTTTTGAGGCAGCCTGTACAACCAAAACTATTTTACCACGTGCACCACATTTATACCTACAACTTTATACACTATTTATGTAACTCATAGTTATAGAAATATCCCCCCCCCCCCCCGACCATTGTTACCGAACCCTATATATAAATCACAAACGTCCAACTAAGACTGTTGCTTTTAGTTGTTTTAAGTAAACAGGAGTGTGAATGCACAATAAATTTTAATTAAATTTACATTCAATAGAATACCTATATAAAGAAACTAACAGACCACTATTAAAAAATGCTTATATTATCCAAAAAGATATATATTTCTGATATTTATCGTGGATATCTATTACAATAGAGCTGTAGCAGTACAAATCAACCATTATTATGCAAACCTGTCCTAAAATTCTTTCAATTTATAAAAGTTAAATATCTTCAGCTGCAATATTCATATAATCAAATATCCTTTTTGGCTGAATGTATGACTTAAGTTGTCAACGATCTTAGTCTGGCAGCTATACCTATTTCACTCTGCATGTGGATTTTTTGAACGGCATAAGTGACATTTGGTAACAAAAAATTACCAAAGCGAAAGCAAAATTTGACAGTTTATTATTCTTAATTCGTCCAGTGAGTTAAAGTTGTTGAAAATAACATAACTGATCCCTACAGTTCAGCACAATGCCATAAATGGGTTTTCTATAACTGAAGTACTTCTCACCAGTTATAAAATGTCCATCTCATTTTGACATTAGCAACTTTTTGTAACTAAATATTTGGTACACTGATAAAAAATGTCATATTCAAGGCCTGCTCAAAATCACAAGAGTGAACAAGGTATAGCTGCCATACTAAGATCGCTGAAAACTTAAGTTATAAAATAAGACACCTTAACGAAGTTGAAATTGCAAGAGCCATTGTTTTGGTGGCAATTGGTAGACGTTTTTGTTACGTTGCAATTGTCGGTGTAGGCTATTCTATTGTTTGGAGGATATGCTGTATGTACCAGGAGACTTAAAATCCATGTAGAAGAGCTGACCAAGGTCGGTTTCGAAAACCAACACTTTGCCAAAACGATTACATTAAATATGTACTCCGGAGTGCCAGTGGTATTCAAATTTCTGATCAAGCTACAAGAAACAGGTTGCAAGGATATCATCTGATATCAGCAGCATACAGAGCTCTATTAACATTCACTTCAAAGCATGTGAATTAGGATATGAACCAGTGGACCTTTGTCTTCTTTTCTAAAAAGTTGAGATTTCGGTTTACGCGTTGTGATGGTTGAGTTAGGGTGTGGGCTCATCGTGGGGAGCGTTATTCTGAAGAGGTGGTCCACAGGAGGTGGAATCCTCATGGTCTGGGCAGAAATTAGTCTACAGGATAGATTTGGCCTTGTGGTGATCCAGGCAAATTTATATGCTCAAGGTACATAGATGAGATCCTTGCAGACCATGTGATATCTGTTGCCATAGATATGAATGCTGGATTCCTATTCCAGCACGATAACACGTGGCCACATTCTCCTGCTCTAACTAGAATCGAAGAACAGAGAATTCCAGTCACGTACTAGCCTGCTCTTAGCTCCGACATAAACCCTATTGTGATAATCCTAACTGGTACGGCTATAGTGATTTTTCTTACGGCTGGTCCTGTCATGTGTCCCGTTCGTTTGGTGGGCTCATTGATTGCTGACAAATCCCAATTTGTTGCAAAATATTCTGTCACATTGGTAACAATAAAATTGGCCCTTTGGATTGTATTCCCTGTGTTCCCTCTTGGACGATGTCTGATTTCGTCTCTCTGGACATCCTTGTTTTGCAGTCAATTTTGCTTATTGGCTTCTATGATACTGTATGTAGGTCTTCTCCAGTGATTACATTCCGTAGCTTCGCTGCTTCCAGAGTTTCATAATTATGCCTGCATCTCTCATATTCCTCTTGGCCATGTCTTCGTGTCTGAGTTGTTAACCCCCTACATAGTATCTATTTGGGAAATCTATAGTGGAGCACTCTAAGAATGTAATCACACCATTGCAATTACCTTTGGATAAGAGATGCTATCGTACAAGGTCATTGTGGGCGTCGAAGTACATCGGTGTTCCTAACGTAATCCTGCTATTTAAAATTTAGGTATGACTGTTGTTCTGTAAACATTTAGCTTTGTTCGAGCTTTTATAACATGTAATTTGAAAAGTTTCTTTTGCAATCTTCTGAATGTGATTGAGGTCTGTGCTATGCGCACATTTATTACTTTTTCTAATCTTGTCTGATGTTATTGTGTTGTGTTGCTTAACGCCTATAGTTACCACAAATTCGTCTGATTGTTCCTAATCTCTTCTCACAGTGCATTTCATTCCATTGTGTAATTTCCAAATAATTCTTAAGAATTTAGATAAGCAGCACTAAAGTAACATTGTCTGATTTAACAACTGCAAAATCACACAAAACGACAACTCAAGAAATATGAAAATAGATATAGACAATAAGAAAGAAGAAAGTAAAATAATAAACAAAAATATTAACAAAAAATTTCAATACCAAATGTAGTTCATGAGACTTACAAAAATGAAAGCGGAAATGAATGAAAGAAAACAAATCAAATAGATAGAAACGTAAGCAAAAACTCATTCTTCGGGATTAGAACTCAAGAAAGAAGTACTTACTGGGAACTGGAAAACGAAATTTAAAAAACCATAATAACAGTAGTGAAAACAGAGGAAGAAGACCTAGGTTTTTTGAAGATAATCAATAAAAGAAAAACTGATGGGCCAATACTAGCAAGATTAACAACCTACCGGCAAGTTACACATCCTCACATGCAAAAAAAATCTAAATTGAATTATATACAAGGAAGACACTGGAGCCAAAGCTAATCGAAGAAAAAAACAAGAAAAAGAAACATGTAAACTATGATAAATTAATAATAAACGAGAAAATATACAAGAAAAAGACGAAGTGGAAGAATAAGATCCACTAAAGAAGATAGTGATACATCAGAAGCAGAAGCAGAAGATAGACAAGAAAAAGAAGGAACAACATTACACAAAAAAGGGGCAGAAACACACTGGGATCAGATAAAAACCATAAAAAACAACAGACAAGAATGACAAACCAATAACCTCTCAATCAAAACCAATAAAAACACACGATATAAATTTTCCTGGCTCCGATAAGAGACTCTTGACACAAGACACAGTGGCAAGTGGAAGGGCTTAAATCATACACAATAGTAAAAACAGAGAACCAGAGAACAACTAAAGAAGACTTTGACAATGGAAAAAGGCAAACAGAAAACAAAAAACGTAATAAAGAAGATAATCAAAGACAACGAAAATCCTGAACTAACAAGAGCAACATGCAATGTCAAAACAATCCGTTACAAAGAAGAACTAGTGGAAGAAATAAAAAGAAGGAATATACAAATAATAGGCTTAAACAAAACAAAGAAAAATGGAAAATGGAGGAAAAAATCTCAAAGAGTGATATACAGTGCCTTCCTAAAATGGTGGATAAATTCGTTAAAAACTTAAGAAGTAATTTTTTGAAAAACGCTCGAACCCGTCGATTTTTATTTTTATTTGAGCATTTTTTTCAAATAAAATCTATACATACTGGGTGACCCATGTAAGAGGTATGACATCAATGTTTTTTAAATAGCAATTCCCTTCTTTTTACTTATGTTAAGCTGATTTTTGAGTATAGATCAGATGATCAAATATTAAGAAAAAAATTTAAAAATTGCATAATACTAAACTTAATTGCAATGATAATTTCAAAAACAACCAAATTAAATGTGCAATTTGTGCACCGTTGTCTGCCTGACAGTAACTAAGACGACTGACATGTTTTTTATTAATTGCTGTCATTGATAAAAGCGTAAACCATACTTCTTAAAACAAAATTTAGTATTTTGCAAATTAATTTTTTTTTCTGAATTTTTGGTCATGTGACCTACATGCAAAAATTAACTTAGCGCAAGTAAAATATTTGTTCTTTCAAATTCCGTAATAAAAGAAGTGGGTTGCCATTTAAAAAAAAACATCGATGACGTCATACCTCCTACGTGGGTATGGATTTTATTCGGAAAAATGCGCAAATAAAAATAAAGATTGACAGGTCCCAGCGGTTTTTCTAAAAGCCATTCCTTGAATCTTTTACGAATTTATCCACTACTTTACGAAAGCACTGTATATTATACTACTTTGGTAAATCAGAACAAGAAAGAAAAAAGAAAGAGTTGAAATTATAGCAATTAAAGAGATCAAAATGAAAGTCAAGAAATGGAGCCAACTATCTCAAATTGTAGACAAAGAAATAGATAGAAGTAAAACTAGTAATAATCCAAATGCAGGGTGATTTTTTTTATCGTGTAACATACTTGTAGGCAACACTTCTTACAGGTGCATGCAATTCATAGTGAACTTTACTTTTTAACAATAATAAATTATTTTTAATATTAAGCAAGCTTTGGGAACCCAAATGTTAACTGACGTTTTGTTACTTAATAGTAGTTTATTTATCTAGAACGAAAAGTGGCATTTTAAAGACGAGAAAGTTGTTTACGTCCTCGGCTGACGCCTCGGACGGAATTACTTGCGAGGACCTTTAAAAACACTTTTCGTTCGTGGTGAATACAACGGTTTATTGCATACTGCAAGTATAAAGAATTTTAAATAAAAAGTTGTAAATCATTTCAAATTTCATGTCAACAACTGACGTATAATTTGAAAGTACTTGAACTTTAAAATTTTACTTTAAAGTACTAGGATTTTAAGGTTCCATTTTTTGTACCATAAATAATCCGAAAAATTTCATTTTTGACATCAGTATGAAATAAATAAAATTTCACCTTGTCAAACTGTAATAGCATTCGCATGTATTCAAATGAAGAAAAAACGGATATGTTGATTTTGGGAGAATTCCGAGGAGTGGCAGATCTAGCTGTACGACGATATGAGCAAAAGTATCCACACAGATATCATCTATTGCATAACGCCTTCAGGCGTTTGGATAGGAAGTCAGAGGTGCAACAACAACATGTCACTACCGTAGAAAACGAAGCCGCAGTTATAGAAGAAATTACTGCAAATCCCTATACAAGTCAACGGGCAATTGCAACAGTATGCATTAGCCGAACATCAGTTTACAAAATTTTAGCAGCAAATCAATTTCACCCATTCCATGTCACATTAGTGCAACACCTTAATGAAGAAGATTACCCACGTCGGGCAAATTTCTGCTATTAAGAAACAGAGTTACTGCTCTTCCCCAGTTCTTAAGACATGTTCTCTTTTCTGATGAAGCGTCATTTAGCAATAATGGGTGCGTAAATAGACACAACTGTCATTACTACGCGCAAAACAACCCGCATTGGATTCAAGAAGCTCATTTTCAAAGAGTTTTTCACGTAAATGTCTGGTGTGGTATTATTGACGACTACATCGTTGGTCCGCACTTCTTTGAAGGAACTCTTAATGGGGAACTGTATTTAGATATTTTGTAAAATAATTTGCAAGAACTGCTCACTTTTATGGGGCTGTTAGAAACTATTTGTACAAAACCTTCCAAAACAAAACAATTGCAAGAGGTGCACTTCATCCTTCGCCTCCACGCAGCACGGACTTGACTCCATTAAAATTCTTTTTGTGGGGTAAAGTAAAAAGTGACGTCTACGAAAACCCCATAGAAAACGTGGAGGATCTGCGCGAAAGGATTATTACATCATGTAGGTAGATCGATTAATCCAGACATGCTAACCCGTGTTAGGAATTCTATTTTGAGGCGGATTGATTTATGTGAGCAGCATGGTGGACAGCATGTTGAACATCTACTACGTCTCCGTTGATTAATCTGTTTTGGTTCTTAATTTGCTTATTTACTGTTTATTTGTTAATTGTATTAATTACTATGTAAACATACACTGAGCATTTTTCAAGTAAATTAGCTGTGCCGAAAATAATCACGATAACACGAAACCGTATTTTCTTTAGTCACAGCATTGCATTTAGATACTTCATGCATCTAATGTAGAGGAATTTTAGGTTGTGCGATAACTGTTTGGCGCAGTGTAGTTGTCGTAAAGTTTCTTAATATATCTAAAGCAACTACTTTGATTTTTGTTTACTAAAAAAAAATGAAATGTTTACTAAAGATATCTCTGAAATGCATGAAGTTGTAGCATGTGTTGCCTATCTAGTGGTTACACGATAAAAAAATCACCCTGTATATGCTCCAATACAAGAAACAAAAGATATGAAACTAGAAGAATTTGACAAAGATTTATAATAAACACTAGATAAACATAAAGAAAATTCAAATCACATAATAATAAACAGAGAATGGAACTCAAGAATAGAGAAAGATATAGAAAGGGGATGAGAAAGTATGGAAAAATATGGAGAAAAAGGAAGAAACCGTAATAGGCTAAAAATGAACTTTTGTCTATAAAACGACTTAATAATCGGTAACTCATTTTTCGAGCAAGACATACCCATACTACACATATGAAGACATACCAAAAAACGAACAACGTGCAATAGATTATATAACATATACACAAGGAACAGTTAAAATTAAGCAATCAGTAAAAATAAACAAAAATGCAGAGATAATAAATTAGTGATAGCTAGAACATGATTAACAGAACTAAAAACTAAAAGACAACCAGAAAAAACATAAAAATTCAAAGTAGAAACACTAAAAGATAAAAGATAGAAGAAAAGAATAACAACAAAAATAACCGAGGAACTAACAAAGTGGGTTTGAGAAAACCAAACCTCTACAATAAATCGAATAATAAATAATAAACAAACAAATATAACAGAACAAGGTGGTGGAACGAAGAAGGTAAACAGAAAATAAAATGAAAGACATATGCGTGGAAAAAATATTTATGGACAAGAAAAGAAGAAGACAAGACAGAATCCATCAAGAGAAGAAATGAAGCAAAAACGGCACTTAAAAAACACAAAAAAGTTTAGAAAAACTTGGAAAGTTAACAGAGGATTTTGGAAAATGGTTAAATCCTTAAGAAAATAAAGAAACAAAAACCTTTAAAGCATTAAACACAAAAACGGAACAGGTCTGGAGAAACTAGAGAAGGAAGGCAAACGAGAAGGAAAGAAGAAATACAATATGAAGAGTCAGAAATACACATAGAAGAATACAAGAGAGCAGTAAAAGAACTGGAAATAAGGAAATCAGCGAAACCAGACGAAATAACACCAGAACTATTTAAATACGAAGGACAAAAGTGCAAGAATGAACCAAAGAGATATGCAATCAGGCATGAAAAGAAACAATGATCCCAAAAGACTGGGAAACAAACGCAATCATTCTCATCCACAAGAAAGGACTTGATCAGACTGCGATAACTACAGAGTTCTATGCCTACTACCAGTAGCCATCAAGATGCACAGTAAAATTTTAGAAAAAACACTAAGACAACAAATACAGGATTTAAAAGCAAAACACAAACTACCAAGCGTACTACGTAAATTAATAAAACGAAAAAAAACTCAGAACTATACCTCACTTTCACCGTTTTAAAAGCAGCCTTTGATATTGTTCTCTGAATGTCATTTTTTGGCAGTGGTCTATTATGATATGTTTTTCGGACTTTTTCCACTGTCTAGAGTGTAAATCACACATTGTTTCGGGAGTTTTGATCTACTCCCGTCTTCAGGTGTTCCTGGTTAGCCCTGGTGGCCTAGTGGTTAGAGTGGCAGACTAGCGATCAGCGGTCCCGGGTTCAAACCCCGGGGGAGGCACAAATTTACGTAGAAAAACGTATAATATCAGTCCTTCTCAGGACTAACCAGGAACAGCTGAAGACAGGAGTAGATCAAAACTCCCGAAACGTTGTGTGAGTCCGAAAAACATATCAGCCTTTGATAATTTTGAAAGTAAAACTGGAGTGTTCTTAAACAATTACTAGTAACACCAAACTTAATTGAAGCTATAGAAAGTTTATACGTAAAAGTAAAAAGAGTAGTACAAATAAACACAACAAAATCAAAGAATTTGAAATTAACAAAGGAGTAAAACAAGGAGATTCACTGGGCCCATTGCTATTTATCATCTCTATGGACAGAATATTAAAAAACTGTAAAAACAAAATACCAAAAACACCAATAGCTACACGGAACTACGACAGTTATGAATAGATTCGCTAATATATGCATATGATATAACATCAATCGCAGATAAACCAGTCAAGATTAAAAAATTTATTGAAATAAACAAAATGGGAATGTTGTAGACAAAACTAAAATTATGTTAATAAAAGGGAGTAAAACAGAGAATAACATATAATTCACATGAAATCATGACAAGGTCTCCACATACAATTACTTGGGAACAATTACCATTAACAATGAAAGAATAGATATAGAAATAGCAAAGACACTAAGAAAAGCAAATAACATAATTACATTACTCAATAAATAGAATACAAAAAAGCTTAACCCAAAAACGAGACAACAGATAAGTACCTATGTAATAAAATAGTAATTCCAACGGTACGGTAAGCTACAAACGCTTTCCAACTCTACTCACAGATAAAAAGAAACGTACCATTATAGAAATTAAATTCCTTCAGAAAATATTAAATGTAACAAAGTTCAACAAAAAAAGAAACGAAGAAATCTATAACAACTTAAAACAAGAACCAATAACAAACTAGAGAACAAACAACCAAATTGATAAGCACATGTCCAAAGAATGAATAACGAAAGAACGACAAAACAGTTCCATTCCGTAAAGGCATTAAGGGATAGAATACATTTTGGTCAGCACAATCCAAAGCGCTTATTGAGGAACCCTCTAGAAGGCCTTCTCTAGGTCTGAATCCACATTGAGATTTAAGAATGATGTGCTCTGCAATTGGTTGAAACTGGTTTAATAGAATTCTTGTCATGATCTTACCGGTAGTATCATCTAAGAGAGAGATGCCTCTATATGAGTTATAATCTGCATGGTCGCCCTTGCTTTCGTACATGGTACAGATTTCTGATAGTTTAAATTTCTCTGGTATTAACTCTTCATTCCACATTTTACACATGTTCATGAAGTTTTTTGGTACAGCACAAGTCCTCCTTTTTGCACATCTCAGCCAGTATTGCATTTCTGAGACTTATTATTCTTCATTTCTTCTACAGCTCCAGTTACCTATTGCATCTAAAGTGGGTATAGCATCAAATTCTTATATAACACGTTTCTGTGGTAGATTTGATATGTACCAAATATTAGCTGTGCTGTTTGTATTTAATAGTTCCCTAAAGCCCACCAATTTAGGGCCCCCGATTTGTTTGTCAGTCGGTTACTGCCATCGGATGTTTTGATTGGTAGAGATTTGCGTATAATAAGTTCATGTAGCTTCCTCATCTCTTCGTAAAATAGACCTGTTTGATGTGAGTCAGCCAGGATGCTTTTTTCTGCCACCACGAGTTCTTTTGATATACTGACTCCGAGTCAGTTGAGGAGTCAGCCATGTCAGCCAAAATATAATGATTTAACTCAACTTACCTATATACAAAGTTGCTTAGTTTAGCCGCTAGAGGGCTTTAAAAATTATTAATAATAATAATGGTGAGGCACTAACACCCCATGAAGGAGCTTGGCCTACAAGGCAGAAGGTCAGAGCTTCCATATCCTCACTCTCACACACGGCTGTCGCATGTCAAATTCATGACACGTGGTGATGTTGTGAGCATTACGCATTAGACAAACGCATTATTACCCATTATTCCTTCGAACGCAGGTCCCCAATTATTTAAAGCAACTACCTTTTTTAAATGTTTTAACCCCCTGTATAATCACTACCAATTTTTTTTCTGGATAGTTACTTTAATATAGAAGGTATTCACTCTCTTAAAAAATTTTAGTTGGGTAAACGGTTTAGCCACAAAAAATATTTTCTAAATCCCTACAAGCCTAGTGTTAAGTTAAAATTACTGATTCAGGCTTGTAGGGATTTAGAAAATATTTTTTGTGGCTAAACCGTTTACCCAACTAAAAATTTTTAAGAGAGGAAATAGCTTATAAATCAAAGTAGCTATCCACAAAAGTGATTATACAGGGGGTTAAAAAATATGGATGAATAATTAACTGTGACCAAGTTTTTAAACACCCTGTAATTTTCGAAATTAGGGTTTATTCCACAAAAAGCTTAAGTTTACTGGTAAAAACGCATGGCCAAAAAATGAATAAAATCCATCAAAGATTTTTCAACTTAATTGAAAAAATTAAAAAAAGTTAATCTTTAGAAATTTTTCCGTCGACTTCCCTAACACCCTGTATATCAACTTCGGCTATTTTTCTATTTTGCTTTAGAAATATTTGCTTTTTTTTTGTTATTATAAATTCTATAATTCACTTTACCTACGAAATGTATTATTTTTATTTAAAAATATCTGTTTTTGTTTTTCCAAACAAATTGCTTGTTGTTATTCACTACACTTTAATTCTGAAAAAACGCATTTAAAAAAAACAGACCGCTTGGTTTTTTACACGAACGTTTTTTTTTTTTTTTGGTTGCATCACTACCAAGGATAGATAATTTACAACGGCATACAATAGTAAGTCCCTCAAAGTTAATCTTACTAATATTGATGATTATCGTAAATTAACTAAATTCTATATGTATAACATGGTAAAATATCACACATACCAAAACCCCAATGAAAACCACTTATCAATTGTAATTAAAAATGTGCCAGGCTCGATTACCGAAAACAAAATCAAAGAAGAATTATTGGCATAGAAACTGCCCGTAACAAGGGTAACACGCCTGCAAAAAAAAGACAAAAGACCTATCCTGACATGTGCTGTAATACTCCCTGCAAAACGAAACAGCCAAAGAGATTTACATCAAAACACTCTTTCATACAGTAATTACGGTAGAACCATGCAGAAAGTCAATAAACATTCCTCAGCAGTGTCACAGATGTCAGCGATTCGGGCACACAAAAAATTACTGCGCTGCAAAACCTCGTGTGAAATGCAACAACGAACATGCACCTAAGGCCTGCACTAAAACAAAAGAAGACCCTCCTTATTGCGTTATCTGTGTTGAGGCCCACCCAGCAAGCTACCAAGGTTGTCCACACCACCAGAAACTCCGAAAGCAACGTGCCCCAATCAGAAATCAAAGACAAGCCAGCTCCTTCTCAAATACACCCAACAGCATCCAATATAGTCAAAGCGAAAGTAAAGCAGCAGCAACATAACCAAATACCAGCAGACACGCAACCACCCCATTCCTCACGTCTTGATACCATTCTACAATTTATTCAATAGTTAATTATACCTCATTTATCTCAAATAAAATCTTTTATAACACAACATATCCTCCAAATCTATTCAATGGATAACTCACCTAAAAACCTCCATAACCTCACACTCCTTAACTGGAATGCCAACGAGATCAAACCCCAAAGATCAGTATTCATATTTTTCCTGGCCAGATACAAGATTGACATATCATGTGTACACGAAACGCATTTATCTGACAGAGAAAAGTCTAAAATCAACGGATATCAAGTCTTCCGCAACGACAGACCAGCACCAGCAGCATGGGGAGATGTAGCAATAATAATAAAACGACAAATCCAGGTTAACACACCTATTCACATACATACTTTAGATCTTGAAACAGTTTCAGTAATTATCAACACTACAAGCCATCAACATATATAAATTACAACCGCCTACAAACAGTCCAATAAAATGCTAAGGGAGACCGACATTATCAATATCGACACAAGTATAGAAACCCTCACTAAAACCATCACAGAAGCAGTAGCATTCGGAACTAAAACCTGCCACTCCCAAAAGAAATACAATCCTAACATTTCCCCAGTGTATATCCTTCAACTGATCAAACAAAAAAGCAGAATTCGGAGAGAATGGCAAAGAACAAACGCACCACCTCTAAAATCCAGTTGAATAATTTAACACACCAAATAAGAACAGAGATAGATAAGTACAGGATTTAAAACTATAGAAAACACGTCGAAAGCATAGAACCAACCAGTTTAAAACTATGGAAAGCCACGAAGAATATAACTTGGCAAACAGAAATTATTCCGACATTAGTAACCGCAAACGCCACCTATAGCTCAGATGAGGAAAAACGCAACCTCTTCGCAGAACACCTTTAAAAAACCTTTGCTCTAATAATTTCAGACAAGAATAGACCATTTTCCAGAATAGTAAACTTTTACAATGAAACACACTTACCGACTACAGATGATTTCAACAAGCCCACGACACCAAAAGAACTTGAAAGCTACATTAAAGTTTTACCTTTAAAAAAGGCACCTGGTCACGACTAAATACCCAAATGTGATTCTTAAACATCTTACTAAAAGAGCACTTGCATACTTAGCCTCGCTGTATAATGCGTATATGAGAACTGGATACTTTCCTGTGAAATGAAAATTCGCTCATATTCTAATGTTTCACAGACGTGGAACAAACAAAAATTACTGTAGCAGCTACCGTCCTATAAGCCTGTTGCCGACCCTATGGAAACTATATCAACGAATAATTTCACACCAGCTGAATAAATCCTTAGACGACCTTAAAATAATCCCTTCAGTGCAGTTCGGTTTCACAAAAGACCACTCGGCCGTACAACAATTACAAAGAGTCGTAAAAATAGTCGAACAAGGATATGAAAACAAACAATTTACTGCAGCTGCCTTTTTGAAATTCACCCAAGCTTTCTTTAAGGTTTGGGTACAAGTGTTAAAATAGCAATTATTGTACAGTTCTCTACCCCACTATCTAGTAGCGATGTTCTTTTCATTTCTGGAAAATAGAACCTTTGCAGTTCGCATCAACGCCGCCGTATCGCCAACACAAAATATCCACGCATAAGTGTCACAAGACAGTGTTCTTGGACCAACACTGTTCAACATATTCATCCATGACATTCCTATTCCACACATGAGTGAGATTGCTCTCTTCACCAATGACAATGTCATAATCACTCGGCATGAAGATCTCCACATCTCCATCGATCGACTTCAATCAGCAACCCATACGCTAAGTGCATGGCTCAACATATGGTGCATAATTCTAAATCCTACCAAATGTGCTACAAAAATATTTACAATAAAACTTATTACGAAACACAGAAACATAACGATTCTAGGGACAGGAATTGTGTGGAAATCACACACAGAATCAGTTGAATATCTAGGAGTCCAGCTGGACACACGATTAAGTTGGAGTTCACATATCAATGATAAACTCAACCTACGCTATGCAAGACTGAAGCACCTCTATCCGCTAATCAACAGGAACATACCATTACATCACGATTGCACACTACTACTCTACACATCACGCCTTCGACCAGTCCTATCATACGCTTCCCCAGTGTGGAGTACAACTTCTAAAGCTAATATTAAAAAAATTCAAGTCTTCCTAAAGCAGGTGCTTCGAATGGCTATTAATGCGACATGGATCGTGTGCAACCAACAAATACACAGAGAACTTGGAATCGACTGTCCTGAGGTTAGCAGGTTAGGTTTTGCCTCAGTCTGTGTCAAAACTGACGCAAAACATAACCTGATAACCTCGAATTTGACATAAACTTACAGTGCCACCAACATATAATTCATACGTTGTATAACCGTGACCATTCAAAAAGGTTCGATCATTTCTGAAGGCACTGTATTTTATCAAAACCATGTATAACATTGCAAAATGTTGATCTGGTAACTTTAATAAAACAGCAGCGCTCCTACAAAAACAGGACGATATTCCACAGGAAGATATACCGCAACTTTTTCTAATTATGCTCAGAAGATATGAGGCAGTCATTTTGGCCTGCAGGGCCACACCCATTATTAGATGCCTTTAGAAACAGATAGCAAACATTTGTTGGGGTGTTATTGTAGTTCAAGTTTTTGTAAAACAATTGACAACTGTGTTCTTCTACACAGACACTATTTCATTAACTACTATTATGCCTTTATGCTATTAAAATATACTATTTCTGTGATTTTTTATAGTGGTCTGCTCATTTTTTAAAGCAGTCTACCTAGTTTCAACACTCATCCCCTAGCTCCACATGTTATACGAAAATAACTTATCAAACTAATTTTACCATTAATTTTAATGCCC